>PRKT01000219.1:393285-497850 GCA_003671525.1 Saccostrea glomerata | reverse complement strand
GGTGGCCTATTGTTTGTTGCCACCTTATTTTTCAGCTTAAATGTTTGATATATTTGTGTTTTTTGAGTATTGTCATGATGTTATTTTAAAGTTTTGGGAGATCCATAACAAGGTGTAGATACAAATTGTAGAAAGTCATAGGATCTCCCAAATTTCATGTGTTTCATTTGTGTCATTAATAAATGACATATTTACAACAATACTCATTCTTGGTTTTCATTCAATCTGAAAAATAACAGAGCTGCGGGAAACTTGGTTTTAAATTTGCACCATTATCATATGGAAGGCATAAAGTTATAATTTTACACAATCGAAGACTTTGAGAAGTTTTCCAATTTAAGTTAAATTAATAATAAGGGACTAAACTTTCAAAATATATCAAATAAATATGATTTTTCAAACAAACTAGAACTATGTTAGCTTTTAAATGCTTCCCATCAAAGTGCAGATTTGAGCCAAAAATCCATAAAAAGTATTTTTCTCTCTACCGTAATCAAACGATCAAAACCTTTTGTTTTTGTATCATTTTGTACATTTATAAGACTTCTTTATTTTATGTAAAAAATAAGAAAAGGTTAAATATAGGAAGCATATGAAAATAACCAATATATCCTAAAAAATTAAGAAAAACAGAGAAAATTCGGATTAACCAATATCCAGTTTAGTTAAATTATTTATGTAAATTTGGTAATATCATGCTATAGACCCAATATAGTAGTATCTTTTAGGCAAAAAGGACAGTCTTTAAACTTTTGAAATAGAAGTAGGCATCACAAGATTGAAAACAGTATTTTTTTTATTCTTAATGTCAAAGAAAAAGATAATGACCTTGACCTGACCTTGTCTCTAATATAAAACGGTCAAACTTAATCTCACTGATACTATCACTTACTGATATTGTCTTCTTGATCCAATGAAAATTTCATTAACTTTTAAATACAAGAAATATGAGAAGAATCCTACCTTAATTCTAGTTTATCCTTGTGTGCAAAATTGAAATGAAGTAATCTGCATCATTATTCTTGAATGTTGTTTTGATTTTTGCTAGGGAATGTTCCCTTTTGCAGTATCCTTGTTTTAGTTTTTTAAAGAGGAACTGTGATTTGATTCTGCAACCGATCATCTTAGTTAATACGTATACACATTGCTTCACTTTTAAGGAGGAAATTCTTCAAAGTTATGCTAATTTTACAATTATTTTACATCATTATAAAATTGTTTTGCATACCTTTTCTTACTAGAAATAGATGTTAATGGTAGACTTACAACAGAAGTTTTTTTAAAAAAATAAACGTGATAACTTAAACTTTTCTGTCGTTCAACAGGAGATATTAACATTTCCAAGACATCTACCATCTATGATGTGTTTGGTTTGAGTTAGCTTTTCTACCAACTTGTATTGTTTCAATGAATTCGGTCTCGATTAATGTTTGTAATCACCATATTTCATTACCAATATTAATTTTTATGTTATCCACGTGTAAATTTATCTGGAAAAAATATGTAAATGAAAAATTATAATTCAATGTCGATTTTATATATATATATATATATATATATATATATATATATATATATATATATATATATATATATATATATATATATATATATATATATATATATATATATATATATATATATATATATATATATATTCCTGTGAATTTGTAATCAAAGATACCACATCTGTTTCATATTTGAATATTTTACGAGAAAAAGACGTTATGAATAGTAACCTAACAGCAAACCTTGTTGATAAACTTTTAGACTTCAAATTTACTATAATCAACTTCCCTTTCTTATATTGCAATATACAGTAATGATAAGAAAAAAGGAAAGAAAACCAAGAAGCAGGGATAAAATAGAATAACCTGTCCTTCACCAAAGTAGACTACTAACTCTGAAAGATATAAAATAGACGGATTTGTAACCCAGCCAAAGAAAGGATCAGAGACAAGAATTCTGGGGAATTGAAGTGAGATACTAGGGTCGGTAGATCTGAATAAGAACGAAGCTTCTAGTATCTGCTATCAATAGGAACCAGGGGCAAGGTCAACGGTGTTAAAAGCAAGATTTACCCAGTCATTAGGATTCAGCCAACTTTATATATTCTGTAATTAAAGATAATAGAAAAGCACGGATAGGTTTAAGAAAACCTACTATACTGTACATCGTGAAATCATTAGGTCGTAAACTCATGTAGAGTAAGAGAAAAATTTATCCCCTGAGAACCTTTCGCAGGGGTACACGTACAATACAATACTATTGTCATCTGTATATGGGGTTTATGTTTTTACATTGGTTGTTTCGATGTATGAACAATTTCTAAAGCAAGTAAAACAAGGCAAGTTATCGACAAACAAGCTATTGAAACATGGATATCAACAGACTCATTTGAAGTAATCATTTAGCAAGTTTTTGGTCGAAACATTGTTTGCACATACAGTCAATTATTGAGTCAAATGCTGACGACATTTTTCATATTTATTGTTAGGCCATCATTTACAAACTGAATTGCAGACGGATTTTCCTGTTATTTCCCATTCATGACAAGGAGCACATGGCGGCTGTGACTGGTTGTTACTTGTAGCTCACTCTTTCATGGCACCTGGTCCCGCCTATGATGTTTTAGAGGTCTGTTATTGCTCTGCTCCTAATTTGTATTGTTTGAATGAAGTTTTGAGCTTTAATATTATTATTTATCCTCATTAATTATACATGTAATTTTACTTTCTAAAGACAATGCATTGTCTGATTGTACAATTTAGTACCATGTCTTATACAATATCTGATAAATGATTTGTTAGATTTAACATTAATCAAGCTCAAAGTCCATTGAAACAATATAAATCGGTAGAAAAAGAAACGTGAACCAATGAAAAAAAATCAGAGATGGTACCAGATGTCATGAAAAAGTAGCATCCCCATGGCGAACGGTAAAAAAGTAAGTTGCATTCATCACGTTTATTGAATCACAGTTCCTCTTAAAACGACTAAAATAAGGCATCGCAAAGAGGAACATTCATAATCAAAACAGCATTCAACAACAATCTTGATGCAGATTACGTCAGTTCAATTTCGCACACAGGGATAAATTAACGAGCCCATTGACAATAGCGCTTTATACTACAATTAATGAGTACAATGTATAATATACATTTAAGCCTATTAAGACAATATTGTTTCCTGGGTTTGTTTGTTGGGATTGATACAATGATCATATAATCTACATATTTTCACCACTGAATTTTTTATGGTTTTCATTTTGCCCCTCAATCGCTTAATTCTAGATTTCAATATCTACTTTGATTTTTTGTTGTAATGCTTTTTTCTATTTCCTTCGATGATTTTAGTTCTCAGTCTTTCCTTTGTCCTGAGAAGGAGACAGCAAAATTTGACAAAATTCTGCTGTTATACATTACAAGTTTTTCCCTTTATACTAGAAAGTCTATTAATTTCAATGTTTTTTGGGAACCGTGTCATAAATTTTGGACCTTTTGATGAGACAATGTTCCACTATGACGTATTTTACATCACAATGTAAGTGGGCTCAGCAATAACTTATCAGTTATAGCAAACATGGAAGATGTCAAAATAAGTAAAGGTTTAAATAAAACTATTTATTCGTGTTGTTGGTAATTCTTGGTCTAGATCTATCCGATACAATGATATACATGTATGCAGGTTCGGTGTTGTCGCCTAATCTGGTGCTTTAAAAAAAGATTTTCTCAACATCTCGGAAATAGGTTAAAGAATCATTTTGAGGACAGCAAATTAAAAAAAACTATTAGAAGTAATTAGTCATGGCAACGTCTGAAATTCAGGAAAAGAAATAATCAAGGTATCATATTCGCTCTAATGATGATATATTTATATAAATTACATTACAGTCTTATAATTAATAATACGCTGTAAACATTCTTTTTAAGAGATATCATAGACGTAAATCGATTCAGATGATTTGTAAAAAAAAATACGCTAAAGTCTTTCATTCCGTGCATGCAATTGAGAAATTTTGTAGTCTATGTGTGCTCACAACTAATCCATCGTCATGTGATTAAATTGTATTGATCTGAAAGCGAACACAGATCTCACACGGATGAGATTTTTTCAGGTAGAAATGCACGTTTCAGCTTCTGTAGTATCTTGTATAAATGTATTCCAATAATAAACTCATGACTTCCTCCATGCCGAATAGGCTGATTATATGAAAGCTGTTTGAGACACCGTCTTTCATCACCGCCAATACCTGTTGCAGCGTTTATTGTGTGTTTTTTTGTCGGTGTGTGAAACAGAAATGTGACACTTTCTAATGCCTACATGGATATCCAATATGAGACAGAGTTTATCTGAGTGAGAATGGCAGGGAACCTTGGAATAGAAGGTAATTTACATACTAATTTTCTTATCATACTCGAAATTTGTAATTATTTGAAATAAATTAGTACAATCCTGAATTACTAGTATTCTTTGAGAGAAAAAATATAAATAACATTGTCTTTATTCTTAAAAAGTGATTGAAAAGGAAGAAATCATTGATCAAAACAATAATGAAGGTAATAAATAATCTAATGTGATAAAATACCACGCTGAAATGTTGAAAACTATAAAGTCCCGATCATTATCAAATGATAAGTAAGGCTGGAATTCTAAATCTGATCTTTTTTGTAAAAGCAACATATTATAAGGTCGTTTTTCTGTCTGATATGTTTCAAACCATTTTAAACCATTGTCTTATTACTAAGTTGACTATGGACTACCCCATCTATTATATCATACAGAGCTTACTTTGGGAATGACTGATCGACAGCAGGGGTATTTACTTCTTTTAGACTTCTGATCCCACCTCTGGTGTTTCATTTTTTTTATGAGTTAAATGTTTAATACAGAATACAATTTAAAATTATCATTGAGTCAGATGCTGACTGACGATTTTCATACTAATTGTTAGTCCATTCTTTACATACTAAATTGATTACGGATTTTTCTGTTATTTTCCGATAAACACAAGGAGCACACCGTGGGTGTGAACTGTCGGCAGAGGAAGCTCACTACTCCATGGCACCTGATCCACCTCTGATGTTTTGGAAGTCCCTAATTGCTCTGTTCCGATTTTGTATTGTTTTGTGGTTTTTTTTTCTTGAATCATGACGTTTTATTTTATTAAGCGAGTGGATTAATTAGATTGATCACCGTTGATTACCTCAACATTTCATACTTTTTTTCCCCATCTCCATTACCTTTTTTAAACATTTTGTCTTAAACATACAATTGGAAACTCACTGTGAAACAAAGTCAGGTTATTTAGATTAACGTAAGAAGAATCAGAGTATCATCATATTTGGATAATGATTTATTTTTGATACATTTTTTATTGTGGTTTATCAATAAAAAAATATCTGAAATACGGATATGGAAAAAAAATGTATATCATGATAAAACATGGCAAACAGTTTGTATGTACATTCATATGAATAATGACCATAAACAATTGTTAGGTCAAATGTTCTCCTACGTTTTTCATATTTATTATAGGGACATTATTTTCATTCTTAATTGGTTACCAATTTTTCCGTTTTCTGAGAGACGATGCTTACTTCTCTATGGCCTCTGATCCCACCTCTAGTGTACCAATTGACTTTTGAGCTTTATCACAGAGGGACTTTTTACTTCATATTTCTTACAAGTATATACTCTTATTTGAATAAAATTAAATTCTGTTTAAAGTGCCTTAGTCTTACCTTGGAATAGCGTGGATGAAAGTTAGCCTAATTTATCTTAGCAATTTGTTATAAATTTAGGAAGCTTCCACTTTCTGTGTACTATACGAATATCAATAATGAATTCTATTTAAATCAATAACAAAAGAAAGACTGGAGAACAAATTTTCTTGATTTGCTCTCTAAAGCTTAAGTCCCCTTTGAAAAATATACAATAAGTAAAGAAATCAACAGCAAGTAATTGTAAAGAAAAGTATTAAGTAAACAACTTTACATTATATACAACATATTAAAAAAATATCACTGTACAAATAAAACTGTACTTTTTTGTTTCTTGATATTACCACTTTGTAATAAAAATGTATATGAAAATAAATATATAAAGCATTTAAAAAAGTAATGTGATGTGGAGTTACAGTCTGAACACAATTTTGGTGGCCCGCAGACAGACAACAAGCATATCAAAACCAACGTGTCTCTTTCTGCTTAAAGAGATTTTTTTTATCATATACAAAATCAACGAATTCACTAAATAATTTGATGAATAAATAAATAAATAAATAAATAAATTAACAAATAACAAGAATAAGATTATCTTTTTAAAGAAGCAACACTGATGCAATATGTTTTCGAACAAAATGTTTTCGTTTTTTTGACATTGATTTCTATATCATTATCTGAAGTTACAATAATAACAAGTATCGTATAACAGAGATTTACAATGTCATTGTACCAGGGCCGTAGGAAATTACCTCATGACTATGTGTTTCCATAGTTCTACCATGTGATATCCTTTATGTTATATATGAGATATCGCTCATTTGTGGGAGGAAATCTTTTATAAAGCAGAACAAAAAAGCAAAATCAATCATTATCTCTGTGAATCACCCATGACACCTGCTTTAATACCTTTTTAGCTCTATGGAAGACCCTCTTTAATTCTTCAGAAGTGCATTTTGCTAGTTGAATCGGGGAGTCTGAGTGAAAATGCATTATCAGTTTTTTTATTAAATTGGATATGCTTTTATTTTCAAGAAGTAAGTAGTAAAAAAGAAAAGTTTGATGAAAAATGTCGAATGATTAACAGAATAGGAAGTTCCAATGTTTATTGCCAATTTAACCTGAAATTTAAGACTCATTAGGGATTCATACAGTGAGGAATATCTTATAAATAGTTTTCACTTTGGTTTTGTAAGGAATTAGCAACTGTTTACCTTTTAATATCGATTCAAAATAGAAGGAAATCAATTACTAACTATTTTTAATTGCAAAAGGTGGATGTTAGACAAAAATCAAGTATAAAACAATAAAACAACAATTTAACATTGGTTTGATTTTCATTTATTTGAACTTAATTTTATGTTTTCTTTGATTCATTATCATGTATTAAATGGATATTTCTTGGCTTTAAAGACTAGGTTTTCTTTGCAGCTAAGTTTCTTTAGGAAACGCATCAAAGTATAACTTTTATTACTTTGAATAAATCGGTTTCCTTATACCTCTTTTTCAGTTGAGAGATCAGATTTTGTAACATGTGATTCCGCTACCTCCAACAACGAAGTCAGGCCAGAGTCGAGCAATGGCGAGAGTTGTCTTTGCGAAACCAGCATATCGCAACAGAAATATTTCATGGCCTGTGTCATCATTTTGTGCCTGGCCGTTACCTGGGTTACAAGCACACAGCTCTGCCAGGAAACCTATGTTCCTAATCAGTTTCACTCACCTCTCCTGTGCATGTATTTTTGGACAGTTTGGCTATTATTGTTTTATCCTGCCTATGTTGTTATTGAGTTGATCCTGTCAAAAGGAGATTTTCCTGTTAAACATACCTTGAGGTAAATATTATGTTGAATTACAAAAACAGAATAAGAGATATTTTGAATTTGTCCAAAGTTTTTAACCATATTTCTAAACACAGTTCAAGTATTTCAATACTGTTTTCATTTTTTCGCTGAAAAATGAAGGTAAATTAAACTGAACACTCTTAAATCTTTTACATTTTGGCGAAGGGAATGTTATACCAACTTACCTTCAACTTTTCAGAGAGAACATACTCATATATGGACCATACAATTTTCACCCGGGCCATTTTGCTGTTAAGACATTCACCCTTTGCTTTCTGTGGGGTGTGACTGGTTATTCCTACGTTCGAGCCCTGGACCCGAGTTTCCTGGGAGCCACTGATATCTCAGCATTATTCTCCACCAATCATACATTCGTTTACATGCTGTCTTGGATCGTTTTATTTGAAAAATTTGTGCCACTCAGGGTAATTTTTATTTATCAGAAGGTTCTACCGCAAAATAACAGATTATATTAGGCCTCCTTGTCACAGCTTAGTTAAGTCCTTTCTTTTAATCAAATATATTATCAAATATGTCTCATTATACATATATAGAGTTAATTGAATAAAAGTTTAGTATTTTCAAATGACACAATAAATTTCATTTAAAGGCCATTTTAATAGTTATTATGTAGTGAACTTAGACCTGTACACTCTGTAAGATTTGCGCTTCAAGTATTTATTTTTTTTAAAGTAATACTCATATTATTTTGAAAGGTATCAATTAACCACATATTATACTATTCGATTTTTGTAATGATCAATCAATCATTTATTTGAATCTCTTCGCCATCTTACAATAGTATACAGAGACTACAAATACATATAGGTAATTTCATTTATAACAGTAGGTCTAAAAGTCATGCGTGAATAAGAAAATTTCACATTCACGCATGTGCACAACAATATTAGATTTTTGTAATGATCCGAATAATTCATTTGAAAATTTGTCAAACAATTAGCCAAAGTAAAGACAGAAGAATTTATCCTCAGGTAATTGCGCTCATCCTGTCCATTTCTGGAGTTGTGTTGTTTGCTTATGCCGACGGATTGGGTTCTCACTCTACTTGGGGCGTTGTTTTGGCCATCTGTTCCTCGTCATCTCTGGCAGTATTTAAGGTTGTATAAATCATTTTTTCTATCGGATAACGAAGCTAATTTCTATCAGAATGACGCTCAGTGTATTTTTATGTGTCTATCATTTTGTTTAATTGATCATAATTGTAAAAATGATCATAATAATGGAAACATAATCACTGTTCCTTTATCATGCGCTCGGCACTTTTGAAATTTGAATCCCTTCATATTGAGTCGTCTCTATATTAGTATAAATATTCTCGAATAGGACAAAAACAACAAACAATCAATCAATCATGAAAAAACATCATTGTAAACAATGGAATACACAGATAACAATCAGAAATCGAGCTTAAGAGTTCATTGAAGAAAAAGAAATGGAGAGCAGAGCAAAAAGGAAACTCTACAAGCATCAGAGATTGAACCAGGTACCATGGAAGCGTAACAATCCTATGCAGTTGTTAACCCATCACTTGCGCCGTGTACTACTTTTCATGATGCAGCAAACAAAAAAATCCGTTTTGATTTCAATGTGAGAAAACTGGTCTCTCAATAAGTATGAAAAACATCAGCCAGCATTCCATTAATTGATAGATTATATTTTTACTGACAAGGTCTATATATCGACCAAATTGCGAAATGATTACTTTAAAGGAGACTTCGATATCCTCGTTTCATCAAATTTTTCGTGATTAGCTATGTTCGTTTTAAAAATCGTATAAATAATGCTCTTGCATATCGAATAAGGTGGAAAGCATAAACCCCATATGCAGGTGATAAAGGTATATTACCACATAAAGCAGGACAGTTGACGTAAGAAAAATTGGAATCATCACATTAACATAGTTTTGTTATTAGATTACCATAAAGCCCTTTTTTGTGAAATCTTCAAATATGAAACACATGTATCGGACTCTATGGCATCTTGATTTTTAGTTCACTGGAGTATTTCTCATCGAAAAGTGTATGGAAGTAGCTAATGTTTTCCCCCTAATGTTTATATTTCTATGGATTAAACTGATTAAAAATATTATTTAATTGCTCTCAAGTCTGTTTCTCATAATTCTTCCAATTTTATATTCATGTATTACATTGAAGTCTTTCACTTAAAAAAATTTGCGATGTACCTAATTTTCTCATTGCACGTTTCTTCCCCCCCCCCTCCCCCCACACACTTTTTTTTATTTTTCCAAAATATTAAATGAAACCATTTGGTCAATTCCTATGCAATTTTGGTATATGTATCAAGTTGACAGATCTCTCCGTTGAACAAAAAAAATTGGAATTAATAAAAGAGAGAGAAAAAAAAAAGAATCTTCCTTTTACTCTAAAAATTGACAAACGAACTGTATGGACGTTAATAATAGACAATACTCCGGTACAAACTGAGAAATTATTACAAGTAAAAATAGGTTAACCCCCTCCAGGGAGGGGATTAATTAATTCTATGTCGAAGTTGAAGAATGTGTGTATAATTATGATGAGAAACGAGTCATGTACCAATATTGTGAAAGTCATATTTCATGTGTCCAAGTTTGAGATCAAAGGATGAGAAAAGTGGATCATCTAACACGTAAACATAAACAGTTTAACAATTATTTACTCTGTGGCACCTGGGTATCGAATGATCGAGTTTAAAAGTAAAATGAAACCCTTTACTGTCCCATGTAGGTTACGAACAACGGAAAATTAGATGAGAAAAGTAATCGATACACGTGAAAATGCTTTTCTTTTTTTTGTAAATAATCCAACAAGCACTTTTTTAAATAAACGATGTGACTTTTACAAAATCAAGCAGTTTCCTGATTGTTAATTGTATTTATAGGCTGGTATAAAGAATTTATCTGATTTCTACACACTAGTACATGTTCTTTAAAGTTCATATCTCATATCCATCTCCATTCAAAAAGGGTACTTACTCTAACGAGGCATCTGATCCCGCCTCTTGTTTTTTTCCAGGGGTTCGTGCTTTTGTTCTGTTCACGTTTCCTCTGTGTTATAGGGCTTGTCATATTGATAACTGTTCAAGGGGTTCGTGCTTTTGTTCTGTTCACGTTTCCTCTGTGTTAGAGGGCTTGTCATATTGATAACTGATCAAGGGGTTCGTGCTTTTGTTCTGTTCACATTTCCTCTTTGTTATAGGGCTTGTCATATTGATAACTGTTCATTATCTTTACCTTTCTCATTCTGCAAATATCTATATTGCTTCCATAAAAAAAAGATTTGTGTCTTTCAGCTAAAAGTCTCGTACTTTTCCGTTGAGTCTCAAATCTCAAATCTCAGCTTATTTTAGACGAATATAAGATATGTTTTTGGCAACACAATTAAGGGAAAAAATCGAAGATTTGAGGCTAAGATTTGAACTGAGATTTCCATATGTTTGTGGCCCTGAAGCCAGCAAGATATGAATTTAGACTTTTGTCTCAATACAAATTGAATGTACGCTTACGTGGAGTGCAATACAAAAAAGTAATCATACATTTTACTTTCCGTCAAACAAACGTCTTGTCATTCTGATTATCTAGTCATTAAAAAAATCAATAAAACTTATACCGGTTTTTGCCTCTCTTGTCATTAAGACATGTTTGTCTAAATTCAAGCCAGGCAGTCGGTAGGTTACTGTCATGCGACCGCAAATTATTGCTGGAAAATTAATAACTCTTCTGTACCTTGACGTCAGTGATCAGAAACTAAGAGTAAATCTTCATGATTACAATTCCTCTCACATGTCGTAGAACTCTAGACCTTGCAGAAGCGAAGAAAGACAAAGTAATTTGCTATTTATTCCGATACCAAATAGATTTTTCATGGTCTTTAAGGATAAAAAGACATGCAATATTGATGAGTGTTATTTTTCAATTGTTAAACGTGGGTTCTTGGAAGATTAAGATGAATGTTTTAAAGTCTTTAACCTTCCTAAGGAATCAACAACCGTCCATTTTGATTAGAATCTGATTAATGTAAATTACTTATACAACTACATGTATAAAAAACCGATAATACAACAAAATACATACCGGAAATTTTTATCGTTCAATCTTTAGTTGCAATTTTTAATTTTTTTCTATTATGAAAATTTTCATCTTTTTGACCTGGCTTTTTTCGATAGAAAATTAATTTACGACGCTAACGCTTGTGAATGGAATTGAAAACAATTTTACTTAATTATTCAGGGGAAAGCATGTTAACTTTATGTCTTCACAAGAATCAGTGTAAAAAATCCCCCAAGCACACTTTATAAAGATTTAATATTCAACCATTGTACTTAATGAATCATCAATATATCTTGACAATCATAATTTGTTTGATAATTCTAGATTAATATTTCCTTGTGTACAATTTCATTGGTCGAAGTTGCTTGTGCAAACTAGTCTGAAGCTAAAATTTTATCGCAATCATATGTGAAAATTGAATTTAAGTTGTATCACATACATATTAAGTTTACGTCTCATAGTTGATTTGATATGCAAGGGCATGATCAGTTTCTAAAACGAGGAAGGGAATTTACAAAGAAGTTGATTATGCAACTGCCAAGGATATACATGGACCATGCCATTACCTTATTGGCAAACTAATCTATTGTTAAGGCTAAATACATGTACGTGTTCAATTCTAAATGGAAAATTTGAATGTTATCTTTGTCTGCCATATCTATCTTCATTAACTTGTCCTTCTTCAGCCTTTATCAAAGTATCAATTTTGTTCAACTTTTACGTATAAGGCTTCATAGCATTTCTTTGAAAGGGTAACTACTTCATTGTCATATACTTGGGCGTGACAAATAACTATAATATGCCCCTTCATGTAAAGTAAAGTAAATGTAATACAAAGTGAAATGTAGATAAAAAAAAAATAAAAACCAATTTTATTCAATATTAATGGAGATTTTGTCATGAAACTTTTTTGAACTGAGAGTAGATGTCATAAGTAATCTATAAATAACTATAACACCAGTGTCAAATAGTCATTGATTGCATTTCTTTCTATTAACTGGGACGGAGTTAAAATCTTTTCATTGTAAATTATAAAATTCGTACAAAAATGAAAATTTTATGCATCTTCTCAGAGCAATTAACTATAAATTCTTTTGTATTTTCTGCAAATCGATAACACGGTATATATTGAAATAGTCTTTTATTTACTAAATGACGAAACTACCAATGAAGGAGTTGTATAATATTTTTAAGGATGCGAAAATTATAAAACTCCATGAGAGAATCATACTAGTGCAGCTTGTAAAACTTAAACTCTCTGAGAAAATATTTGACGAGTTTGAATCGAATGTAGGAACCACTTAGACGGATGTTTTAAAAACTTTTTTTGTTTCCGTTGATTTCTTAACCAAAATTCAATGCTTATCCTATTTTTTGAATCTCTTAATTGTTAAATAATTGATTTGAACATATTTTATTGTAATTTAATTACAAAGGGATTGGGCACAAGTTCTGAAAACTTACAACGCCCTCTCCCTACGTGTAAATTACACATTTATATTGTCACAGTTAAACATGATAATATATATATATATATATATATATATATATATATATATATATATATATATATATATATAGTATTCAGCATTTGCAAAAGTAGACAAATCGATGCATTTCGTTGAAATGTAAATACGTATATAATGTTGTACAAATTCATATATTGGTATAGTAATAAACAAGGAAATCTACCAGAATGCTTGATAAATGTTTGAACAAAAGAAAAAGAAAGTTCATTTCCTGCACCATTCAGTGAATCAACCCCCCATAATAAGACTTGTGTATCTAGAATGTGGATTTTATCAAATTGTTAAAAAAATATTTAAAAATTAATTTCTGTTTTTCATATACTTTGGAAATACAAAAATAATGATATGTAGCCTCAACCTAACCTTAAATAATTAAGTCATATATATGTTATTTAATTCATATGAAATATATGGAGATAACGAACAGTATTCACGCTCAAAAATCTACTAAACAAAAGAAACTGGAGCAGAGAAAAACACGAACCTCGAAATAATGGAAGGTGGGATTAGATTCTTATATATTTTCTATTTAAATACACAAAAATCATGAAAGTATGTTGACCTTAGAAAATAGAGTTCAAAATAAATGGCGGATGATACTATCATTCACAGATCTTTCAGCCGAAAATTTTCTCATGCTTTTATCCAAAGATTTACGCAAATTTTATGTTAGACTCCTTTCAGATGAAACATGAAATATGTATTTTTTATTCAGGTCCTATTCAAGAAATGGATAGGGCGTATAGGCTTTGGACAACTCTCCATGTTTTTATCGATTATGGGTAAGTAATTCTATGACGGATGTTTTTCATATCTTTTTTTGTATTGTACATATTGATCACAGATATGATACAGGTGTAATATGACAGGTGTTCTCTGGTTTTCCTGATTAAATACATCTAATATTACTTTTTGATTATCTGACCATTGTAAAAAATATACATATCCTTGATCTATGGTCGATATATAACAATCCCAACCTTTTGACCTAGTCTCTCCCCTTAGAATTTTCATTTTATTTTGAATTGAAATCAGATATAAGCCAGTATCTCTATCTTCACAAGATGGCACAAAAGAATCAGCATTAAAATCGTATCGTTTATTTGTAAGAACCTAAAGGTTAAAGTGACAAGGTTAGGTTAAAGTGACTATGATACATAGATAATTGTTTGAACATAAAACTATTCAATGTGAATAAAAAAAATCTTTAATTTAGTATATTTAAACAAAAAAAATCAAAGATCAATTAAAAAAAAAAGCTACCCTCAGGAAGCTAATAACATATTGAAAAAAAACTTAAAACTATTTATTTCATTAACTAATAAAACCAAAATCTCGCAGTATAACTGATAGTTGACATAGCTTATTTCAGATGAATACTTTACTTTTCTGTCTTAAGGCCTTGGTAATCTTCTAATGTTATGGCCAGTGATTATTGGACTACAATATTCAGGGGTGGAGTATATTAAAGCCAATGTACCCTGGAATCATCTCTTTGGAACAGCTGCTTCAATGATAGGTTTGTCTGAAAAACCAATAACCACAGTGGATAGTAATAACTAGCAAACAAGAATATTGGTACTTCCCAACTCTACTCAAATATCAATTGTATCAGTTATATACGATTAATTATCATATTTACATACTATAACTTGACAAATGTAACACTGATAGAAAGTTCAGACGTAAAACAAGGTTTTGTATTGTTTCAGTATTCCAGTTTTTATCAAATTATACAGAGTGTCTGACAAAGGAGCTGGTGACGGGCCTTGGTATGGTCGTGGCGGTACCCATGTGTGCAGGTGAGAAAATCAGTTTACCCTAGTTAAAAGGATATTAAAGTGAAAACTAGAGAAGTAATCATTAAACTCTGTATAATTATTGAATATTTTCCCATTTAGATAAATTTTCTCATATATTGTAATACAATTCTTGGTTGATAAAAAATGACCAGTATATCAAATTTACGACTTAGCAAAATGCTGACTGACATTTTCATTCTAATTATTAGGCATTTTTTGTCATTTTAACACGCTGAATAGTCTAAGGATAATTTCCCCCCGTTTATGACAATGGGCACATGGAGGGTGTGACCGGTCGGCAGTAAATGTTCACCCCTACATGACAATTGACCTTACCTTTGATGTTTTTGAGGCCCGTGTTTGCATTTCTCATAAAAATTGTTTAATGGCCTTTTGAACTTCAGTACTGTTCGTTATCTTAATATATGATTTTGAATAATGAAAGTTGTGTGTTATTTACAAAGAATATCTAAATTTTTTTATATTCAAAAGGAAAGATAAGATTAGGATACTCTGAGTGTGTCTCATTTGCAAAATTAACAGAACTTATGAATGCTTCACGCAGCAATATGAGAAAAATGAAAACCTTTTGTCGATAGTATCCCGAAAATATGTATATTTTATTAGAAATCATATCCCGAACAATTTATATGAAATAGAAAACAGATAAATCCTCCACTGTAAATGTATTTTACTTTTCATGCATAAAAAACCAAAAACTGAAGACAAATTACATATATTATGAGATTTCTCAAGACATTTGTTTTGGGGGATGCATTCATCTTAAGATATAAATATTGCATTTTTGATGGAAATAAAAGTTTTATTATACTCTGTACTTATAAGTTCTGTTTTTGTTCTTATAAAAAGGGCATTTTTTAATAATAAAAAAAGCTCGCAGTAATGCCAATATTGTGGAAAAAATCAACATACGTGAGTTTGATTCAGAAATATTTTGGAATGCTTATTATATCTAGATTAGGCACCTTGATAACGAAATTTGTTGGTATGCTTTTTAATATCTAGATTAGGCATCTACAGTTTACGACTGTCATATTCATATATCTTAGCACCCCCATATACATGTAGTGCCAGAGCGCTAGTCCAATACAACTGTCAAATTCAGGCAATGATATCCTAACTTGGATTGTTAATTCATTAATACAAACAACATCTCTGGGCTTGATAGCAGATCGGTATTTTTAGAATTAGAAAGTAGTAATTTAGACTATACAAAATATTTCACTGACTTCAACTGACTGGAAATCAAGATGAGAAAGATGACGAAAACGAAAAGTTTTCGATCAGAACATTCAACAAATAATACAAATCAGTAAATAAGGTTAAACACGGATAGCTGGAAATCCTAGAGATGGGATCATGTACCAAGGAGGAGTGAGCATCCTCTGTTGACCGGTCAAGTCTGCAGTAGGCCCTGTGTTTTGATCAATTTGATGGAACATTTTCAAGTAAAAAGTAGGATAAAATTAAGGCCTTATAATTGATTTCAAACAGATCAGCGCAAAATACGACCAAGAATATGTTGTATTTGGTAACAACTTCGAAAAGGAATTTTGCAAGAAGCACTAATTTTGAAAGTCAGTGTCAAACTTTTACACTATTAAATGAATGGAAACTCCTTTGCGATTTAAAAATTTGGACTCAAAGTCAATTGAGAGGTAATTATGGCTGAAGATAAAGCCCACAGTGATTTCGAGAGAGAGAGAGAAACGGTAACTGCCTTATCTTCCACCCTCTACCTCCCCACTTTCACAAACTTCTTTGCTATACCCTAAAAGCTTGAAAATAAGCCGCGGCTTATTTTAAGTTTTGGTAAGAAAGTAGGGGCTTATTTTCAAAACCGTCTTATTTTCAAATCACGGCTTATTTTCAGTACAAAAATCTGGTAAGCGGTGAGAGCATAATCAAGGCTTATTATCAATACAATAAATTGTAATCGATCGATTGAAATCTACCACTTCGTTCTAAAAATAGATTATCCAGGTAAACTCAGGTAAACAATTAAATGAAAAGTGTTCAAAGGCCTAATATATTGGGCGCACGTTTTTCAGTTTTTAAAACAGTGAGCTTTTAACAATGGAGAATGGTAGTCGCACTCCGACTCCTAGGAAAAGTTATAACCGAGAATTCAAACTTCGGGTTGTAGGACATTATAAAGAATTGTCACTTGGAAATACAAAAAACCGTATCATCGAAACCGCTAAGTTTTTTGGAATTGATGAAAGCAATGTGCGGCGATGGATTAAGTCCGAAATAAAACTACAAGAAACTCCAAAAGGTTCGAAATCGCACGGCTCGGGACGGAAATCGCTTTATCCTGAGATGGAAAGACAACTACATCGTGAATTCAAAGAAATTCGGGAGGACGGACTTAAGGCCAAATCATGGTGGTTCAAATCCCGTGCAGCTGAACTCGCAGATTCTGACTTCAAATGCAGTAGCGGCTGGTTTAAAAATTTCAAAAAACGGCACAATATATCGTATCGAGCACCAACCAGTGGAGCTCAAAATCCACCAGACGCTAAAATTGAAGCCTTCAACAGTTTCCATAAATTTATCCGAAAAAATGCAAGCAGAGACTGCACCGACCCTAATGGTCGCTTTAAATTAGTTGCCAACATGGATCAATCTCCACTCCCGTTTGATCTAAATAAGGGGAAAACATATGAAACAACTGGTGCTACTAAGGTATGGTGCAGAACAAAAAAATCCGGACTTGATTACAGACAGGCAACATTACAATGTTGTATTTTCTCGGACGGAGTTAAACGCATAAAGCCGCTTGTTATATTCAGGGGAACAGGCCAGCGAATTCCGTTCAGTGAAAAAGTGAAGTATGACAGTCGCGTATCCCCCGTTTGTTTTATTTCTTTTTAGAAAATGAATTTGGTCAATTTTTTCCTCTATTGTTGTAAATTATTGTAAACATTTTCCCTTTCTGTTTGATTCTATAATTTATGGCAATTATCTATTTTCATATACTCTAGTTTCGGATTATATCTGGAGGAATCGATTCTTCAATGGTATGAAGTTCTCCGGAGTGGTGCTCTCTACTTTAGGCCTTATACTGGTACTAATGCCTGACACATGTTTCAGCCAAGCCTGTTCATCATGCGCGAAATATACTCACACAAAGCAAACCATTACACAGCCAGAAAGAAGAGGGAGGAGATCCAGAAAGGAAATTAGTCGAGCCTGATATTACATTTTGTTTATCAATACCTAAGTTTTATTAGACGAGAACCTTTTGAAATTAATATTTACGAGTGTTAATGAAAGTATTGTCTTTTGAAATTTGACACATGTTAGATATACTATCTTTCACTAAAAAGTTAACAAAAAATGTCCATTTGCAAACATTTAAAAAAATATAAAGGATGATGTACACTTTCCGGTCATAGAGCAAGGACGTGGAAGTTTTTTTTACGTTAGGAACAGTACAAGCTGATTTGAAATCTCTTGTTGATAATGTAAAATAATTTGATTTTAGTTGTAACATGTCATTTGATTGGATAAAAAATTAAGTTTAAAGTTGCCTACGCCACAATGAGTATCGGCAAAAACGTATCCGCTTTACGTTACTTTTAAAGTATGCTCAATTTGAAGTCATTTTTTGGAGGGAAATTTATCCTATTGTCTACACTGAAATAAAATTATAAGGGATGAAGCTTATTTTTTTAACCTATGTTTTTAACGCGTAAACTGCCTCAAGTTTATTATCGTATGGGTTAAAATAAGCTTTATTCCTTAAATAAATGGACTTGTCCATCTTAAAAAACAATTGGCGAATATATTTCAATGTTTTCTTTGATTATTGTTTCACCAAATGTGTCTTGAAATGGTCACAGAGAGAAAGAGAGAGAGAGAGAAAGAGTATGGAATAACATATTGATGAACCTTTAACTATTTGTAAAGAACCTCGTTTCTTCATCTGTGTCATCTTTTAAATGAATATTGGTATACTTTTGTTCAGCCTGTCACTTAATTTTCTCTCTTTGGAAATATTCTTATCAAAGAGATAAAAGAAAATATACAAATCTTTAACTTATTGGAGAATATATTTCAATGTTTTCTTTGACTATTGATTCGCCAATTGTGTCTTTCAATGGTGCACACTATAAGATTATGCAGGGTAAGCATACGAGCAATGAGATTTGGTCATTTCAATCTAAATGTCTTTATGTACAATGTATTATGTACATTCATCTACATTAATATATCATGATCATGTATTAAAATATTTCCTTTGAAAAACATAAATTATTTATAATCAAACGAAAGTCATGCAAATATTGTACACTTTATGTTTACTTATAAGTGAATGTATAAAAGTTTTGTTTTTTAAAAATACATTTTATTTACCAGATCGTGATTTTTATTCATATGTATAATTTTCATGCTATCATTTTAACTGTTTTTGATAATCTAAGACGAAAAATGTAATATCACGTATTCTTATCAATGAATATAATACATATTTTTCTCTCCATAAGTATGTCAACTGCTTTTTATACTATTTGAAATATTATTATAAATGCTTAGATAACATTCATTTTTGGAAGATTTATTTGTGAAAATTGAAATGATACAAATGAAATTATATTCATCGATTACAAAAATTACAAACAATACACATCAGTAAACACGGATGAAAATACTGATTTTTCGAAATTAAAAAGGTTTAATCGGGTGCCGAAGATGAATAAGCATCCCTAGCGACCAATCCCATACAGTGAGCCCTATGTTTTGATCAGATTGACGGAATAATCTGTAGTTTTAGAATAGGCTGTATTTACTAACGAGGACCTAAAAATAAACATTGAATTTTCGAAATGCTGACTTTAAACGAGATTTTTGAAAAATATAGAATCAAAATGTCCGAACAAAATTCAGATATGATTTAAATGCAGCTCTTTCGATCATTGCAAACTATAGTATTAAATAAAAGGGAAGAAATGGTTTCAATAATCTATAAAGTAACGCTGAAATGTCTATCTTCAGAACAAAATCAAACATACAACTAAATCTCAGAGCTACACAGAGAACACGTCGAAAAGGACAACTTCAAATATAATAGTTTTGGTCTGGGTCAGGGAAAGGGCTAATACAAACAATATACCTTTTGCCAAATCATTTGTAATTGTTTCTAAATTGTATATTGATTTAAATTATCATAGAATTAAGCGTAAACTTTTCAAGAATTATATGAAACTTACAAATTACATTTTCTTTTTTTCGCCTAATTGTGAAGTTTTGCCATATGTAGAGTAATTTTACTGAAAACTCTCATTTTGGTATAGAAAAAGGCACCTATTCAAGCAAAGATGTTTGAATATAAGTTATTTATCCGTAATTTTCAATCAACTAATACACAAAGGACTTTCAAATATTCATACATGTATGTAGCTTATGACTTCCTCAATATTTTTTCCAAAGAGTATTGACATTTTCAATATAAATTCACAGGTGCTAATGAGGACACCCCCTTCGATATAGACCCCTACCCTTTTCGACTTTTTCGCATAAATTACCTTTCAATGACATGCTTGTGATAAAATCTATACCAACAATTCGAAAAATTACATACAATAAACAATTTATAAAATCTACCCTAAATTCTATATATAAAAATCAACTTTAATATATATATAGAGTGGGGTAGAAATTAAAAAAAATTAAAGCAAATTTTTTTAATTGATAGCACAGATTATATCACAAGTATGTCATCCATATATAATTTAGATAAAAAAGTCGAAAAGTTGGGCGGGGGGGGGGGGGTTCTTGTCCTCAAGTACCTGTGAATAAAATTACTAATTTGGGCCTTATTTTTAAATTTAAAGATGGGTTAGCTACATCTGAAAACATTAAACTTTTAATTACTAAATTATATGATATAAAAATCAACTAAACAAGGTATCAGTAAAACTTAGTAAAAAGAGTCTTCTTTAAAAGATTTTCCTACTCCCTTTGCATTGATAAGTACTCGCAATTGTAAATTACATCTCTTCATGAATAATAATTTTGTTTACAAATATTAAAGGCTGATCAAACAGAATGTATGTAGATAATATATTTAACGCACACTATAACAATTATATTATAGGTACACATTTTGCATTAAGAGTGAACAATGTTCATTTCTCAAGTCTCTTTAAAGTAAAAATTATATAGATGAAACCCTGTGATATTTTTTTTAAGTCCACTTGGATACATAGAGTCGGCATAAGAAAGTTAACTATTGTTTATTGATAATACGCCGTCAATATCTGAATGTCGATTTGAAGGCCATAACTTTTTTAATAAATGCTTTACATGAACATTAAAAATATATAGGTTTGACAATAATACGTCAATATTGGTATCCATTAGAATTTTGATAGCATGTTGGAAGACTTGGTCCCAAAACAACGTCGATACTATATCAATCAGAAACTCAAGCATATTTTGTATATCAACTTTAGAGTACAATCAGAACAATTATTAAAAATATCATTTTTCAGATGACCTATTATAAGGTAATGAAATTTATTTGCTTTGTTTTATAAAATCTGCGATGTATTAGTGTATATATGTACAATAAAAAAATGAGCTTGACAAATAAAAACAATATCGTTACGTGCTTTGTTAGCTGCGACAAGTACATAACGCCTTTACCACTCCATGTTTACTGAAGGCAGCAAGATATATGGTTTTTACATTTCCCCTCGATAGCTGAATTCAAGATTTCAACATTCGTTTGATAGTTTGAATCAATCAATGCTAATTAATTATCAAGGTCTTATAATGTTTGGCCCATACAGTATTGTCTGTGTGATCGACTACAAAATTCAAAATAATTTCAAAAATTTTGACTGCAATTTGAGATAAACCAAGATTTAAACCTTGTACCAGTGTAAGATTAGTTGCAGGACTATAGTTGTAAGTGATAAAAACATGAACACACTCGTTTGATAAATCAAAGTCCAGGCTTTTTTATATCATGGACAGTTCCTTTTTCAATAAATATGGAACTTGTAAATTTACTTACCCTGTCATTGGTCATTTGCAAAATTATTTTGTATAAAAACATTCTGATTGTATACACAAATACTCTGAAGGTAAAATAAAAAAAAATGCTTGAGTTTCTGATTGACAATATCAATGTCGTTTTTGGAGACCTTCCAACAGGTCTTTCAACAATCTATTTTAATTCCCATGGGTATCAATTGCGCCCCGTAATTAGAAGACCTATTTTTGTACTCATATGAAGCAGAATTTGTGCAAAATTTTATACGTGAAAAGAAGAAAACAATTGCTGTGCACGTGGCTTTCAACTCGACATTTAGATATAACGACAACATATTGTCAATTAACAATGATAATTTCCATTCTTATGTCGATACAATATATCCTGGTGAGCTTGAGATAAACGATACTACAGAGTGTGACATGTCTGTTTTGTATTTGGATGTTTTACTTGAAAAAGACATTAATGGTAATCTAACAACCAAGTTCTGTGATAAATGTGATGACTTTAACTTTTCTATCGTCAATTTCCCTTACTTATGCAGCAATATACCTTCATCACCTGCAAACGGAGGTTAAATATCTCAGTTGATTCGATACGCAAGAGCATGCTCTACGTATGAACAATTTCTAAACGAGGTAAATTATTGACAAACAAGTTGATGAAACAAGAACATCAGCAGTCCAGTCTAGTTTAAAGTCATCATTTCGTACGTTCTATGGTCGATACAATGGCCTTATCAGCGAATTCAATTTATCATTGAGTCAAATGCTGATTGACGTTTTTCATGAGAATTGTTAGTCCATTATTTATACACTGAATTGACGACGGATTTTCCCGTCATTTTCCTATCATGACAAGGAGCACACGGCGGGTGTGACCGGTCAGCAGGGGATGCTCACACATCCATGGTGCCTGATCCCATCTCTGATGTTTTGGAGGTCCGTGTTTTCTCTTATCCTATTTTGTATTGTTTTATGGACTTTGATATTGAATACTGTTCGTTATCTCCATATGTTTCATCCATGCACTGTGGGATATATTTGTATACAAAGCAACCTCTAAATTATAAGATTTTTTTCTTACTACGTGTTTTAATGTAACCTCTGTTGGCCTGCCTGTATACGTTTGAGGAACATATATGATATGGTAGTTAGAACCTGATTTAATAATCCAACTGAATAACCTACCGGAGGCTTTACACTTGTTCTGACTTATGTCTTCTCTACAAGCATAGCTCACCCTCTCCATAACATTTTTAATTATCACATACTAGTAACCGGCCTCTGTTAAAGAACATTAAGAAGTTTTGCCTGTCAACCTGACAATTGCAGAAATCTCATCAGCTGTAAGGGTTTGAAACAATAGGCCCATGGGCCACATCGCTAACCTGAGCACTGTGGCTAGGAAAAAGTAGAAATTGGTTTATTATTGAAAAGTTTAAATCCAAAAGTAGTCCCATGACCAATCATGGCTTTGTTATTCTTGAGAAGATGATTTTAAAGAATTTTCCTATATATTTCTATGTAAAACTGTGGTCGGCCATTTTGGCCCCGCCCTACTCCTGGGGATCATGATTTGAACAAATTTGTATCTACACTACTTGAGGATGCTTCCATATACATGTAAATATGATCAATTATGGCTTTGCTATTCTTGAGAAGATTTTTAAAGAATTTTCCTATATATTTCTATGAAAAACTGTGGTCGGCCATTTTGGCCCAGCCCTACCCCGGGAGGTCATGATTTGAACAAACTTGAATCTACACTACCTGAGGATGCTTCCATATAAATATGATCAATTATGGCTTTGCTATTCTTGAGAAGATGATTTTGAAAGAATTTTCCTATATTTTTCTATGTTAAACTTTGGTCAGCCATTGTGGCCCCGCCCTTCCCCCGGGGGTCATGATTTGTACAAACTTGAATCTACTCTACCTGAGGATGTTTCCACATAAGTTTCATCTTTCCTGGAACAGTGGTTCTTGAGAAGAAGATTTTTTAAAACATACCACCAAATTTTTATTAATTCCCAATTATCTCCCCTTGAATGAGGGCGTGGCATTTCATTTGAACAAACTTGAATCCCCTTCACCTAAGGATGCTTTGTGGCAAGTTTGGTTGAAATTGGCCCAGCGGTTCTTGAAAAGAAGTCGAAAATGTGAAAAGTTTACAGACGGACAGACAGACGGACAGACGGACGACGGACAAAATGTGATCAGAAAAGCTCACTTGAGCTTTCAGCTCAGGTGAGCTAAAAAAGGGTTTGTACATGTATGTTGGAGAAACTGAATATTTCCACAGAAGAGTCAATAATCATCGTTCAATTATAAGGACCAAGAAACTCAGTGAACCAGCAAGGGAATGAGTCAACCTAAAACGATATAAATGGGGAGACATGACAGTATATTGAATATTGACATAAGAAATATTGTCAAATTTTCCATGCTTTGTGGTCAGATATTATTTTAGACAACTATTTTTCCTCTAAATACATGTAGAGGACCCTCTCTTCACTAGTGCAAAATATGTTTTGGACTCTGAAAAAACTATAATGAATAAAGGTGTAAATATTGAACTTATCTATTTTATTTTCAATATATGGTACGTAGCATTTACCCCCAGGAAAAATGTTCAAACACAACACAGTATTAGTGAACATACATCACTGTTGTTTATTTCAATGGCGAAAAAACATGTAAATAATGTATTCAATTAATATATCTTGGCCTTCTAAAATATTATGAGTGCTTGAATTTACTACAAATTAAGTTATATACTTTAAATTTCCATTCATTGGAATTTAGATATAAGGGCAGATCACCCATACTGCAGAAAAAGTACTAAAGAATCAGAACTCTTTAGTGTGCAGTGTAGAGAAGGTTCTTAAACCCAAACTCTTGATAGGGTTAACTTCATAGAACACTTAGACTTTGGATGTCACAATATGGGTTCTTACTTTTCATAAGGAGAAGAAGCTTACTTTTTTCATTTAAGAAATTAACATGACTAAGATATTTCGAATACCGTTGGCAGAAAAAATGACTCTGACAAAAATTAAGACACCTTCTATGAGAAAGTACCCTACCCTCAAAATTTAAGACCTAGGAACAGAGTGCTTCGATGTTATCGAGTCTAACATACTTTTATTTCATTTATTTATGAATATTTTGATACCAAAGAATGCTGAGAACAAACAATAAATCACTGAATAACAGTTATGCGTCCAAAATCTTACTATCTACCTCATATACTCATTGCAAACATCAACAATTACTGAGCAAAATAACGTACAAAGTAGAACTTAAGTTAGAAAAACACCAAATTAAGTCCCAAGAAGATAACAGTCATGGCTGCCGATGGGATAGCGCTGGCACTAAGCCAACATGCCCATGATACTTTAGAAACTAACATCTGAAACATGCCCATGTTATTGAACATCGTGTGCTCATCCAGCTTTGTGTGATTGGTGGTGAAGATGAGGATACCCACTGCTATGCTGCCCACTGAAAAAGAGAATTTGATCGTTATAAGGCATCGACGTTTAACATACTGGTGTAAATATAAGCTGAAAGTTGATTTTTCTCTGAGATATCTAAGGCAATATGATTGTAAGACTTGACTAAAGTAGTGAAGAACACACAAGTGTAGGTGTTACCGGAGAGAATGCTGGTAAGGAGAGTCATGACGTGGGTGAGCAGCATGTCAGCAGCGATGGAGAGGAACAGGCACAGAAGAATGAGGACTACCGTCAGAAGTGCCATCCCCAGGGCCAGGATACAAAACCCCCGAGATCGGCGGATCCAGTTGTGTCCTGAAAGAAAGAGATTAGACGGTACAAAAGCGATATTATATGTTACAATATTAGTTTAAATTTACATGTTATTACCAAATGACTTCTCAGATAAGGAGGAATCGCATGCAAACAATACACTTCAAACTGACATTAAGCAAACTAAAACGGATACAAAAAGCATAAATATGTAAATAAAATACTAATAATTTTATGGACTTTGCCTATATACTCTTTCTGTTAAGAGTGAAAATCCGCAGGAACTACAATACCGTATACTAAACTTGACCCAGCTCTTCCTCACCGCAAAGTAGATAACACGTATAATTTTATAATAATGATAAAGGTTTAGATTGAAAATTACATTTCTAAAAATTAAATTGTGATGTTATATAGAAATATAAGTAACAGTCGAGTGTTTAATGCAATAACATCTTATCTTAAGTTTTTATCCTTTAAATGATTTTTTTCTTTCAATAATCGTACCTTCTTGTTTTTTTTGTATTGAAATTGTTTTGCAAATTGCGTACAAAACAAACCGTTGATTATATACACATAAAGCACTACAGAGTAGTCTTGCTTTAATTTAAAGTTACATTTACAACAAACAATTAATTGCAAACAATAAAGTTTTCACAGAATTTATAGCCAAAATGAAAATTAACGAAGCACCGAACCTTATTTATGGAATTTATAGTCCAATCACTATATGTAGTTTATCCCTGGAAATAAAACCCAGTGCAATCGTTCTTACAAGTTAACATCTTACCAAGTTATTCTCTGAGGTATTATACTTAATTCAATGAACCAATAAACGATCTAATTTTTTTCGTATTGATCCGACAAAATTATTTGCAATCCTTAGAGCAGGCAAAATGCCAAATTTTACACCCACCAAGAAAACCCGCTATGGACTAAATAAGTTTGTTACAAAATTAAATTTAATAAATATTCAGATGTTAAACAACTTTTCCTTTTTACACATGAAGTTGACATAAAAAAGATGCTTGTGTTTCTGATTGTCAATATCTATGTGGTTTCTGGACACCAGGTCTTCCAACTATTGAAATTCCCATGGGTACCAATTGCGCCCCGATTTTAGAATACCTATTTTTGTATTCACATAAAGCAGAATTTGTGCAAAATCTTATGCGTAAAAGAAAAACACACTTTTTGTGCCCTTCAACTCGACATTTAGATATATCGACGACGTATTGTCAATTAACAATGGTAATTTCCATTCCTATGTCGTTACGATATTTCCTGGTGAGCTTGAGATAAAAGATACCTAAGAGTCGGAGACATCTGTTTCATACTTGGATATTTACTTGCAAAAGACGTTAATGGTAATCTAACAACCAAGCTCTATGATAACGTGATGACTTTAACTTTTCTATCGTCAACTTCCCATACTTATGCAGCAATCTACATTCATCATCTGCATACAAAGTTTATATATCTCAGTCGATTCGATACGCAAGAGCATACTCTACGTATGAACAATTGCTAAAACGAGGTAAATTATTGACAAACAAGTTCATGAAACAAGAATTTCAGTAGTCTCGATTTAAGTCATCATTTCGTAGGTTCCAGGGTCCATACAATGAGGGTGAGCAAATACAATTTATCATTGAGTCAAATGCTGAATGACGTTTTTCATACTAATTGTAAGTACATTATTTATACACTGAATTGGTGACGAATTTTTCCGTAATTTCACGATCAAGACAAGGAGCACACGGCGGGTATGACCGGTCGGCAGGAGAAGCTTACTCCTCCATGGCACCTTATCCCACCTCTGATGTTTTGGAGGTCCGTGTTTTCGTTGACCCTATTTTGTATTGTTTTATGGAATTTAATATTGAATACTGTTCGTTAATCTCCAAATTCTTTTTTTTAAATGAAGGAAAGAAGAATACGTTGACGTAGTCTCTTTCTCTCTTTTAACATACAACAGAGATAGTGGGGTCATTGTTCTTCACATATTTGGTTAGACTTCTTTGAGATCGTTAACTTTCCTTATCTTCACCCCGTTTATATAAACAATTCCTTAATTACTCAGGTACGCGCTAATTATGACGTCAGGGGATAGTTTTTTTTTAACGTCGCATATGTGCCAAGAGGTAACATGCATTTGATTACAATAAAAACAGATACTTGAGGACAGTTTCTTAAGAGCTAATAATTGCGTTTGTAAGAAAGAGAAATGCCAGACTCTGTGATATTTTTATTTCAAGCTCACTGGGATAAATAAAGGCGACAAATGCACGAAAGTAAGTATTGTTAATTGACAAGTACGTCGTCCACATATCTAATTATCTAGTTGAAGGCTACAGGAAGTACTTTTCGTGTATATGATTTAAAATAAATTCTGCTTAAGTTGAGTACACAAAATAGGTCTACTGAAAAATGGGGCGCAATTGGTACCCTGCCTTTGGAATTCCGACAGAATTATTTAAAACTTGGTCTTCAAATGTACACGCTGTATATATTGTAAACCAGACACCCAAGCATATCTTAATAGCAACTTCAGAATATTTGTGTATACAAAGTGTTTTTAAAACAAAATAATGTTGCAAATAACTTATGAAAATGTAAGTAAAATTTCAAATAGTAAACTGTAAAATGTGAAATATAAAGATACATGGTATTTATTCGTTTTTAATTTTATTCAACAGAATTTAATATTTTTTTCTGGCTTTGTTAGAGTTAAACTTTTTGTACGCCCATTTTGTTATCATGTTTCCAACACTGGTGAATGGTATTGCTTTATGTTCTCGGTGATAAAATGGGCTTGAAATCTTAGAATACAATGGCTTTTTTCATTGTAACTCCCAAGCAAATCATGTCTATATGCATGCATATAGTGTTCTGTGACGTTTGTTTTGATTATGATCCAGGGACTTACTCTTAGCCGAGAATTGGCTGATTTATTAGCACATGCTGTTCCTTTCATCTCAAGATGTAATCAAATATATCGACTAACTTCTAATAATTAACAATATTTGCTTCATTCATATGTCTTCTCGATATCTTCAAGTGAGCTGAAATAAATATATAATTGAAAAATATGGAGATATTCAAGCTCATGAGCAATATAGTGTAGCGGCTTAGATCAAAATTTCAGCAAAATAGTTCACTTGTGGATACAAGCATGAAATTTGGCAGAAATGTCTATCTGATACTACTGAATATAAAAACATCGTTGGCCACTGCGATTTCCGCCATTTTCAAGATGGCCACCGCTAAAACAATATGGCGACATTTTCATGCAGTTTGGCCTTACATACATTCTTTTACAACCAAATCAATAATATTTTGGCCGCTTAAAGAGATCTTAGTAGTTTAAAAAGACTATTTAAATCATATTTCAACTTGAATGCTATAGATATAAAGACAAAATGATTTTTTATAATGCATTATATCGTTCCCTATTTTAGAATTTACATATATTTACACAGTAGCAAGAAGACATTTTTAAAATTTGAAGGAGATGTTTTACAAAAACTTCGCAGGCGTTCCCTCACTATCCAGTGGGCCTGAATACCAAGTAAAATTTTATATTTGAAAGTCCTCAATAAGTGAAATAATCCCTGAAGTAACGTAAAATCTCATGGAGTAAAACACTCCTCCAAAGCACGTAAAACCTTAATAAATGAAATAATCCTTCAAAAAACGTAAAATCTCATTGAGTTAAAATTTTTTTTCAAGCAACAACAGGTAATCATTCGCTATCCAATATGAAGAATGCCACGGACTGTGAAGCCATGCAGTGCCATCCTTTTTAAATCCAAGACAAACGCCGGTCATGGCTTGTAACCAACCTTTATATTTGTTCTTACCAAAAGATACGACAAAAAAAAAACAAAGGAACTCGATAATTGCGATGGAATTGAAATAGATGACCTATTTTTCTTGGAGTTCAGAACAAGATAAAAAGATTTCAAAATTTAAATTTTGGACAAGAATTCTTTTGGAATTCATTATCTTCTCTTTTGTAAGGTCTTCCAGAGAATTAAATTTTAGGCTTTACAAAAGAATCTTTATCAAATCTGATTTCATATTCCTGGCCCTTGGTCACATTATGTTCGAGGTCTACCATTTCACCTTCCGGTGCAAATAAAGCATCCGGACATATACTTAGAATTTGAAAAAGAAATTATTACCTTAAGAAAGACTATTAGTTAGTTTTCAAACATTGTCATTGGTCAAATCCATGAGCAGAACAATACTATTGTAAAAGGTGATGGTTAACAGAAGATCCAGCTGCATTAAAGGTGGTAGCTGGACCAGAAATTAGCAGTTTTCTTAAAGAGTTCGCATGCATATGTGGAAATGTTCACGAGAAGAATAAAAACTAGAGGTACTGTGAGCATTGAGCTCACTAAATAATACCTCACGCCTCCCATATGAATATAATGACAGTATCCATGTTTTGCTCTGGAAAATCCAAAATATATGTCAGATCAAAAAGTAAAATAGGAGGTGCACAATGGCTATGTGTAATAAAGATTCTGTGAAAGGTTCATTAAATTTCCTTCAGTGGTATGAGAGGAGTTGCGGATAAGAGATGGGTACCACAAAGCGTAACAGACGGACATACAGACGGACGGACGGACGGACATACCGATTACTATATACCTTCCAATTTTTCAAGCGGGGGTATAAAAATTACGAAGAAACTCATGCTGCTCAAGAATTTTTTTTTCAAACGTAAATCGGGCAATGCCTAGTATGTTTTTGGAAATGGGAAATCCATATGAAGAAGAGTCGTTGGATCTTAAAAAAGTCAAAGTTGTCAAATTTTGAATATGACTGTAGCCATTTTTCTAGGATATTTATTTTCAGTCAGAGTAGGCAATGCGATGTACATGGTTTTTCGAACAATGAAACCAGGACCCCCTCTCTCTTTCACAAAATGGTTTGTTAAATACGGGTGTTAAATCTCAATTAATGCTTGTTTTGGTCAAGAGTTGCCAAATAATGTACTGACAGTTGATTCACTGGTAATTCTTACTGCGTCATTAGTCAATTCAAAACAACCATAAATTTTAACTAATATGCCAATGCCATTATCCATCCGCACATTCGTTCTATTGCAAAAGGTTAATTGAGGGTAGACACTTCTTCGATGTTTAGAAAGACGACAGTTTTAAGCTTATCCTTCTGCACATTAATTCTCTTGTAAAAGGTACTTTGAGGGTAGACACTTTCTTCAATATTCAGAAAGACGATAGTTTTAAGACAGGAACTGAAAAGAGGTGTGGTATGGGGTCTAGACGAAAAGTAACTGGGAACACCACCAAAGTCATGGAACACTTTTCTTCAGTGTGATGAGCAAAGCTGAACTTTTGGGGTTTTTAGCAGACACAATTATATTTGCGATTACAGAGGCGAAAATCATTGAAGCAAAGGAAGAAAATGTTGTCAATATTAACAAATTATAGATACCGACTTTATATCACCTTGCAACCATGAATAAGCTGACACCTGTATGTTTCTACATGCAAAACATGCAGCAGGTGGTACGTAGCAGATCAATTAACATAATTAGCTCGGATACAGACTTTGTTGTTATTAGTGTAACTCTTTTTGGTGAATTAAATGTGGATCAGTAATGGAAGACATTTTGAAAGGATTTGCGATGGATATCAATTCATGATGTTGTTAGATCGCTGGGACCAGATGAAAGGCATTACCATTCTTTCAAGCACGGGTTGTGAAACAGTGTCTGCCTTTGTTGGGAAAGGTATAAAGACAGCAGGGCAGGCCATGAATATGTTTGAGAACGCCACAGAAATATTCCAATTCTGAAGTACTCATTGTGACAATTTGAAAGAACCGATATTCAATGCACTGGAAGAATTTGTTCTCATCATGTACGATCAGCAATGGCAATAACGTAAATGATGCTAGCCTTTATCCTCTCCTTAAAAAGCTGCTCTTGTAGAGGATATTAGGAGAACTGAATTGCAGGTTGGACATTTATTGGTAACGTCAGTCACTTTGCAAGTGGCTAATTTTACCCTCACCTTCCAGTTGGGGTTGAGTAAATAAATGCAGATTTTGGGTTCCACACTGGACATTCTTGCCACCAATTGATACATCATGTCAACAACAACTACATGTACTTAAATGTGGGTGTAATTTAACTTCAACTGCTTCAGGTCCGGATAACCTTGCATTGCCTTATACAGCTGTACACTTTTCAGAAGATTAAGTCAGTTACGTCATTAAAACAGCTTTTGTTTGTATTTAAGCGCACGCGCAGTGTATGTATATAAAAAATGGAGCTAAAATTACATTATATACCAAGTATCTTTTATTATTTCAGAAAAAATAAAAGTATTATGAAGAAACGTTCAAAATATTAGGAAAAAATAATGAAAGAAAAGACGCCATTTTGAAAATGACGGAAACTTGAATGGCCAACGATATTTCTTATTCCAGTAATAGTCAAAGAACCTTCATGCAAAATTTGGTGATTGTATCCGCAAGTCAAATATTTTCCCTACTATCCGCTCCGCTAATAGTCCATTCAATCAAACAATACAATCAGCATTAGAGTAAACTAGATACGGATCTCTAAATCACCACAGGTAGGATCAGATGCCGCGGAATAGGAAGCAACCCTTGCCAACCGGTCACACCTTGCATATGTCAGAATGGGAAATAACGAAAACCCGACAACAATACAGTGTGTAAATAATTGCACTACAATTGGTTTGAAAACCAGTTCGTATCAACCATTCTTTTAGATAAAAAAGAACTTTTGAAATACATTACCTATTTTATTTCTCGGTTTAACATTGTCCTTTTTGGTGCCTTACCATCCGAGAAAGCTTTATCTATTCATTTAAAATAAAATTAAACAAGCTTTACTTTACACCCAATATTTAAATTTTCAAATGTACAGTAAGTTTTAGAAAAACTTTTAATGAGTTGATATTTTCTCATTATTTATTTCCATGGAAAGAGCGTGTAGTCCTTGATTTAAACAGTAAACTTGAATAAGAGCACGTCAGAAACTTTACTACATATCTGGGAGTTTAACTGATTGTAGACATTGATGGTGAACTAACTACTTAACTACATTTGTATTTGACAAAAGGAACGACTTAAGTTTACCTTTTGTCAACTTTTCACTATCATCTGCTTCTGAGATTTTTGTCTCCCAGTTAATTAGGGATGTAAGGGAACTATCAAGTTTTAAACCAAGGCTACTCAAATAAGTTGAAGTTACAGGGCTTGCAACATTTTTTGTAGGTAGCAATGGGTACATTATATGATGGTTTACAAGTAAAATCTTACAATAAGTCATATTTTGACTGTCAAGTTTCATTCTATTTATTAGACCATGTTTAAGATACTAACTTTGGACCAATGGGCGTTAAATTTGATTCAAGTCTGGGGGTACGGTCTCAATTCTTGTTTGCAGTGTCAAAGCTAGGATGATTGTCAACAGCTGCTCGTTATTTGCAGAGCGAATGTATACAGTGCTAGTCATGTTTTTTCCCTTCAAGATATCTGCTGTAATTTTCACACACGCATGAATGAGAAAATTATCTGTACATTGTACTGCATCTTATAACTTACCTTCTCGTGAAACATCGACCGTTGATTAAAATCACACGAGCGTTTGAATCAAAATGTGTTTGATTCGCATTTATGGTTTTTATTACAGATGAATGAGTATAATAAAATACTTTCATTCCAAAATCAGTTTGCTCAATTTACTTTCTGTACATGTACATTTAAAAAAGGAATTGTCATGTTATTTGATCGGGACTGAGATTTTTACACTAATTGTGAAGTTGGCTTGCCAAAAACACAGATGAGAACATTCATGTACGCATTTCCAACTGTTAATTTTTGACAAATATGTGGCATGTTTCACATATAAAGTCCGGTTCCTTTATTCCTTTATTCCTTTGCTTACACGGCATATATTCATATTTACACTTACAATGGTTATATCCATTCTAATATATAATATATCCTGGTGAGCTTGAAATAAAAGATACCACACAGTCTGACACTAAAAGAAGATGTTAATGCTATATTAATAACCAAGCTACATGTATTCGACAAACAAGATGACTTTAAATTTTTAATCGTCAACTTTCCTTACTTATGCAGCAATATACCTTCAAAACCTGCATACGTGAATTAAATATATAAGTGTATTCAATACGCAAGAGCATAAATAAACATGTAAACAATGTTCAAAACGAGATAAGTTATTGACAATCAAGTTTCTGAAACATGATTATCGGTAGTCACATTTAAGTCAACATTTTGTACGTTCTATGGTCGATACATAAGCACAAAAGTCCGTTAAACATTACAATATAAGAGCAGAGCAAACACGGACCTCCAAAACATCAAAGGTTGGATCAGGTGCCACGGAAGAGCAAGCATCCCCTGCCGATCGGTCACACTGCCGTGTGCTCCTTGTCATGATCGAGAGCTAACGGAATAATCTGTCGTTAATTCAGTGTGTGAATAATGGACTTAAAATCGATATGAAAAACGTCAGTTATCATTTGACTCAATGATAAAATGTATTTGCTTTCAAGAAGAAAATTTAAAAAAAAATCCTTTTTTTTCCTTCATTGAAAGTAAATAGTTGCAAGCTAGACGACAAAAGAAATAGATTAAGAAAAAGAATCCACAAGCCATTTTTTTTCAAACTTTACCTTGGGTTTTGAATGGTGGGATGCAATTTTCTTCTGCGAGAAATTTGGTACAGACCCTCGTTTCCCATAGTCCAATGACGATGTGTGCAGTGAAAAGTTCTAAAGTATCATAGGAAGAGTAAAATAATTCACTGGAGTTCTGGGAAAAGTTCATTGTGTTCAAAGAATACTCTGCAAAGTCAATATCTTCAAAGTAAGAAGTTAAGTTATATTCCTCATTCCAGTTTTCGTACAACACTGATGAATTAAATTCAGAGGCTACGTCTTTAAGGTGTAAACTGGAATCTTCAAACAAGGAAGGATCGCCGGAATCTAAGATGGAGGGATCGTTTGTGTCTAAGTTATTAAACTGAAGAGTAAACTCTAAATATTTCCAAGACGGGGCAAAAAATCCCGTTACAAATATGATAAGGGTGATACTCGCAGAAAAGAAGCTGATGCGGAGAAAAATGGTGGATTCGTAGAAGGCTTCGTTAAACTTTTCCACCACGATCCCGGTTTTTCTGGTTCTCTCGTTCATTGTGCATCATATGTCAGAATCACACGACAACGTCTCTCATGTCTGCTGGGGATGTTTGTTATATATCTATATTCTGATCAATATTTTGACAAGGTTGGCCCTGATTAAAACACTCAGGACTGATGTAGCACCATCTGGGGATGACCGTTAATTATCCTTCCTTCTAATTCTATATTTTACAGGACTGTGTTGATAAAATGTGAATCCTTGAAACAGCCTCCTCAAGATATTTGTCTTTCTTCTAAACAGAGGAAAATCGAACATTAAAGTTTAATTGTTGAGCTGTTCAGAAAATTTTTTATAAATAAAGCATACTTCAGATTATAATGCTTTTTTACAATGTCATTTTGATGAAAAAGTACCTAAATTAACTTTATATTTCTTCATGTTATATTGCATTAATGTCTTGCCATTTTCGGCTTAGTGTCTTCTTCAAGGATTTTTTTGTATATTTCTGGACTTTATTAACGGAAAATTCCTTGTCGCTACAAAAAGGTAGTCGTAAAGTTCTTTTATATCAATTTCTCTCTCAGAATTTTATTTTCTTGATGACTAAAATTATCCGTCATTTGTTTAATCGATTCGGGTTCTTTGATCTGAGTTTGTAAACTGAAAAAAAAAATAATTTTTTAAGAATAAACAAAAACAAACAGAGGAATATTAAAATAAGATTCTTGGGCAATTTGATTTAACCATCACGAAAAACCATCTCTTGCCAAATTACTTTCTGGTCGTGGATTTTCAAAGTAAAATGTACCCATGTTAAAGAAAAATCAAAATATCACTGAAAAACAATTTCTGCTATAAAATATTGGATGGTATGTGAGGGATATAAATGTTACCTACTTTATATTGTGGATTCCTCCTATTCTCTAACTTTATCCTGACCCTTGAACCCGATGTACTTCATTTGGTGCGAAATGTCCGACAGAATAATTAATTTAATGTTTATTTCATGTATAGTGAGTAATCAATATTTCAACTGCAAAGTTTGGTACGTTGTGTCGGCTTTATATAAGGCATTGCATGGTTATGTTAACGTCTTTTCTCAATTAATTGGATAGTAATTTTATTTCTGTGTGTTGTGTTAACATCTGATTGAGATCCTTGCCTTCAGTGTCAGTATCTTATAAATAAGAGTCGTTAAAAGGATGGTTCTAATCCTAGAATAAAATTGTTTTCTAATTACACTTTATACGAACGTCACTGTTGATTTGAGGTAATTAATGTTACGCAAAATGACTCCATTCTGTAGTTGTTTGTTAAGTCAAGAATAGAAATTAGAAATCAGCAACTCTAAGTTCGCTGACTCTGAACGAAGTATAAAATCGCAATTAACACTTACACTTAGTACGTGGAAGTTTTGATAGTCATTATTATTGTAATGAAATGTTATTTTTAAAAACTATTTCAATAAAGAAATACAATTTAGTATTGTCTACCTCAAACTTCCTGTTAATAATCATATTTCATTTCATTGTGTTAAAAAGAATAGGTATGCCATAATTTTGTTTAATTTTTTTTAATTCTACGGTCTGTTGAAGTCTTTGGTCAAAATGCAATGGACAACAGAAACAGGATTGTTACGTAATATTAGCATCTGTAATTCATATATATTAAGCTTCGTTTATAGAAAAGGCTGAAATACCTGCTTAGGATCTCATAGCTCTGTTTTTAATCGAAAATGTAAATGACTTTCTTTTCGCCTTTCTATGTAATGATATTTTAATTTATATTCATACCATAATTAAAAGCATCAAGTAGTATGTATTTACAACCCTTTGTATTCCTTCGACGACGGTAATGTAATAACCTGGATATAAAAAACCGAGTTCGTATAACCAGATTACCAGGAGGAAACTTAAATGCTATAAAACGGATAAGGATTCCATTTACATTTAGCCAAGAAAGTTTTACCGTAGACAGTGAGATTTTGGACAATCGCAACTTCTCAGGCCTTTCCGCCTAGCGAAAAAAAACCCCCTCAAATTTACTACGTAGACGCTATGACAACTCCCGTTTCACAAACTTTGAAATAAATGTTGGAAGACCTCTTATCTGTAGAGTATGGAGTTTACCTTTATTGAATGTAAAGATATCAACTAAAATATACTTCAAAAGGAATTTTAAAGCCCTTCAATTCTATAATCAAATAGACAGGAAGATGTTTAAATTTTTAAAAGCCGATGATGTTAATACATTCGGGGTTGTTTTTCCGACCTCTTACGGAAAGACCCGAGACGATATGATTGAGATTTTGGACCAAAAATTAATGATATATATGGAGATAAGGAACAGTACTCAAGCTCAGAAGTATATTAAACAATACAAAATAGGAGCAAGGAAAACATGGCCTCTAAAACATCAGAGGTAGGATCGGCGACCCTGCCGACAGGTCACACCCGCCGTGTGCTCCTTGTCATGATCGTTAAATAACGGAGAAATCCATCGTCAATTCAGTGTGAAATTAATGTACCAACAATTTGTATGAAAAAACATCAGTCAGCATTTAACTAAATGAAAAATTTAATTTTCTTACAAGTCATTGTATCGACCATAAAATGATGACCTAAAGGTTTCGTCAAAGGTCAACATGTCAAATTAAAATTATAAATAGCTCCAAAACTATGTGAGGTATAATGTTAAAACTTTTCGAGTTTATAGATACTGAGTATATCATTGATGAAGAGATAAAAAGTTTCACTTGAAAACAAAAAATAAACAAATATATTTTTTGAGAAAAAATGTATTTAAAGGAATGTGCAGATTTAAAGAAAAATTCACCTGCATAATTCGGTACTTTTTGTGAAAACCATCACAATAGAAATATGTTTTTATCAATGAAGGTCAAGTTGGACGTGAATGGGCTCTGATAGACTAAGACAAGACCCCTATAAAATCTGCCATTTGCAAATCTTACTTTCGGTTTCAAATCTTAACATTTGGACAAAATAAACACTGAAAATAACTTATCAGAGGCTATCGAAGTCAAACTTGCTCTTCATTGATAATGATGCAATGACAGCTTTCACTATAAGCACCGAATTAATTAGGTGTATTTTTAAAAAAATTATGCATATTTATAGAGAATTTTTCTCGAGAACTATTTTTTAAGAATTTTGATATCAAATGATACTTTCCATCTGTTAATCAATGATATATTAAGAGACTGTAAAAGTTTTAATTTTATACCTCGCATAGTTTTGAGGCTATTGTAAAAATGAAATTTTTGACATGTTGACCTTTCACGAAACCTTAAACAAAACTGTTGATGTTTATGTTTCTTCAACTTGTTTGTCAATTAAAACCTCGTTTTAGAAATTGTTCATACGTAGAGCATAGTTTTGCATAACGAATTAACTGAAAGATATAAACTCCGTATGCAGGTGCTTAGGTATATTGTTGCATAAGTAAGAGAAGTGGAAGATTAAAAAGTTAAAGGCATAACGTTTATCACAGAGCTTGGTTGTTAGATTATCATTAACGTCTTTTTTCAGTAAAATATCCAAACCTGAAACAGATGTGTCCGACTCTTGTTTAATACCATTTGTGAAGCTTTTGTTTTTATAATGAATTGATAATGGAATGTTCCACCCACTGGAACAAAAAATAGGGCTCAAGGCGGATGTTACCGGTCAACAGGAGATGCTTACTCCTCATTGGCACCTGGTCCTTCTTCTGGAATTTCCAGGGTTGATGGAAAAACATGTTTATGGCAAACTGAAATCTATACTTTGTGAGAAATCTAAAGCGTTCAACATTTCTTTGTCAACATCTATTCATTTAGTAATATACTTTTATCACCTAATTAAAAAGTGTGTGTTTCCACTTTATTCTTCGAAAAACAGCGTGTTTACTAATAAACAGTTCCAAAATCAAGGCAGACCACCGTCAAATAAGTTCATATAATAAAGGCATTTATAATCTTGTTCAAAATCAGCTATTTGAAAACTTTATGATCGGAAGAATATGGTGGCATATTTATACCATCTACATAATGTTTTGTCTACATAGCATATCATATCAAGTCAAGATAACTTTCTCGTCAGGTCATGATAACTTTCAGGTCTGTCGACAAACACCGACTTTTATCTTGTCCAGTCAAAATTAGATATTGTATTTTTGCGATAGCTATCTTGAAAAAAGAGATAATTTATCTTGTATCGCGACTTAAAGTTATCTCGTCACGTCAGGATAGCCAAACTGGACAAGATATAAAGTCGGTGTTTGTCGACAAACAAGAAAGTTATCATGACTTGACGAGATAGTTATCTTGATTTGACATTATATGCTATGTTGACAAAAAATTATGTGGATGGCATAAATATGCCACCATAGAAGAAAGATGACAGGCATATTTTATACAATTTATTGGGCCATTATTGGCATACCAAATTCTCTACCGATTTCTCCCACTACCCAGTTCTTGTGACCTGTTGACTGGGAAGTCTTACTCCTCTGCAATTCCTTTAACGTGAAATGTTACAGGAGACTTTAATAGTTCTGCTATCTCTCTCAACACTCTGCTGATATTTTTGAGGTTTGAAACATGGTTTCTATTTATCCTCACATGGTATTATGATTATTTTGAAATACATACATAGGGCAAAAAATTTCAAATATATATTTCATTGTATAATAATGTTTTTAAACCAAAGTTGACATAATAAATCAGATAAAATTCCAGGTCCATGAATAAGGAACAGTAGTAAACTCAAAATTCCTTTTAAATTAAAATTTTGAGCAGAACAAAAAACAGACCAGTTATAACCTCAGAGATCGGTTCAGATACCATAGAGGAATAATCACGTTTTTTTCAGGAGGGCAACAGTAACGTTATAAAACTGATGTTTTAAAAAAAATACATAGCCATAGCTTGTTTTTATTCTTTTTAGAATATATTTTATAAATCGTCAACACTTTGACGCATTAAAAAGGTACATTTGTTCTACAGTCGTTAGGTTTTTTCCCAAAACGATTACGTTTAGGTACGATGCAGACGATATATGCAAAGTAATAAAAACGGCTCTTACGTATTAAAAATTTCACACATTTGACCTTATATGACACAAATAATGTAAATCGATAGAATCCTTTGCTTTTAGCTTGTTTAGAGTCCAAATCAGTACACTTACGACAAGATAAAAAAAAAACTATTCTTATATTCTCGATTGTAGGCCGATGGGAACTCAGATTATTCTATGTGGTTAACTATGCTACCGCCGTCAAAATTTGGTCATTCTTGCTAATGTGCATTTTTATGAAAAAAGGCAACTTCAAAAACAGTGTTTATGTAAAAAAAAAATATTTCTTGTAAAATTTACACTTTAAAAGGTGCATGTCTCTCTAATAAGGCTTACACAATATTGCTTTAAGCATTGTTTATTCGAAAAAAAATAAATACAGACAAACGGAAGGCGGTCTCAGTTCTATCAGAAAACTTACTTAATCTAGGCTTTGGTGAGTTGAATCTTTTTATGCAATTGCTACAGGAGTTATCTTCCATACTACAAAGCATTAGGTTCATTGATTCTTCATTTTTCTGAGAATAATGAATATTTTATTCCAACATTGAGGCGGAATTGAAAATGGAGCGGAATGACACAGGGTTGAACACTTGAAACACTACACACCATGCATCCTCAAACCGACCTCAATAATTTCCAAATCTCCTGTGCATCATGACAGGAATAGAATTGAGGGAGGCAATGATACCAACCTTTTTCAGGCAATTGTTTAATGAGGCTGGGTGGTCGTGGCCATTTTTAGATTATTTTGATCTCCGTTAGAAGAAGGGTTCCATATAAAGATATAATGAAATGATCGAATTTCAAAGCTAAATTTTATGAAATTTTTCTTTGCCAAATAATAGTTGACAGCTTAAGATATCATATCCCAAAATTTAAGTTATATCTGGTGGTTAATAAAAAAATAATTACTTGAGCCACTAGCCTCCTTATTTCTTATGTTGGACTTATATCTTGAGAATGCATAATCCTTCTATAAAGATTTCATTTAAGTTTTTGAACCTATTTCCTTTGCTCATTTCTATCGTTGCATTGGACTTTAGTTTATATGTTTGTTTGTCCATTCGACAATTTTTCACTCCTATTGAAGCCCCATTACTAATCAGGTGGAGGGCTACAAAAGAGATGTACGATGGACTTATGACCTTTAGGCAGTAAGTGTTTTTCGTGCCAGCAGCCACAACGATATAAAATCTCATCCACGTAACTGGTGCCCACGTCACACAATTGTATTCACACACACACACACACACACACACACACTAACTTGGACTTTTGACCGCTATTACTTTTCGCTATCTTTGCAATTCATCTAATGAAACATTAAACTGTTATGCAGATTTTCTATATTCTGTAGATTTTTATCAAAGAGAAAGAAATTAGAATTTTAAAAAAATCTTGTCACCATCTTAACTGATAATTAGTGGAAAAAAGGTGAATGTAACAGACAATTATCAATGTTAAAAAATATTAAACAAAAAAAGATATGTTAAGAGGGCACGAAACACGAAGATAATAAACTCAAAAAATGCCTTGACAATAATATGCTGCATTTCAATAAAGAAATAAACAACAATGTTTAAAAGTTCTCTGCAAAATGAAGTTTTAGTTGGTCACGTGATCAAATCCTGTGAAGCCCGAAGGGCTTCTCAGTAGATTTGATCACGTACCAAATGCATAAGTAAGGGAAGTTTACAATTAAAGTCATCTCGTTTGTCACAAAGCTTAGATTCCATACCACTACCATCGTCCCTTTCAAGTAAAATATCTTAATATGAAACAGATGTATCAGACCCCGTAATATACTCACTTGAAGCTCACCGGGATATATTGTATAACAATTTTTAATTGACAATACGTCGTCGATATATCTAAATGACGAGTTACAACGTTCTCTTCTTTCCATGTATAAGACCCTGAACTAGATCTGCTTCATATGAATACAAAAATAGGCCAGCTGATAACGGGAGCAATTGGTTCTTATGGGATTTCCAATGGACTATTGGGAAACCTGGTCTCCAAAAAACACACAGAAACTTGAGCATCTTTCTTACCCAAGATTACCAACCTCTGAGCACTCACTTGCTTAATTAGATTTTTCCTAATAGAGATAGTAAAGAAATGATTTTTAAAATATAAAATATGATTTCTTAACGCATTCAGTGTTCTTAAGATTTTCAAAAACAGTTAAAAAATTTAATTAAGTTTAAGTTACATTTTATACATTAGCTAAATCTTTTTGGACTATGCTTAGCGGTGTCCTGAAAATAAGGTTTCAAAATTTTTATTTCACCGTCTCAGCCAGTTTATTTAAATAACGTTAACAAAACCCTGTTCAAGAACATCTCATTAATTTATTCAGCAGTAAATTTATCTTTTGACCAAGTAACATGAAAGGGGATCATGAAGCAAATTTATGGATATCCAATCCTCAGCAAGGAAGGATAACTCCAAAAATTAAAATTTAATTTGAAATGCATCTAAAAATAAAGCTTGAAAATGAATTTTTCTCATGCAACATTTTTCATTTTATTCATATTTAAAAGATTCAAGGTCTTTGGAAGTCTTAGAAAAGGTCTTATAAAAGTTGACATTTGTACCCCATAAAAGGAGAAAAAATTAATACAGTTTTAGAGAAATAAGATTTTCTTGAATCCAGCCTTAGATACCAATGATTATAAGCAGGATATGAAATGAGAAGTGATTTATGGTGTCTTGCAATGATAGCAAAAGCCTTTTACATTATGTATTATAGAATACATGACGGCAATAGAAGAAAAAAAAACCCCAAATAAGTATAAAAACCATGACAAACCTGGATACCTATCGTTTTTTAACCTAAAATATATTTGTTGATTTCAATTTCAATTAGAAAATGCAATGCTGATATTCCAATTCGCTTTTTCTGCAAAAATATTGGAGATATGAAAATTTTCCCTATATAATATGATTAACTTTAATCTTTAACTTTAAAGAAATACTGTGGATAAATTTACATAGCTTTGTGGATTCAGAGATACTTTTATGAGTATTTTTGATTACTTAACTGCTAATTTTATAAACCTGATCGGACTACCTTAAAAAACGATTTCAAAAAAGTGGATTTATCGTAGTTATATATAAATTTTTATGTTCCTTGTACAATTACAATGGTAGCAAAATTCTGATAGAACATACAAGAGTTATCTTTCTTTGAGAGCAAGTGGGCACTATAAGACTTTTTTCCTGTCATTTCCTCTGGAATGAACCATCTCATCTCTCTCTCTCTCTCTCTCTCTCTCTCTCTCTCATGCCATTCAATTAGCAATATTTTATTTCATTGTATCAAACTTGATCAAACTGCTGTAATTTAAGTTAACAATATTATGCCTAATAAGAATATATATTTTTAAAAAATTGATTTCTTTCACAATTTGATATGAAAAATGTTTGAAATTGTCAGTGGTTACAGGCGATGGGCTTTGTTGATATCAATTTTCCCCGAAGTGATTAACTAATTGAGCATTTTTCCACTTAAATAAATGTCAAATGTGTAAAATATCTATCGGTGATTTTTTTAGTTACAAATATTTCTTTGAAATAGCTGTTAATAGATACCTTAAGTACCGATCTTAGTTATTTGTGTGTGTCAAGGTTTTCATGATGTCTTGGGAAAAAAAGCAAAATTATTTCATAAATTTTGTTAATCAAAGCGCCCATCCCACATTACAAAATGTATTGAAACTTGATTTTAGCATTTTTAAAAGAAAGACAGGCTTGGGCTACAGTTTTCAATTCAAATGTGGTATCAATGTATGAAACAAATATAACCGATTAAGGATTTATAAAATCATTTATTAATCAGCTCAAAATTAAAGATAGAACGATAGAAGAAAGGTTTATAAATTCAATTAATACAACTTTGAGTTTAAAAACATAAATTATGCAGAATTGGTAAATATGTAATAAACAACTAGAACGAAAAAAGGATTTCAGCAAGTAGAAAACAGTAACAACCAACATATATAGTTGAAGCAGAATTTTAGATGATAATCAATTTAACTGATACATATATACATATATATTATTATAACAGTAACTTGATCCGAAGGGTCGTATCACGTCAAGTTGACAGGCGCGGATCATCAGATCTAACGAGACGCGAAGCGTCGAGTTTGATCTGATGATCCGCGCCTGTCAACGAGACGTGATACGGCTCTTCGAATCAAGTTACTGTTATAATGATAAATTTATTATATACCTTTCATAACTTGCTAAATATAGCAGAATAAAACTTTAGAGATCAATTGTATTATATTTATCCATAAAACAAAGCATAATAACAATGGACTTTTTAACGCGCAAGAAAAATAACGTCATGTTTTTGCGTACTACGTCATCTGTTTCAGAGAGTGGTGATATGGATTCAAAAAACCACAGTGTGGTGATCCGGAAAATTGGATCAAACTCTGTAAAATTAACAGTAACAAAAACTGGTAAATTGATTGGTATATAATAAATATAGATTAACTAGAGATTATAAACAATTATAAGTGATTCAAAGATTATGTACATGGATAAAAGGCAATTATTACTTATATACCGACAGATAGATGTATATTGTTGCCACAGAGATTTCAACAATCTTGTTTAAAATCAGTTTCCCATATGGTAGCTATAATTTCTTGGTGTATTTTATTTTTTTCCCGTGGATCAGTACAGGAAAAAACTATAATTAACAAATTCTTTACAAAAATCGGAAAAATCATGTCTTCTTCATTGTGTTTTCAATTCCACCGGCTTTTAAAATTTTAAATTTAATAAATAATTTTATATTGGAAAGTCTTCACTCCAGGGTATATTTCAAAACATGTTTGCATAATCATAATTATAATTAGCAATTAGATGCAAGTCCTCGACAACTGTTGAAAATGTGATCTGCGCTGAATTCTAACGTAGAGACCTGCGATGGAGCTGAACTGGTGACGTATTAATAACCATTTGAAAATTTTCTACCTTAACAATTTGTATCAAAGGTAAGGCAGGAAAACGCTGAACTATCAGACCACTAAATCTTGAAACATTTGTCCCAAGAGCTTAAACACTTATGTAAACCTAAGCTAAGCGAACTAAAGTATTTTATAAGGTATTTTTTAATCTTTGAAATCTAAGGGGTAAAATGAATCCAGCATTAATGATAAAATGAAAAATAAAAAAAACTTTGGCAAAAAAGTCTTAAGTTTTAGTACTTAGGTTATCAAACATCGAAACCATCAGAGCCTAATGAGGCTATTGTTTGATTGGAACATAGCGGATGTCTTGTTACTATTACATAACAGAAAATAAGAAACTTCTTCCTATATGTATCAGAGAATCTAAGCTTTTTTATATGCGCAGAAAAACTGATGGAGTCCAATGATGCTATTAACTAAAATTCATCTTAGCTTGTGTACAATTATCTGTAAGACGTCAATAGCTAAATGTTCACATAGTTTGAAACATCTATTGTGAGGATGCTTTTATCAGCAAACAAACATACCGTTAAATGGTCAGTGTACGAAGTTGAAGTGTTTGTGGAAAATTAAGAGTGAAAATCTCCCTATCATGTCATTATTCCATCGACCACAACGAAGATGTTGTTAAGGTGTGATATGTTCAAACAAATACAACATATCTTTCTTTGAAGCCATTTTTTATTGTCACGATTTTCAATCTGAAGGATATTCACATTTCAGCCAGAAATCATAATAAATAATTATTCATTTTTAAGAAAACACTTGCTGTGGCTTTCAAATCGACATTTAGACATGTTGACGACGTATTGTCAATTAATAATGGTAACTTCCATTCCTTTGTCGAAGCGATATATCTCAGTGAGCTTGAAATAAAAGATACTACAGAGTCAAACACTTCTGTTTCACATTTGGATATTTTACTTGAAAAAGACGTTAACGGTTATTTAACAACCAAGCTCTATGATAAACGTGATAACTTTAAATTTACAATCGTTAAATAGCCTCTATGCAGCAATATACCTTCATCACCCGCATACGAAGTTTATATATCTCAATTGATTCGATACGCAAGAGCGCATGCTCTACGTATGAACAATTTCTAAAATGAGGTAAATTATTGACTAACAAGTTCATGAAACAAGAATTTCAGCAGTCCCGTTTAAACTCATCATTTCGGAAGTTCTATGGTCGATACAATGACCTTGTCAGCATATACAATTATTCATTGAGTCAAATGCTGACTGAGTTATGTTTGTTATCTCCATATTTTTCATTTCAAAAGTCTAATAAAAATACACTGAAATTATTTTTTTCTCGTGCATCGATTCTTATTTTATGCACCTTAGTAGCAATAGATACAAGGTTCTTTGAAGTCTTAGAAAAGATTTCGTAGGAAGATGCCATGATATTCCCCCTAATGTGCAAAAAGATGCCTAATGTGATTGGGTTTCAGTAGCGTTTTATATCCTTTGCAATTAAGAGAAAAGTCCTTTTCATCATTTACATTGTGAGCTGCTTTTTGTAAGTCAATATCTATGTAGAATTCATTTGAATAGAGAATCTGTTTTTCGTATAGAATCAGTGAAATTAAGTCAAGGGGAAGAATACCTTTACTATTATGAATATAATAGTAACTTAATGTTGCTCAGTTACATAAACATGGACCCAAATGTTCCTTCCGATTTGAAGTTGAACTATAATTGATTTTAAATAGTACTTTTACATCTTCTTTTAACTCGACCTACAGATATATCGACGACGTATTGTCAATTAACAATGGTAATTACCATTCCTACTTCGATACGATATATCCAGGTGAGCTTGAGATAAAAGATACCACAGAGTCTGACACATCTGTTTCATACTTGGATATTTTACTTGAAAAAGACGTTAATGGTAACCTAACAACCAAGTTATATAATAAACGTGACGACTCTGATTTTTCTATCGTCAACTTCCCTTACTTATGCAGCAATATACCTTCATCACCTGCATACAGAGTGTATATATCTCAGTTGAGTCGATACGCAAGAGCATGCTCTACCTATGAACCATTTCTAAAACAAGGTAAATTATTGACAAGGAAGTTTATGAAACAAAAATATCTGCAGTCACGCTCAATGTTAGTCCCTTATTTATACACTGAATTGACGACGGATTTTTCCGTTATTTCACGATCATGACAATGAGCACACGGCGGGTGTGACCGGTCAGCAGGGGATGCTAACTCCTCCATGACACCTTATCCCACCTCTGATGTTTCGGATGTCCATGTTTGCTCTGCTCTTGTTTTGTATTGTTTTATGGACTTTAAGATTGAATACTGTTCGTTATCTTCATATCCTTCTTCAAAAGTGAAGAAAAGATTTTAAAATCTTTTTTAAATATACGATCGAAAGAATTAGCCAACAACATCAATTTCAAAAGAATGAATGTACGTTTATGATTGTATAATAATAATCCTTTTGCAATTGTTTTGTCATTGATAGCAAATTTAGTAAAATAGGGCAACTAAAAATGGATTTATTGAGTAAGTGAAAGATAAAAATAGAAGACAAGACAAGGAAAAAAGATTTAAAATGAGACTGAAATGATTAAATCTGAATGATAACTTACTGATGACCAGTGATAATTCTTACTACTTAAATCTCTCCCCAAATTAATCCCATAAAAATAAGTTATTACATTTAAAAAAGCCAGACAACTTTAATCGTGATATCTTTCTCACTCCAAAGATTAATGAAATTTTGCTAAAACTCTTCTTTTTTGGTACCTATTGTCTGGAAAATCATCACTCATCCGACTGAGATGAAACATCCAGAATTGATACATGTAGGCATGCTATGTAGTGAGATGAATAATAACATGAACTATCATATTTAAAAGATTATAATTTCCTCTGAGTTTTCTTACTTTTCTTCTTCTTTCAACTACAGTCCCGCTGAACGGGTCCTTGAAGGTGACAGTAATAATGTTGAAAATCACGACACGATCTAAAAGTCATTATATTAAAGACCTTGGCAACATTGGGAGCCAAAAACCGTAATTCTCTTAATAATTCTGTTTAAGATTATGCCAAATGAAGATCTAGAGATATACCTTTTACAGAATTGTCTTTGAAATATGTTGAAGAATTGCGAATATTTAAAAGCAATGTGCGAACTATTTATCCCTTCGTTTACACTAAATCGGAGATTCTGTAGGAAATAGAAAGACTACAATAATTTTTAGTTCCAGCAGACAAGGATTGTTACAAAAACGTCTTTGTTTGTAAAGGTCATGATGATTACTATATTAATGAATAATTTTTAAGTTCAGCTTTCATTCCTTGAATTAAACACTCGTCTGACAAAATTGAGCTTGCTTTTTTGCCGACTAACACAAGACATGTTTGTTCCAAAAATATGTCATTTATTATGAAATGAGAACATATAATATAACACATAAAACTGAATAAAAAAGACCTGGGGACAATGTAACCTTAAAAACAATTCATGAGAAAAATTATTAAACAATTATGCAATAACAATTGGTCTCAATTTTTATATATAAGTCTTGACTCCAATTTATACTTATAGGTCACTTCCTTAAGTATATATTCGTGAAAATCATACATCAATCTAAAAAAAAGAACATTTAACATTTTATTATTCTAATTTTATTTCCATGCACCCTATTAGTATCTACTATTATCTTCTATTATGCAGTGCTGGACCTGTTAACCTCATACAAAGTTTTTAGAAAACAATGATACATTGCCGGATACAGCAAGCGCTCCAAAACGTTCCTTTCTTTACTCCTTACAAAATGTTAACATTTGATGAGAAGAAACCTCATAATTTTGATACAGCATATTCTATAGGTGGTAAAAATCAGATATGGATTCACCAAAACTCAAAAGGGCTTTTTAAAAATAATATATCACCATCACCAGTCAGAAACATCAACACGTAAAACTCGTCTAAACTCAGAAAAACTGGTTTGGGAAGTAAATCGTTGTGGTAGAACGCCAGAACACTCTTACTTGTTGAATAAAATAAAGGAATGATATGAGCAAGATTAAAGAAGAAACAAATAAAACAAACAAATAAATGTTAATCAGATGAAAACAATATCTTAGAAATGTTGTGTTCAAAATAAAAAAAAGGAACTCTTTAGAAAACCATTTATTTTCTTCTGTCATGTAATTAGTATTAAAAAGATACTAAACGTAACGCTTTCGTCGATACAAATGTCATTTTTACACGACTTGTCAGGAAGCTGACTTTGGCTAGGGTTGTCACGTCAGTCGCCGATAAAAGGTCTTAATGCGTGGATTATACGACTTCAACAATTACCGAATGATTGAGATTTGACTTCAAAGAGGGAGCGTTTAATGTTTTTATACGTAAATTGAAATTAAATTTTGCTCTAGTCTTGCAGCATATTTGAATTAGATAATTTCCTGTCCTGGGAGTGAAGGTTTATGGAGATGCTGAAATAAAGCGCATTTCCACAACAAATTACATTATAACTGAAACGGACATCTTGTGCTTTTTTCAATTTTTGATTCATTGAGTATTTTCAATTATAGAGAAGTTAGTTTATTTCACAATAGAAAAATCATCGGTAGAAAAAGTCAAATGAGGACAATATTCTTATATTTTAGGAATTTTAGGATTTTTTGTACATACCAAACAAAAGAAAATTAGTAAGGGTGGGTACCTGTGTGTGACTATGCGTGTGTGTCTATTTATAACAAATTCATGTTGATCTGAGATTAATTTTCCCTTAGATTTGACTACTCGGAATCGATTAATCAAGTCTCTAAATGACAACAAATAAATAGTATTTTGAAACAAGGAATTAATAAGTTTCGTATTTTTCGTCACGGACAGACGCAGTTTACCGAACCTATAGAATTTAGTATTGGAAAGCTATCTATGATGTGACGTGCTTCTTTTTCCTCCCCCTACATTCCCGCTAATGGTCAAGAGCGATAGAAAAGGCCAATCGACGGCTAACCGCGATAGAGAATAAAATCGTTAACAATCTAAATGAACAGAGATACATCTCTATTAATTTCCAAACATCCCTCGCTTTTGTCGGCAGACTCATTTTTATAGGATTTAGGTATTTTGTGCATGAATAATGTCTTTATTTAAATACATTGATAATTAAACAAACGATAAGCAAATATTGCTTTTCCACAGGAAAATGAACAACCCTCTAATGGGGCATGAAGAATTCGGAATGAATGTCTGTACAATCGCTATGAAATAAGTCACGACCGAGTTTTTTATATTGTAAATCATTTTTTATCAAAATCATTCCCTGATCATAAAAAACTACATTTTCAGGCAATAAATATACTTTCCTTGATAGATAGGCATAAAAAAGCTCACCAAGGCTCCTGAAATTCAGTTTTATACATGGCAAATATTTTTATCAGATAACATTTAAATAAAACATTGAATCTACATATTGATAAAGGCGTTCTAATAGTTTACAATCAGTTTCACGTATAATAAAAAATTATACAAGATAATGAAAAGAAAAAAAAATAATTAGATAAAAAAAAATTAAAAAAACTAAAAACAAGAAAAAAGCCAAAAAACCCAAAAAGTTTTAAAACTAATATTCAAAAGTGAAATTTTTGAAGTCAAACATGCCTTGGCTAGAAAGTGAATTTCGGAAGCTGGTTGAAAAGCACTTTCAGAAGTTTCTTTCTCATTAAAAATATTATTTAACTTAGTCACGATCGAGGAATAGGGTTAGTTTGATGCACACAGTAAGACCTATTTTACATGTACATTGTTCTACTTATTACCACATTCATTTCTGTAAAATGTGTTATTCAATTGGATTTTTTGGGGGGTTTTTTGTGAGGGTGTGTTTGACGATGTGTGTGTTAGTTTGTTTTTATTCATTTACTTGTCCAGGTCTCCAGGATGTTTTTCATTCTGATTTTTTCAAATCAAATATATTGAGATAGCGAACAGTCTTCAAGCTCAAAAGTCTATTCAACAATACAAATTTAGGGGCAAAGCATACATAGATCTCTAAAATATCAGAGATGGGATCAGGTACCATGGAGTAGTGAGCATCCCCTGCCCGGCCTGTCGACTAGCCACACACGCTGTGTGTCATTTCTGTGTGTGTCGCTCCTTGTCATTATCTAGAAATACCGGAAAGTCAGTAGAAAGTTGGTGTGTAAAAATAGCCTTAAAAAATAAGTATAAAAACGTTAGTCAGCATTTGACTTAACGATAGGTTGTTTTTGTTGACAAGGTCATTAGATTGATCATAAAAGTTAAGAAATGATGAGTTTGTACGAGACTAATGATATGCTTGTTTCCATCAATTTATTTGTCACTTTATATATTGTTCGTGCATAGAACATGCTCTTGTGTATCGAATTAAGACATATAAACCCCAAATGCAGGTGAAGAAGTTATATCACTACATATATACATTAGAGGAGTTGACGATTGAAAAGTAAAGTAATCCCGTTTATCATAGAGCTTGGTTGTTAGACTACCATTAACGTCTTTTTATCTAGTAAAATATCCAAGAACGAAGCAGATGTTACAGTCTTTACTCTCTATTATGTATTTTATCTCAAGCTCACATTGATATTTCGTATCGGCATATGAATTGAAATAACCATTGTTAATTGACATTACATTTGTATATCATCTACAATTCTAAATGTCGAGTTGAAGGCCACAGGTAGTGTCTTCTCATTTCATGAATGAGATTTTGGTTAAGTTCTGCTTCATAGGAATACGAATATTTCTGCCAATAACGGGACGCAATAGGTATCATGGGAGATCAGAATGTTTGTTGGAAGACCTTGTCTCAAAAAATACATAGAAATTGTCAATCAGAATTTCAAGCATTTTTTAATATCAACTTCAGCGTACTTATCTGTATAATCAAAATGTATTTTAACAAAAAATCTAGTTAATGAACAATTACAAAATAACTGAATTTACGAGTTCCATTTTTATTGAAAAAGCAGCTGTCAATGATGCCAAAAAGTCAAGAATTTAATTTCTCGTTAGGATCGTTTTTATATAAAGTTGAAAAATCCTAAGTTTTTATGATGGTGATTTTGGTGGAATTTTGTGATTTCAATTTTTCAAATATTTCCTTAGAATTTCCAAGTTCGAACATCTTATTTACACAGCTTCTCGAAAGTACTGTCGCACAGTTATCCTGAAATTTCCCCTTCACTACAGTTAACATTTCAATGATAAGTAAAGAAAGAAGCTAAGCAGAACATTTATTGTTTTTGGGAATTTTATGAATAATATTTTTACTAGCTTTAAAATTTTAAATATATTTTAGTACAAACATATCTGTATTTTCGGAACAAACATTTAGTCATGTGGGTACCCATTTTATAGCCACGTTTCTCCTTAGAAATAAACCTTATTTTATGGATAAAATCAATTAGAATTATAAAAATAAAAGATTTCAAAACAATTCAAACAACTTAAGTTTGTGTGTCTTTCGACTTGACATCTAATTAAGGGACATCCTCAATAAATGTTTTTTTTCTTTTTACATTTTTGTACATAATACTTTTTATAAAAACTGGAATACAAGCGACCCCCCTGAAAGGCAATACATGATGAAAACCTGGTGTAAAAATTACTTTAGTGTCAAGAGTAGTGGCTGTTCACAAAAAAATAATTTGTTTCTTCTACATTAACTTTTCCTCAATTTGACATTTTTGTTTTGATACAAAGATGGCAAAAATCGTTGAAAAATCCAATTTATTTGTAAAATCTAACACAAACTGGAAATAAAAATTTGAAAAATATTAGCATTTGGATCTTCAGTATAATACAAATTGCCATAGGTATTTTGATACATCAGTGAACTAATAGCATTAATATGTCTTTGAAATTCTGATTAAGTCAACATAACTTTTTTTCTCTTTTATTTTTCTAACAAGGTATTCAATTTTGAAATTAAAAACGTTTGATACCAATGAATAGTAACATTTTAACGTCAAATTGATTTTCAGTCGAAAAAAGTTTGTCCAAGTTCGCCATTACGTAAGATTGTAAAATAATCAATTTGTAAATATCAGAGAATTGATTTTAAAGAAAAAAATCGGATAAAAGTCGGAAACAGGGAAAGTTGCAATTGCCACAATCTCGGGTTATATAGTGTTTCATGTAACTCAAGTATGGACATAAAAGGGGTCAAATAAAAGCATGGCATCGAATGTCAATATATTGCATTATGTAACTGCTAGGAGGCGAACCTTGTTACTTTCTAATTAATCAGGTACTGAAGCGAGAAAATTTGACACGTCTTTATTGAAAGTTGTCCAAATGTTCAAAAATACGTCTTTGAAGTGACATGTTCTGCTAAGAAAATAATGAGTCTTTTTTGCTAAATTTAAACAGTTTTTATGCTGCATAATGATGCGATTTGTAAGAGGAAGTGTGAAATGTGAAACATTTCCTAGAGGTTTCATTCAAAACTGCAACCACCCATTTCGTCTCTTGCGAATTTATTGAAATTATTAAATGCAAACACTAGCTACTTATGAGCAAACCTTGGTCATTTAAGCAATGTGTAATTTTTTATTGTAGCTGTCAAAATCTGTTACATGTTATGCATCAAGTAAGAAAAATGGTGATTTTTGTTAGAAAGCACACTAAAAAGTTAACCTTATAATAATTGTGATAGTTTCAACTTTTCTATCGTCAACTTCTCTTAGACAAAAATGCTACAACATACATGTACCATTATCATCTGAATATATGCTTTATCTCCTAATTGATTCAGTACATGTAAACACAATTTTTTAAACGAGATAAACGTTTGAAAATATGATAGTGATGGATAAACACGATCCTACTTTCACCCAACATTTTGCAAATCTTATCGCAAATACAATACACTTGTGCAATGACATTCTCTCGTCAAGACGAATGTTGACTGGCGGCTTTTATATGAATTTTAGGCTGTTATATTCATATCGTCTTGACAACGGATTTCTCTCAGTTTACTCTGCATGACCAAGGGATCACAGTGTCCAGTGGACAGGGGATGCTTACTCCTCCATGACCACTGATCCCATCCCTGATGTTTTAGGTGTATATGTTTACTCTACCTACAATTCTTTTTTGAGCATGTTTATTGCTTCATTTTTTTCATATTTCATCATTTACTGAGTATTAATAATGATCGTCAGGGGCGCTTCATAAGACCTTACAGTCAAACGGACAAAACGATGTCACTATAATGTTTTATATCGACAAAGCCGAAGACATCCGTAGCTAGAGAGAAAAAGCTACTGCTTAACAAAATGTAACTTGTTTTTGTGTAGACCTTCAATTGCTTTAGATTTGTTTTCCTGACAATTAGGGGTATTAATTTAATAACTGTATTGAGAAAGAACACAAAAATCCTCCCTAAAGATATCGATATTTAATCCTTAAATAATAGCCCACACAATACAACAATTAAGAATTATATTCTTACCGTTCATTTTCTATGATTCATTTGCTTTATGCTATGCTGTTTATGAATAAACAGTTTGAAATTATATTTTTATTTTGTTACTGCTGATTTCCGTGTTTACTTTCACGCTTCTGATGCGTGACGACTAGTCTTATACTAAACATATTTCAAAAGTACGTACAAATGTAAAGGATTTTAGAGAACTACGGAGTTCCTGTGTTTGCTTTATACATTATATGCTCATCATATTGTCTATGACGCGTGATGTTTAAATTTAGATGATATGATATCATGAGATGGCATTTTTTCTAAAGGTACACAGAAATCGAACTACCTTATCGTCTTTTTTATGCTTTGAGCGAAGTTACTCTTAAAAAAATACATTTAAAGCACATCTGTATTTCTATTCAATTACAAGAAAGTAAAAAAATTCTTTGAAATTGACAAACATTTTTTTAAACTAATGAAGTGCAGTTTTTAATGCATTATCAAAATAAGATTCTTTTCAAGACTCAAATAATTTAAAATTCTTCTACAGACATCTTTTTTACATCGTCCAATGTTAAAATAATGATACACTCTTTGCAAGTTTGTAGAAGCTTAAGAGATTCATTGTAAATTTTACATTTATTTTTATTTCTTCTCTCATTACTTTCAACAGTAGCGAAGGAGAAGTACTGTGCAACAATATATTCGAAATGTGGCGTAATTCAGATGTGGATGCTTAAAATTCCATGGAACTTTTGCAACATTGAACTCATAAAATTTTACTAAAATCAATGACAAAAAAATTGCGACTTTTCAACTTTATATACAACCATTCCCCACGATGCATCAAACTCAAGGCTTTTTGACATCATTGCTTTTTCAATAAAAATGGAATTCGTAAATTTACCCACCTTGACTTTAGTCAAGTTGTTATTAAAAAGGATGCTTGAGTTTCTGATTGACAATATCTATGTCGTTTTCATAGACCAGGTCTTCCAACAATCTATTGGAATTATCATGGATACCAATTGCGCCCTTTTATTAGCAGACCAATATTTGTTTTCATGTGAAACATAATTTGTTCAAAATCTCATACACGAAAAGCGAAACAATTGCTGGTAACTTCAATTCGACATTTAGATATATCGACGACGGGTGGTCAGGTAACAATTGTTATTTTCCATTCTAATGAAGACTCGAAATATCCCGGTGAGTTGGAATTAGAAGATACCACAAAGTCTGACCCATTTGTTTCATATTTAGATATTTTACTAGAAAAAGATGTTTAGGTAATCTAACAACAAAGACTTATGATAAATGTGATGATTCTAACTTTTTCATTCGTTAACTTCCCTTACTTATGAAGAAATATACCCTTATCACCAACATACAGGGTTTATGTCTGTTGATTCGATATACGCTAGAGCATTTCTACGTATGAACACTTTCTAAATCGAGGATTGACAAACTAGTTGAAGCAAGATTATCAACAGCCTTGATTAAAATCATCATTTCGTAAGTTCTGTGTTCGATACAACGACCTTGTCAGCAAATACAATGTATCATGAAGTTAAATGCTGACAGACATTTTTCATACTAATTGTTTCAACAATATTTACATATTGAAATGTCGATGGAGTTTTGCTCTATTTCTTGATAATGAAAAAGAGTACACGATGGGTGTGACCGATCAGCAGGGGATGCTTATTCTTCCATGGCACCTGATCCAACATCTCATGTTTTAGAAGTCCGTGTATGCTCTGCTACTGATTTGTACTGTTTAATGACTTTGCTGTTTCAATACTATTTGTTATCGCATCACTTGATTCTCAATATAAATATCTTTAATTTTCTTGTATTTAAAATGAAATTTTTTTTCACAAATATTCATGCATATGTAACTTGTATGTTAGTGTTTGGTGTGATAAGATTAAACTCAATTTTTCAAATAAATTCAATTTCAATTTTTCTTAAACCGAATTCTTCAATCCCTTGTTAAAGGTGATTCCTCTGCCCAAATCATATTGGATTGAAAGCTTAATTCTCTGTGTAAACTACGACGTGCAGAGTATGGCTAAATCAAAAGATTATCTTTAAAACGAATACGGAATTTATGTTCATAAAACAACGATCTACAAGACAAAATTAAGACATTTTGTTAATGTTTTTCCAATTTTTTTTAGGATTCACTACACCCATTTTTCAAATTCAAAAATCGGTGAAGTGAAACTCAAACTAAGATTCATTCTGTACCGTAAACTCCCCGGAAACATTGGGATTTTTTAACAAAACACGGAAAAGGTCCACAAACTTAAAATTATTGCTTTATTGTTGTTTTTTATTCTTTCCTAAATGTTTGATAATTGTTGAATATAACTGATTTCCGATTTTCCTCTAAACAATAGTCTTTTATTTCAAAATTCTTAAGTACACATTGCAATCATTCTAGGTATTACACGTCGTTTTCTATTCCGGTTGAACAAAGTGCACAGACCACATTAAAAGATTAGTCATTTTGTTTCAAAGAAAATTATCTTCATACATTATAACTCGGTTAAGACCACTTTTCCTCGATTTAATGTAAGGAAAATGGAATATTTCATGATCATATTTTCAAAACAATTCTTAATATTAATTTTGGAATCATTATTGAAAAATTTAGTTTAATCCTTTGAATATTTTTATTTCAATGGTAATTCATGTACAAAAGAGTACTTTTATATTTAGATTTTCTTACCTCCTATTTTAGAGAGAAAAATGTACCCTATGTTTTTTGGTTAAGTTGTTCTAAGGAAAAAAAAATCTCACAATTTTCGAAGAAGATAGGTACACCTATATGTAATTGTTCTTACTACTAGATTCCATAAAATGAAACATAATGAAGCATGGAATACGCAATCCTTCGATATGAATATTTTTATATAACTTTTCACTGAAACAAATAAATATGACCTTAGAATAAGGAAAAGTTAAAAAAAAATAAATAAATAAAACACCCCTTTTCTCCAGAATATAGGAATCCTTTAACCTTAAATCATGTTAGAAAAAACCGTAAATATTTTTAATTAAGTATTAGGCTAAGTATTTTTATTTTTCTCAAAGACATATACAATATGTAATCAATTTTTTTTATTTCAAGTTTGTTCTTGACACATTTCTCTAAGCTTGCCTTCTCTATTTAAGAAATTATGCCATAGTGCCTTTAACATTCCTGGTTTCATTGGCTAAATAGTATAACTGTAGTTGCTCCTTTACTTTGCACTGGAATAGAAAAATTATCATGGACTTTTCTGTATTGTTAATATTAAGTGAATAGGTTTCACATTTGAAATGCACCTATAAACAACTAGTAAACCTTTTGCAAGGAGTGTTAAAAAAATATTGTATCTCTTACTCTTCCAGAAATTTACAAGTCTTTCTTTTGCCAATAGTTCAGTCATTAATGTGTCTCCATTAAAGGCTTGACCATTCTTCAGCAGAACATATCCTAAAAATATGCGCACATTTTAGAACAAAAATCCTCTCTGTAATTAATAAGCAATAAAACACGATAAATTTCAGTGATTACTTCTCGTAAACATGGAAATAAAGGAAAATGTGAGTCTGCTCTGTGATTCTACGTCTAATCGGGTCTCACTCTGCTCTGTTCTGATAGCTAAATACTAGTGTCGATATCACCAATGATTTGTTTCGGATAGAGCATTCCTTTTAATGAACAAAAAGATTTCATGGAGATGTGTGACAACTCAGCAGTTTCTACTGGTTTTTGTTAAATTTGTCGAACGCAAAGGGGCATTCACATACGAAAAACATAATGCATATAACATGTACATGGCTACTTCTAGTAATACTTCTAGTAGATTAATATCGTACAGAAATCTGCAATAGTTATCATATAAAACTTATTTAGAACTGCTTAATTTTATAATTTACTAATCTCTAGCCATATGCCTTTCTCCCGCTGTAGATCTAGATGGAATTTAACATTTCTCTGTCCTTAAAAATTGCACATCAAAAATTTGTTTCCCCAGTTTGTAGTTTAATCGCATATTATTTTGTTTTTCAAGGGAGTATCTTGTTTTGATGGTTTTTTGGAGGGAATTTTGTATGTGTATGTATGTTTGTTTGTTTTAAAGATCTAGAAACCGGATGAGCTTATGTGATTGTAAATTATTCGTTGTTTCTGTATGTAAATAATTTCTCAAAAATTGTTTTCCTCCTTAGCTGTTAATTTAGTTTCCATGCTTTCGTTTTTGTCATATGCTTATTGTAATACACTAAATAAAGCCATTGTTTTGTGTACTTTAGATTGACGTTTTAATTAAGATTATGAAAGAATTTGGTTTTTAAACTTTATTCAATGATATAAAACATCATAGCCTGTAACTTTTTCATGCAAGACTTTTGTAGAAAAAATAATATATTACTGCGTATTTTCGTCAAAAAATGTTTCTTAAGCCATAATCATCTGTTATATGTACTGAAATAGATTACATTAATAGGACAATCATCTTTTTTCTTTTTTAAATCTAAAATGTCTTAAAATGAAATCACGCGACTTTGGAGGTAAACGTTGTTGCTGATTTGCATTTAATTCCTTCTAAACATCTTTAAAAAAACAATGCAAAATATTATTTTCCTGCATTTATTCAAACATGAACTTGACTAACAAAATAATTTGCAAGATATATTTCGCTCTTGTCTGATTTTGATTTTTTAGGCAACAATGTACTGATATTGCATTACTAAAATAATAATTGTTTATTTTTTTTTTCATATATATATAATTTTATTCTAGTGAAATGATTGACATTATCCATGGAACAGGTGAAAATAGGGAACAATGATCTATCTCAACGATCTACATAAGGAATACAACTCTGTAAAAGAAAAGGGGGAATAAAAATGAACCCCTCGGAATTTTAGCAGTGTGTACAGGTGCCTTAGGGTAGTCATCCCCTGTTAACTTGTCCATCACGCCGTAGGTCCTATGTATTGACAGGCAGATGGAAGCTTCTGAAGTCAATTTCATTATACGTAAAAATAAAGGCTTTCCATTGACATGAAACAAGTCAGCCAAACTACGACACAAGGGTATAGGTTATATTTGCTAATAAGGTCATAAAAACAACCATAGAATTAAGATACACTGACTTGAAACGAGGTTTTTGAAATTTCTGTAACATCAACTTATCTGTCAGTAGCCTGCCTCAGTTAAAAAAACAGTTAGGATTTATCATCGTACTGGTTACATGCTCTTTGGTAATTAAATAAGTTAGTAGATGTAAACACCATAGGCAGGTGTAAGCGGGATATTAAAAAAAGACACAAATAAATGACTATAATAGAAGAGGGAGGATTAAGAATATCAGTAAGTTAACACATTGTGGTGTAATGAACATATTCCAAATGTTCAATGATTTGACTTTTTTTCAAAACTAAATACAATGTATCCCCGTGCTTCCTATCTAAAAACTATTGTTTAGAATTTTATCCTAAATTAAAAACCTACTGTGTTCATAATAATGCTTCTTAAAAAAAACCAAACATGTATTTTTTAATTACACTTTTAAACTTGTCTGCAATCGTCTCGTAATCTTTAGTTTATAAACATCCCTTTATCCACATATGACATCGCTCTCTTGTAAAGTGACATGTACATCTTTAACTTTTGTATGCTTATTTTTGTCGAATTCGACAGAGACTGCTGACTAACTATTTTAACGATGAGGAACAAGAGCCTACGGCGATATTCCTTAGATCTATATTCTGTGTGCAGGAAATGCATCTATATTCTCTTGTCAACCATCATATTTAATCAATATTTTCTATTATCTGCACCTATCTCCGTAAGAATAAAGTTTGTACTTTAAGTCGCGGCTAATCTTTTAATTGAGTAAAATTGTACGATTGTTTCATTCGAGAAAGATCACCACGAAACAGAAATGTGTTTCAATAAAAGCTGTTCAAGTTTGATCACATAATAGTGTTCTACATAGAAGAGTTTTGTTCCAATAAAATTAAAATCTAAGTGACTTTTAAACTTTCGAAAGCTTGGGTTAGGTTTCTAGATCTCTCTCTCTCTCTCTAAGCTTATGATAGAAGCTTGGACACCTCTTTTCGAATAATTTTTTTATACCCCCCGCTTGAAAAGTGGGAGGGTATATAGTAATCGGTATTTCCGTCCGTCCGTCTGTTACGCTTTGGGGTACCAATCTCTTATCCGCAACTCCTCTCATACCACTGAAGGAAATTTAATGAAACTTTCACAGATTCTTAATTACATATTGCCATTGTGCACCTTCTATTTCACTTTTTGATCTGACATATATATATTTTTGATTTTCCAGAGCAAAACATGGACACTGCCATTATATTCATATGGGAGGCGGGGGTATCATTTAGTGAGCTCATTGCTCACAGTACCTCTAGTTTGACTTATAGTAAGGGAATTTTCACTCGGCCGACAGAGTTTCGATGTTTACGGAGATAAACGTAAACTAGAAGTACTATGAGCAATGAGCTCACTAAATTATCCCCCCGCCTCCCATATGAATATAATGGCATTGTCCATGTTTTGTTATGGGAAATCCAAAATATGTGTCGGATCAGAAAAGTACGATAGTAAAATAGAACGTGCACTATTGCAATATGAAAAAAAAATATAAAGATTCTGTGAAAGTTTCATAAAATTTCATTCAGTGGTATGATAGGAGTTGCGGATAAGAGATGGACGCACGGACGGACATACCGATTACTTTATACCCTCCTGCTTTTCAAGCGGGGGGTTTTAATAAACACAAGCGTGTTATACTGTGAAATCACTAATTTTTGTGAGTGATTAATTTTCGTTGTTTTCAAGGCATGAAGAGAGCCACGACTTTATGTCCACAACAAAATGTAATTTTTCACATATATTACTACTAAACAATTCATGAACCACAAAATCAAATCCTCCTGAACCAATATATTTTCCTCAAACCACGAAAATTTGACCCCTATCGGGAAATAGATGAACAATCCTTCGACAATTCAATGACCTAATACTGTAAAAGCACAAGTATTCGTGGGGGATTAAATTTCGTTTATTTCATTGTTAACAATATTCAACGAAATTAAATCCCACACGAAATTTTATATGACTACATATTGAATAGGGTTACTTTCAAAACAACGAAATTAAATGCCCACGAAACTATTTCTGAAGACAAAACAACGAAATTTTATGCCCACGAAAATTTGTGCTTCTACAGTAATATTTCCATTTCTAAATTTTTTCTGTATGATAACCCTTTGAAAGTTAACGGAGTTGATTTCCTGATAATACTGCCGGAACGTAAATTCGGCAGGTCGATAGGTCAGGAGCTAAGGAGGCCTAGTATGCATGCAAATCTCGTGCGCATCTGTCTCGGAGTCTGACGCTACGGAGGCCAAATACGCATGAAAATTTCGTGCGGCTGCCGTTGTGTTTGACGTCAGTGGGCGAGGACTATTGAAATTGGGATAGAAGTCCTCACATAATTTAAATCTATGTCCAATGTCTGCATTTTTAAAGTTTAAATCTACAATTTTATTTCATTATGAAATGGAAATATAAGGAATCACTGTCTAGTTAGTAAAGTATGCCAGGGACATCAACAATAGTGGGAAACATGGGATAATTTGTGCATAACGGGCTATGCAAATTATCCCATGTTTCCTACAATTGTTGATGCCCTGGCATACTATACTAACTAGACAGTGATTCCTTAAATAAGTATGAAAAACGTCAGACAGCATTTGATGATAAATTGTATTTACTGACGTTATACATCAACCACAGATCTTACGAAATGATGCCTTTTAACGGGACTGCTGATATCTTTGATTCATCAACATTTTTTTATCAATAACTTAACTCATTCAGGACGTAGACTATGTCCTTCCACATCAAATCAGCTGAGAGATATAAACCCCGTATGCTGTCGATAAAGGTACATTTCTGCATAAGTAAGGAGATTTGACGATAGAAAAGTTAAGTCATCATGTTTTTCATGAAGCTTGGTTGTTAGATTACCTTTATTGTCTTTTTCAAGTAATTTATCCAAATATGAATCAGATGTGTCAGACTCTATAGTATCAATTATTTCAAGCTCACCGGGGTAAATCGTAATGAGATAAGAATAGAAATAACCATTTTGGGGGAAATAACTATTGTTAATTTACAATGCGTCGTCGACATGTCGAGTTAAATGTTTTCTTCTTTTTAAATCGTTGGAATTTAGACTCAAAAAACTACATAAATATTGTCAATCAGAAACTCAAGCATCTTTTTAATATCAACTTCAGAGAATTTGTTTGTATTTTCATAAGAATTTTGCGAAAGACCAATTTCAAGTTAAGTAAATTTACGAGTTCCATTTCTATTGAAAAAGCAGTTGTCAATAATATCAAAATGCCTGGACTTTAACTGAATTTGCTATAGTATTTCCAATGAAAGTGTAAATGACAGTTGTTCTGGAGAGGGAAGGGATTAACCCATGTAAGTAAGTAGTTAAAATACAATGGGTTAAAATGCGTCACAGATATATGGGTCTGTAAACAGAAGGCAATATCACAAAAATGAAATACAACAGAAGTACGTCTACCTGTACGTGGCAATGCAGAACATAATCATTCTACGCTTATAGCCGACATTTATACGTCTGTACAACTTTTTATTATATGATAAACAGGACGTGTTTAGGTCTAATTATTATTTATTGCCTTACGAGTATGAACATACTTTTTACATAAAAATAAATCAGATCAGATTCCGAGAAACAAAAACCTTCTCGTTCAAATATCCATGCTAAGTCCAAAAGATTTGGGGAATTTATTTTCGTGCTTCTTTCATGTTAACTTGCACAAAGCCAAAAACATATTTCGAGTATCGTGCAAATATCATTAGAAAAAGTTGCACCTGGTTTGAAACATAGAAAATCTTAATCAAATATGTTTTCAACATCAGAATTGACTGTTCTAAAGTCTTAATTCTTAGGAAAATATTTTGAATGAGAACTCTTTGTCTGAAGTCCCCAAAATAATTCTTCTAGACAGACGCTGTGGGATATGTTCTTGTGATATTTTCCATGCAATATTTAAGGACAAATCGTAGAAATACTTTTAGCTCTGTCATGCCATGAATCAATTAAATTGCTTCTCTGTTACGCCTGTCCTTTACATATCTCTGAGCAAACTTGCCTGACGACATTTTTCATTGGTTATTTCTTTGTGATTTTTTTTTAAACTTTTGCTACATGTCCCGAAATCATTAAATCTGCGATTATGTTTGGTTAACCAGCTCTATTGGATTTTTTTTACCTTTTATCCTAGAAACTTGACCCACTGAAATACTTGACATTCCAAAACATTTTCATTGTATTTTCAAAAATGCCTTTATCTCACTGAATACAATTCCTTTTAACAATTGTACCTTTACGAATTCATATAACTTATAAAGTAAAAACAAACACAAAAACACAAGATTTTCATTATTTTGTCATAAGTTATCGAAAATAACTCAAAGTTTTTTTTTCATTTATTTTGTCATGATTTACAGCATACAAGTAATTCATGGACTCTTTCAGTGTAACATTTTCCGACCCTACCACACACAACCTTCTCAATTTTAGCAATTTGCTTCAATATGCTGTCATTATGATACATCTACTTTTTTGAAAAAGTTCTATGAGTGCAGGCAGACCTCTCAATATATCCATTGAATATGCCCTTGATATGACATCCTTGAAAAGTGAATGTAACAGGAAACCAGTCGGTTGTTAAGATATGCGTGCCAGGGATTCAGCTGTGGAAGATGTTATGATTTCCTTAATAAACTGCATTAGATTATAGAAGATAGGATCTTATTGCTACCCTGAAACTTATATCTACTTTAGATGAAAGAACTGCAGGTTAGAAACATGTTGAGTGGGAGGATAACAAAGTAAGAAACATGAAAATACATTGGGTTTTTTTCAGGAAACATAATGTTCCTTATTTGATATTTAAATTTAACTTTTAGTAGTTTTGGTCGACAAGCGTATCTGTGATTAGAACACGAGTGAATGTTGTAAAAATGTCTGTTCCTATTCGTACCTTGTAAATGAAAATATGGCAAATACTAGGGTATAGCCCTGGCATAAAGTGTATGTAGCAGGCAAGTTAAAGCAATTTTTTCTTTCATATTTCTATAAATATTCTAAGTTAACCCATTCAGTTATACAATAATCTAACTACAAAACAAGTTTATCTTTTAAAAAAGATTGGTGAGCTAGCGCCGTAGCAATTTTTAAACACGGAAAGGAGGATCCGTGATCAAGTGATTTATTTTGCTGAATTCTTTAATTTTTATCGAGGCTGGAGAGTGATTAAGTTATAATTGTTTTGTGAAGTATTTCATAGACACGTAGGTGAAGAAACAATGGGGGGGGTTACTTTTTAAACACGGAAAGGAGGATCCGTGATCAAGTGATTCTTTAATTTTTATCGAGGCTGGTGAGTGATTAAGTTATAATTGTTTTGTGAAGTATTTTATAGACACATAGGTGAAGAAACAATGGGGGTTGACCTATTGGAGTTAACGGAACATATATGAACTGTACTGGAGAGGGGGGAGGGGGGCTATATTATATGAAGAACATGCCGATTGAGACACTGCATGTATGAGCTGATTTAAAGAATAGAATTTCTTGGCAATGTAGCAAAGAAAATACATGGGAGTTGAAAGGAATATAGAAAATAACTCAAAGTGTATGTTGCATAAAGAATTCAGAGAGGTTGGAACGCATGTGAAGTAGCTTGGTCCTTTGGGTCATCTTTGTCAAGAAATGTTAGGTTAAAAACCATACACATCAGAATTTTTTAAACACAAATAATGGATTTATTCGTTATTTTTTAGTGTAAATTCTTGCATCTAGAATTTGTAAGATTGGCTGGATTGACCAATCAGAAATTAGAATCTGTCTTTGGTTGTGCTTAGACGTAAAAAACAAACCATCCCTTGTCATTGTTTAGAACAATCAGATAATGACTCGGGTTTTCCCGTCAGCAAAAAACCCCGGAATTTGAAATATTATAAATATGAAGTTATCTTTAAAGTGTAAGCTACACCATAAATAAAAATAGTTATTTCATGCTACAACGAAATTGTTATCGTACGGTCTGTCTATAGTAGTTTTCACAGTTTTCCCAGAATGCACGACCATGAAGCCGAGCAGGCGTATTCAAGGAATTGGACTAACGTAGTTAGTAGCGCTCGAGAGCGCTAGCAATTATAATCTGTTTCATTACCAAAGTGTCTACAGAGAAAGTTAAACTGTAGATACCTGATGTTGAGTTGTTTGTTTTAAACAAATGAAAACGAAAGGTTTGGATTTGAATGGGTTTTTTTTATTAATAAATAGTTGACAAAGAAAATAAAATATGTCAATACACAGTACAATTGATAATAGCAGACGCAATCAAAAAAACATTCTGCATTAAAAGAATCCATGTAGCAAAACAACAAATGTTACCGGGGGTATTTCCATTCATATATGTTGATACAAAATGTCCAAGTGAGCTTGAAATTAAAGATACAACGAAGTCTGACAAATCTGGTACAGATTTCATTTTGTATTTAACTAGAAAAATATTTTTATGGTAACCTTAAAAAACGCTCAAAGATAAACGTGGTGACATATAATTTTTTCTTTGCAACTTGTCCTTAATTAGTAGCAATATACCCTATCACCTGCATATATAGTTTCTTTTATCAAGTTGATTTAATCTTTAAGAGCATAATCTAGGAATTCTTTTTAAAAGGAGGCAAGCTATTGACAAACAAGTCGATTAAACAAACATATGAACAGTTTCGTTTAGGTCAATATTTCACTAATTTTTTGATACAGCCAAAATCGGACTCAGGCTTTCCGTATTGATTGTGAGGTCATCATTAACACCCCAAATTCTCAATTGTTAGGGAATGCCCTCTCCTCCATGGCATCATATCCAACCTCTGATAATTTAGAGATGCCTGACGTCTCTGCTTCTGATTTTCACTGTTAATTGAATCAAAATTTTAAGCTTGGGTACTGTTCTTTTTCTCCCCACATTTCGGCTTAATTTATTATTTGCAATTGTATACAATGAAGTACAAAATTAACAGTAAACAGAATCCTTTTTTCCAAAATTATACAATGTCAAAACGGTACAAGTTTTGGATATGCTCCATCCAGATGAGCTTCCATCAAGCAGTTTTTCTCCCTTAAATACTTACAGATCTATTCAGTATGAGAAGGAAACATAAATAAAGTTAAAATTCGCCCATAATGCAAATTATTGGGCCTATAGCTACGGACTGATATATCCTTTAAAACAGTGAAAATTGTGTCCCTTGTCAACCACTTAAAGCTTCATATAATTCTTTTTCAATGAAGTCATTTTATTAAATAGATATATTAAAATTCACTACATACTTATAATATCATGCTATTTAAAATTGCTGTTAGCCGATATTGACAAAAGGATAATTCATCGCAATTTGAACGAAACCTGATGGCGGCAAATTAAAGCCTCTTTGCATTTACAAGTAAATATACAAGAGTCTATTCATGTGCATACTTTATTTTGATATTGAAAGTGAATTTGACTTGGAAGGAATTATTTTTATTCAACTACTCAATAATCTTGTTAGCTTAAGTTTAATAATATAACTGAGAAACTGAGAAGAAATAAATTCCTTATCAACAATTACCAACAATTTCATATTCTTCTAAAATGGATTAGACAAAGGTGCACATATTTGTCTAAGTAAGTAGAGCGCGTCATACTAAAAGACTCTTAATGTTTTTCTTTCACTTAGACAGAAAAGCAAACTTTACGACAAAATTTAAAACAACCCTAAATGAATGACTCAAAAATGTCAGGCATCTGTTAATGTTTTATTTATAAAAAAAATAAATTCTTAACTGTTGCTTCAAGGAACATCAAACTTAGAATCAAATACAGCAAAAAAGGAATTCTTTCTCTATAAGAGATGCATTAATTTGCATTCAAAAATGTTTCAATGACAGTCAATCAAGGTCATTATCGAACCAGAATCCCGAATGTAGGAAATAGAAAAGAGAAAATTATTCTAATTGTAAATCAATTCAAAATGAACATCTTATGCTGAAAGACCTCTAGCAAGAACGGTGTTCAAATCCAAAAGATTAGTTATGTGAAAATTTCATTCATAAGATAACTTATTGCATTGTAGGTAATACATGCACATTTGTTATTCTTGAAAAGGTAAAAGCAGCCAGAAGTTACACAAAATTTAATCAATTATGAAATAAAAAAAATCAAATGAACTTTTGAAAACTTTTGTTTGCATAGTTTTGAAGCAGCAATCATTTATTAAAAGTTTATTAAGGCAAATTCCAATAAGATTATAGGTTATTAAGAAGAGCGACTGGGGTTTTATTGTGTGAAAAACTACAATTATAGCGAAACTCTTCATTTTTATACCATATATAACTTACATTAACTTCAGTGTACATGCCAGGTTGGGGGATATCCACCGTCGTTGTACATGTAATTTAAGGGACTGTCTTAAAATACAGGTACATTACTAAAGGACTAAATAGAAAATGCCAATTTTTAGTACTCTAAAGTAAATTATACAAAAACTACAATAGACTTTTTGTTCAAACAAAAATATCTAATGAGTAATATTATATTAGTAGAATACTGTACATTTTATGTAAGAAACACAAAATTTCTACCGTCTTGTTACCAGAGGGGGAATTTCAAAATGCCAAAATTAACGATTTTCCCTGTTTTTTATAGAGTACTACAAAATATGACGGGTACAAATGATTTGTATGAAAACATGATTTTAAAAAATGAAGATATAATCAAATTTCTGCGTTTCAAATTTCAATAGCCTATGTTTATTACTTTTTCTTTAATAACATTTTTATTACCCCATTCTTTAGGAGCTTTAGTTTATCATAACGTCACAAACACACTGTAACGACGTCAACCTACCAATAAATTACAAAATCGGTTAAAAAAAATTAGTTGTATAAAATTGTGATTACTTTTTTTAAACCTGGATTTCTTAATTTTGTTTAATTTTATTAATTATGCAAAAAAAAGTTGCTTTAAAACAGTAAATACGCTTCATTTTACTATGATGCGCGAAATATTGCGCAATGGAAACCATAGTCGGCCCCCTTAAGCGATCCCATCGCTGATTTTATGTAGGTCCGTGTTTGCTCTGCTCCTATTTTGTATTGTTTTATAGACTTTTGATCTGGAATTCTGTTCGTTATCTTCAAATATTTAATGTACGAGGTTAGCATTGCAACTCTAACTCAAAATATACTCTTATTTTGAACATTCTCACACAAAGTTGATAGGGTGTTTCTTTTAATTATGTGTTTTTTAAGTATCTTTTAATGATTGTTGATTTTTATTCATAATCGGATACTTATTTATTTTTATGCTGAGTTTATTTTATTTTTGATGGTGTTGGGGGTAGTTATTGCTCATTTTTTATATCTCTTGCAATTAATGTTTACAAGTAAACTAAGTTCCGTTCTGTGTCGCATTAATTTTTTCTCACTTTGCGATTTGTACAATGTCAAAACAGCTAAGTTACATCCTTGTAAATAAATACATCGATTTTAAAATAATCTTCGTATCTATTTTGACTAGATTAGCAAATAAATTCTTCGTAAATCAATAAAATTAAATTGATCATATTAACAGTACCTGAACTAATAGATATATAAGGCGTGCCCTTTGATGAATAACATTTAAGGAGTGTACATACATTATGAGAGGAAACAAATACCAAACTTGGGGGCATTACTGGGTTATAAGAGGCGCCTCATTTCTCTTTATTTAAACGGCATACATTACTCTTTTTGTTGATTGAAAATGGAATATACTAACTTCGTGTCATTTGGTACCTCAATAAAATGGGAAACATTCTTAAAGTTAGACATAAAATTTGTTTCCGTAATAAAACTTGGCGTCGGCCCATGAGGATGCATGTTTAAATCTCCCACGATAAGTTAGAAATTATACCGTTTTTTAATCCATTTCCAGTATCCCGTTTTAGCAACTATATTTTTAATATATGCGCTGAGTCATCTTTCACTAAATTATGTAGAATATGAAAATATTGAACCTGTGTCAAAATTGAAATAATATACAATTTTACTCTTTCGGCGAGAAATATTATACAATGAAGATTATTTTATGAAATAGGTATATAAATAATCAGTCTTAATTGACGGATGACCTGTAAGTTAAGCTATTTGGAAATTAGGAAACACTTTGGTACAATCCTTAACATAGGAAGTAATAGTGGTACAACTTAACAATTTCCCAACTTCCTTTCACATTTTCCCGCCAAGATAGATACATTGTCTACCTAAGCTCAGTCCAAAAACAAGCAACATCAACATCATGCCACCAGTCAGACCAAAGAGAAGGACCCTGTCCAGGAGACAGATCCAAAGCCAGCATGTTTCACCTTCCAGGGGAAGAGGATGGCCCAGGAACCAAATGAGAACAACTGAACCAGCTGCAGCCTAAACAACAACGTCTACAGCCATTGCTAATGAGGCTGCACAAGCTAGTCCAAGGGGCTCATCCACAAGAGAAGATGGTTAGTCAATCATGAATTTGGCAAAAATTTCAGCTCAAAACACCAGCTCTAACTTTAGATTTCACCTCTTTAGCATGTGTAGATGTAAATGAATACCAACCTATTCAGACTCCAACAACATTTTACCCGTTAAGTGGTCACATTCCACTCAAACTGAAGCAAAAAATGTGGGAGGGAAAATTCACCGATTTGACCCTACTTTTAAAATCGTCTCATGAATTAGCTAATGAGATGGACTCTAAGGGGGAACTCCAAATTAGAGATGGGAAAATGTGCCTCATTAAACAAAAATCCAACACATATTTTTCAATAGAGAAGTGGGCATCCGCCATTTATTATTTTCTCCAGCGTTTTACTTGAAAAGCACATGACAAGGGCACAAGTACATGTGCGATATTTGTCTCGCTGCATCAAGATCTGATGGCTGGTTTAGATATAACGAACAATTAAGACTAAGATGGGCTTCTGACCTTCATTTATCATGGGGGTATATAAAAAGCGAGTTATGGTTAATACACATCTCTAATGCTAATGTTACCTACAATTCTGAGCCAACATCTAAAACTCATATGCTCCCTAACAGTGATCAAGAAATAGATATCAGATTCTTGTGTTTAGAAGCAGAATGATTTATTGAAAACATTTTTGATGATAAATCAAACAATATGAAAATATTCGAGTTTTATATTTACTAACCCTAACCCTAACCCTAACCCAAGCTGATGGTGTCATAAATCCAGAACTTTAAAGGTTAAAGGAAAGGTTGTAAAAAGCATGAAATCCATATACTTTGATGCTATTGATATTTGAAAAGTTTTGCAATTAAAAAAAATTCCAAAACTTTTAAAAATATTTTACACCACTTCTTGAATATATAATATATAAGAATAGTTCTGAAGTTCATCCTTAATAGCAATCAACGTTATGGTTGGGAATAATTAGGGGTTTGGTTAAACGTTGACTGGACCCTACAATGTTGATCATAAGAGTTTGTTAGATGTTTGGAACGGTAAATCGAATTTCTTGTTATTGATTTGAAAGTAAAAGGTATTAATTTATATTAAAAAATGAAATGTATTTTAAGAATATCACTATCTGCATAGGATCTCTGGGTAAATATTTTATTACCAGAGGTGGAATGGAAAACACGTTCTAATGCAGTTGAAAAATGAAACTTACAAACAATAGCTTTGATTTAACAATATTCATAAGCTGAAGTAAAAATTGTTCCTGACGTATGGAAATGCTGAACAGTAGAATTCCATTGAACAATACATGTACAAATAGTGGGCATAACTTGAACCCCCTAAAAACATTAGATGTGGGATCAGGTGCCATAGAAGAGTAAGCATCCTCTTTTAACCATGTACTCCTAGTCATTATCAGGCATACAAAACTTCGTATAATAATGGCTTAACAATAATTATGTCAGTTAACATTCGACTCAATGATAGATAATATTTGCACTAGGTCATTTTATCAACCCTAGAACTTGCAAAATGGTTATTTTAAACGAAACTGTTGATTTCGTTGCTTTATCAATTTGTTTTTGATATTGTTAGTTCGTAGAGCATGCTGTTACGTACCGAATCAATTGACACATACACCAACTGTGCAGGTAATAAGGGAAATTGCTACCTTAGTAAGGGAAGGTGACAATAGTAAAAATCAAGTTTATCATAAAGATCTTTTGTTAAGTTACCGCTAACGTTTTCTTTTCCAGTAAAATATTAAAAACTAAAAAAATGCTTGTAAACCACCTTTTGGAGCCCAATGTTAATTTGATAAGGATAAGGCTAATAGCCGTTACTAGAGGACGCTTAAGTATAAAACCCGGAAAAACCCTTCAGGACCCATGAATTCAAACAAATTGGTAATTAATAAAAATATGCAATTTATTACGTAATTAGATCACATAAATTCCTTTATATACATAAATACACTTATTTGATTTCTACAAAATTAGCAAAAACGAGCTGCGGTGATCTTTCCTATAAGCATTAGAAGACATAAATACTGTTCGTTAAATCCATATATTTCATTTTACATATTTCTCCTTTTCCCCTTAGATATTTCCCGGTCATGACAAGGAGCAATCGGCGGGTGTTAAAGGTCGACTGGGGATGCTCACTCTTCCATGGCACCTGATCCCACCCCTGCTGTTTTGGAGGTCCATGTTATTGTGTTTTGGACTTGAATACTGTTCATTATCTGCATATATTTTATCCGCATAAGAATTAAAATGGGTACAATTCAATCGTACCTAGGTTCAATTCTTTTTCTGTTATTGAAAATAATTAAAGCTTCCCATGACAACGACTTAAAAAAAGAAAACAACTGCACAGAGTATTTTTATAAGAAGTAGCTGTTATAAATAGTATCTTAAAAATTAAAGATAAATTGCATTTTTCTTCAAATCAGTTGTATTTATCTTCAAATTAATTAGATACAGGGATAATTCAAATAGACCTATCTTTGATATATTTAAAGATATATATAATTGATTTGAAGATAGGTACAATAAATTGAAGATAGGTACAAATATTTGGCGTTCCATAATCTTCTGGAAGACTGGGACAAAACCATTTTCGTTATCGTGTTTACATTGATAAGTCGGACAAAATTGCCTACACAACCTGAAAAATTCAAATTATTTGAGACAAAGTTGCAAACCAAGGCTTCTGACGATAGACAACTGAGGGGGAGCTGTGGATTTATACTTATACACTGAAACAACTTAGGTAAATCTTTATTAATTAGACAACTGACAAAAAAAACAACATTTTTATTCTTCTTGAACCTCGACAACTGATACAAGATTGTTCGAAAAAATCTCGAAACTAACCTGACCGATTAAACTCTTGATCAGCCCCAAGACTCCCACTAACAACAGCATGTTGTCAACAATGTGTCACTTCCAAACTAAAAGTTCTCCTTACCTTTCCTTAATTAATTTTTAGATAAATCATTTCTTCGTTTTCATAAAAATACTCTATGAAGTCCTTTTTGGCATTAATGAAAATAATTTTCAGACAAATTATCAGGGATAATATACCAACGAGTTTGTAATGACAATGTATCAGAAATGTCAACCAATAATTAACAATTTTATTAATGAAATATAATGAACAGAATTCAAGCTCCATAATCCTTTAAATAATAAAAAATGGGAGCGGCGCAAACACGGGCCTCCAAAACATCAGAGGTGGGATCAGGTGCCATGGAGGAGTTGCATCCCCTGTCAACCGGTCACATCCGCCGTTTGCTCCTTCTCATAATTGGGAAATAACGGGAATATCCATCGACAATTCTGTGTATATTTAATGGGCTAAATATCAGTATGAAAACTGTCTGCCAGCATCTGATTTAATTATAAATTATATTTGCTGACAAGGAAAACGTATCAACCATATAACTTGCGAAATGATGACCTTTAACGAAACTGCTGATATTCTTGTTTCAGCAACTTATTTGTCAATAACTTACCTCGTTTAAAAATTGCTTATACGTAGAGCATACTCTATAGTACTGAATGAACTGAGATATATATAAATTCAGTGTCCAGGTGATAAAGGTATAATGTTGTATAAGTAAGGGAAGTGGACTATAGAAAAGTTACTGTCATCTCGTTTGTCATAAAGCTTGATTGTTAGATTACCATTTTTTAAAAGTAAAATATCCAAATATTTCACAGATGTTTCAGACTCTGTGGTATCTTTGATTTCAAGCTCACCGGGATAAATCGTATCGACATAAAAGTGGAAGCTACCACTGTTAATTGACAATACGCTGTCATTATATCTTAATGTCGAGTTGAAGGTCACATGAAGTGTTTTCTTTTCGCGAAAAAGATTAACGACAAATTCTGCTGCAAATAAATGCAAAAAATGGTCTGCTGATAACGGGGCGCAAGTGGTACCCATCCTATAGAAGGTTGGAATTTCTGGTCTCCAAAAACCACATACATGTATTAGTAAATGTCAATCGTTTTGCATCTGAGTTAGTAGTGTCTCACGATTTTAAACTGAGCAAACCCCTAGTTATAAACATATATTCTAAAAAGTATCTTGAAAGCTAAATTTACTTTGCAATACTAAATGATGCTCAAAATATTAAAGAAAAACCTCGGTTCTTGTTTCGAAATCCTGAAAAGGAATTACATGTATTCAACTGTTTCATTTCAATGAATAAGGTCAGTCTAATAATTCATGATTCTCATTTCACGTAAGAGCAAGCTCTACGTATGATCAATTTTTTTTAAGCCGAAATGAGCTACTGATGACAGCTAAGATAATGTTATAGGAGTTTTAACAACTTCTTTAAAAGTCAGCATTTCGTTAATTTTATGGTCGCAAAATTATAAATCAATTTTTACCTTACTTTATATTTCCTATGGTTCGTAGTTTGTCTAACGTGTTTAAATCAATTCTTAGGCTTTTTTAAATATCAAATCTGATTACGAAATGTCCAGTCGACCAGGTCATACTCGCCATGTTGTGCGTGTCTGGACAGTAGGGGATGCTTACTCTTCCAAGGCATCTGATTTTAAAGCCCTGTTTACAGATTTCATTTTTTAAAATCGACCAATGTTCTTAATTTTCACCATCTCATTAGAACTGACAAAAAGTTAATACGATGAGAAGATGATGAGAAACATATTCTGTATTTAAACGGGTGTGCTTTGGGTGGGAAAAGTTTACACTGTATACATGAAACATTCCAAAAGCAAGCGACAAAAACTGGCGCAGAAAATAGATTTTTATACCTATAAATGTACTTGCATGGATCTGCAGAACTCTGAGTCTTCTGTCCAAATTTTCTCATCCAGAGAACTACAGTTCAAGATGAGTAGCTACCTTTGTGTGATATAATTAAGAAATCAAAAAAGTAGTATATATTCTCAAAAAGCACTGGAACGAAATTGAAATGAGGTGTTAACATTCCTAAGATAATTATTATTTTTTAGATTAATATATTGAAGAATAATCATATTAATATTAGGGACATCCCATCATGTATTGATACAAATGTGGTTGATCATGGCACTGAGATCAAGGTTGAACTACCATAAACCTGCAGTTTTGTAGACCAATTTTTTTCTTGAGAATAAAGGTGAAAAATATGTTTAGAGTCTTTTTTGAAGAAACGAAGACCAAGGTTACTTAAGCGAGCGTTATGACAGAGTGGCCTTTGGTATAAACGAATCTTACACAACAGTTTATCCATTTTTAAACATTTTAGAGTTGACTTTATAATCGCATGTCATAAAAGGTTATTTAAAAATATTTCGAGTTAAGTTCATAATCTAATTACATAACTGTATTTCTGTATTTTTTCTTTACAAAATAAGAGCAAAAATTGCCATCTGCAAAAAGTGTTACATGCAAAAGACGTTGACACTATTTCCAATTTTCATTTTTTCCCCCTCGAATTCATAAAAATCTTATAATAAACGAAGGAATTCATGACAAGATTGAACTGATCAAACACAAAAGTAGGGGATTAATTGGATTGGATACTTTATGAATCTTTCAGATGATCTAAAATCAGTAACATTGAATTTATGTTACAAAAATGTTTTATTCCACCTTGTTTATTCTTTAGATTAATAATATACCTGATAATCTTTTTTAAAATAAATCATTGAAAGATTGACTAGAAGAAAATATTTTCCTCCATAGAGCGTTACTACATTTAAAAAGAGAATTGATTTGTTCGAGTTCCACATCTTCATCGCCATCATCCTCACAAGATTCAATTTTTATATAGGAAGGCATCATTTAGTTTTCTGTTTGTTATGATACATAACTTTACAAAAAATACATCTATAAAGTATAGATATTTATTACCAAAAATTAAACGCAAATAATAGATCTTTCTGTCGTAAATTCATGTGATGTTATTTGTAGAACCTGTATGCGCAACAATTTGTCCTCACCGCTCCATTCACTCAGCTCCTTGGAAGACGAATTTATACCCAGATAATGATATCGCACGATCTTAGGTGTTTAATGTAGAAATAACAACGACAATATCCCTTCCTTATCATTCTGACATTCGAAAAAAAAGTTAAAAATCAATTCAGGATCGTTTTCTGGATTAAATGTGGCAAGGAAATTAGCAATAAATTAAAAGATGTTTTGACGTGTTCTATTTTATCAAAAAGTGCAGTAAGGTTCATTTTTACAAATTATGGATTTTTTAAGACTACCTCATGATATTTCAATGTCTTCCATTTCTTTTTTTATTCCCTGACATTTCTTTGGAGTTTTAATGTTCCTGTATTTGACTTTTTTTTAGGTTGTTTCCGGGGAAAATTATTAAAACTCATATGTTTCTTTTCTCACGTATCGACGTGTTTCGCTATAAAATATGACTCTAGAAGTACACTTGATTCTATAAATTGAATTTTATATGCTGAACAATTATATCGCCCACAACAGTATACTATGAATACTCCTCGGGGTGCTACTGCGGATTTGCTATATCAAACAATTTACTAGTGCCTCCGCCCTGGTTGTTTTTTTTAATACAAAAATAGACTATGGCATCTATGGGTCAAGATCGATCCAAATTATTACATGAGCTTAAATTCTTATTAAAAACTAATTCCTCAAAAGCTGATCTTCCACAAAGTCGTGTTTGGAATATCAGCATAGAGGACAGCGATATAAGGGCCAGGATGTCAATTGATCATCCGCGCGCAATAGGCGGAGCTAAGGAGGTGAGCGGGGATTCTGATAAAATATCGTTTAGTCAATGAATCAATTGATTCTTATCATGACGTCACAGTCTCTACCATATACACATTATAACTCGTTATAAATTGGCATCAAACTTGATTTACTCTCGTAAGAAGACAACCCCTTTATAGGAATAAGACCATTTTCTTTTTTGACATTATCTGCTTTTTTGGACGAAAAAAAAATACTTCAAAGAATTTTGGAAACCTTTATTTGCTTGGGACAGTTTTAGTTTTCTACATTCAGCATTAGATATGAAATATTCTGTACATTTAATTTTACTTCTTCAGTTCCTACAGATGGTGTGGGGTGAGTACATTTATACTTTTCTTCTTAACAATTAATGTATGCAATTATGAGAAGGAAATAATCTGATCATTTAAAGCTGATTCAAATCAATATATTTAAGTGTATTATTCCTCTTCATTTGGTTAATTAAGGTGGAATAGAACATTTTTGTAAAATAAATACGATGTTACTGCTTTTAAATCATCTTAAAAGAATCAGAAAGAAGCTAATCCAATGCTTTAAAAAAAAAGAGAAGACCTTTAAGTTTATTTCACTTTCCTATTGAAAACAAGTTCGTAAAATTTAATTTGTATTACCAAACTTCCAAAATGGTATATTTTTATGATGTGGATAATACTGATATCTATTCAGTATGTAGGAAATTCATGCAAAAATATACCTTGCACTGCTAACTGTTAAATTCATCACTGAAATTTGTGAGAGATAAACTTTATTTTCATAAATTGTACATGTACTTTGTGGCTGCTGTCACAAACTGGTTCTGTCATTATTTTTAAAGAGAGAAGAAAATGACTAAAACCGATTTCTCGCGTTTGAAATACAAATCAATGTCACGTTATGCGTTTAGGGCATTTTATATCTATTTTAACTAGTTTATCAAAAGAGCAAATCCGTTACAGAGGATAAATCTCGATTCCCACTAATTACCTCAAGTTTGATGGAATTAGCGACCACCATGCCTGTCTATAATATCTGATTGCGATTCCAAGCATTCTTATTTTTTACCAATTTCTCAAAATCTTCGTTACTACAAAAATCGGTAAAAACGAACCAAAACTGACATCTGCTTTATCTTTCTAGGAAAGATATTGATGTAGAAGACCATGGTCATGAATTCTTAATCAATTTCTTTGAACAGAATGTGTAAATTTTTATTCAGTTGTGTTCCATGATGAATTTCCATTTGAATGACATGGTCTGAAGATTCACACAATACTATTTGATATATGGTTTGTATTTCTCTAGAAAATTAATTCTATTTTGGCAACTCGTGCAAAAATATTCTGTCATTTAGTTATCGCCGACTGAGAAGTTTTCAAAGTATTTTCTGTTCTTGATTGTGGTTTTGTCCTAAAAGTACTGGAAAATAAAACATTATCACCGCACTATAAAATACTACAAGAATCCAGCAACTTATTTGGGCGTTTGTTTTCAATTCCACGAAAAATAAAATTATTAGTATAAATTAACAAAAAGTCCTGTGTGGAAGATCATCTCGACCTTATTAAATTAAATTAATATTCTTAAATACTTTATCTCTTAACATTGAAGTACTTAAATTTTGTAACAGTGTAACACTTTGAAATGTGGAACCTTTTGGAGGAGATCATTGGCTGCTTTGATATTTGTTTTAATAGAGGTATTCTCACGAGCTCAGTTTTCATTTCAAACTGTAAGTATGAAAAGGAGATTAAATACATGTCTAATTAAAACGAAAGAACGGGGATTATGTATGAAAATTATCAAAATCTATGGGAAATTAATTGTCCAAATGAAAATCCATGTTTATCCTTGTTTGCGCTGCGCAATTGTTAAAGAAATTTGATAACATTTACAAATATGAAATCTATTTGAACGCGACTTCTGAATTCGATAACTACCGTTTCATGCATCAACCATTCTGTGAAAATGCGTGTAATTCATATCTGAATTGTGGTTTCGTCTCTATTTACATAACTCTCTGCCTGATTGAACAAAGCTTCAAATAATCACGATTTGTACATCTTTTAAAAAATAAAGTGACAGCATCATTTTATACCCACCCTTTAATTTTCTACCAAAGCATCTATTATTTTTAAAATCATTTCCTCGTCCTTTTTCTCGTTAAAATGAAATTTTTTATCCCTTTTTATGCTTTCCGCATATGAATGCCTATAGTATTTCTTTTGTATTGCTTAATTGTACACACAAATATTCTGTACAGCTCATTTATGAAATGCTGTTTGAAGGTTGATGAGTATCATTAGGTGCATTTACTGTCCTCAGAGCAACAAAGCGAGAACTGAAAACGAGATAGAAACCCCGTGATGATGAATATCAAGAAAGTTTGTTTTTCATCTGAAAATTGCACACTTTTGTTATATTCAGCACATCAAAGAAAACAGTATGTGAACGTTGTATTTTCATTGCTTGACCTCTGTATCCTCCATCCATTATTTGATTGCGGACTATATTTGACGACAAATGAAATGTATTTTTGGAGTTCATTCGATACGATAGCGCATGCTCTACGTATGTACAATTCTTAAAACGAGGCAAATTATTGACAAACAAGTTTATTTAACAAGAATATCAGCAGTCTCGTTTAAAGTCATCATTTCGTAAGTTCTATGGTCGATACAATGACCTGTCAGCAAATACAATTTATAATTGAGTCAAATGATTACTGACGTTTTTCATGCTACTTGTTAGTCCATTATTTACACACTGAATTGACGATGGATTTTCCCATAAATTCACGATCATGACAAGGAGCATACGGCGGGTGTGACCGGTCGGCAGGGGATGCTCATTCCACCATGGCGCCCGATCCCTCCTCTGAATTTAGAGGTCCGCTCCTATTTAGTATTGTTTTGTGGACTTCTCACCTTGCATACTGTTCATTATCTCCACATATTTCATTATAAAAATATATCAGTTGTAAATACCATGAAATTTTCAGTTGTTCTCGGCTTATTTTACATTCATTCTTCCTTTTTCATTTTTCTAGTTTCGTTTTCGGAAACCATGAAAGAACCAGCAAATCAATGTACTGGCTTTTTCACGTAATATTTAGCATACTATACGTCTACATCGTATCACTGTGATTGTAAGAAAATATTCATAATCTAAATTACTATCTAAATAACGAGTACTTGTATAAGTCGCGCAATAAACGTATCCAGATACGTTACATATCGATAATGCAATTAATTCAGTTTCAAATTAAATGAAAAAAGTCTGAAATATTAGAAAATAAGCTAGCATTAGGCAAACTGTAAGGAAATTTATTTTTGGAATTTTATATATCATGACAAGTTTCTGTTTCTTTTTATAATTTAGGTAGGCTTTTGCTAACAAAGACACATATCCTCTCGAAGTTAAAGAGTTGCCTTATTTATATACGCATGCAATTTAAAAGTGTTTTTTTTTTCCTCCAAGGACTGCTTCTTAGTCAACTCTTTTAAAAGACATGTAACATGCTAAGAAATAATGAAGAGAGGACGACAAGAACTGTCATTTGAAAGTACTTTTGCAAAGCAGTATCAGCAGCTCTATATGAGAAGGAACCTTCTCAGAAGCACAGTCATGAGAGTCTCTTCAAATGTTCAGAAAGATTTGTTTAGAATCAAAGCAGCTGGCTTCTTTGAAGTTCGACCTCTGTCAGGACACGATGATACAGGCTTAGTCGAAGCCTCTCTCATCATATTAAGTCTCTTGTCAATAGCAGTCCTGTGAAGTATGTAATTTTGTGCTGTTGGTTGAATAGAATCCTTTTCTTTGTGTAATAGAAATTATAAGCTTTGTTCACTCATTGCTATCTTTGAGTTTCTGCCTCTTTGATGCTGTGATAATTGCAATCTCTAGATCTATACTTAAAAGGGCAACGAGCATCATTGTTTTGTTAACTGTTCTTTCTGATATAACAATTATTGTTATTTGGCGACGTGGTTGAGGAAAAATGGACCTCAAAATAACGTTTTCAAAACAAGAAAGTGAGACATTACGTAGAATAAGTATCAAAGTATATTTAAAAAAACATATCTCTGTCCCCTCTTTGATTCGACATAATATCTATAATGTTCATAATTATTGGGAGCAAAAGAAAACCAAATTCTTCGTGCATTAAAGTACAGAAAATATCAAACAAAATATATTGAATTACTTGCGATCGTAATGAACAAGCAAGAAAACACGCCAAAGAAAATGGTATAATGAATTATTTTTTTCTGGAAATGGTGTGTGACAGTGCAACAATTAAAAATAATAGTGAAAGTGCCAGTCTGGTGTTCTTTTCATCTAAAACTTTTCAAAGACTGCGCTAATCGCGCTATCGATACCAAAAGATGGCAAGTTATTTGCGCTCGCTTCCGGTTGCGTCATAAAATAGTTCCCGAATCACTGGGAAAATGGCAGCTTTCTACAAAAATACCGTTAATTTGAACACTTACTGTCAAAATTCTATCAGATAAACTGTTAATGATTGGTTTAACCATTTTGTGTCAATTGAAGTTTGATAGCCATAAACAAGGTCAATTAGGAATCAACATTCTCACCGTTGCTCAATTGTAAAACCTAGCTAAAATAATTATTTGAAAATATTAAATCTACATATTTAAATCTCAGTGTAATTTAGTATTAATACTTTAAAGAGTGCATTTATTTTTCGTCTGATTGATACCACAGCCACCGAACAATGATATTCTTTCCTACTATGAACGATTAGTCTTAGAAAAATTATGAAGTCGATTATTTTTTATGCATGCTTCACGAGTTTTCTTTATATCTTAAGCCAAAAAATATATTTAGAGCTTAAACAGAAAGTAAATAGATAAAAATAATTATATGAAAAAGGTACCCTTTACAAAAAAGAAGAAGAAAAATAAGAGAGAAAAATTCGAAATATCACTTATTGTGTGACTTTGAGTAATAAAAGAAAAGGTAAACAATATGAAAACATGTCTTCATAACCAGGAAAGAATTTCTTCATAGTATTTATTTTCCTCTTTGGGAAATTTTAACTGATCGAAGATTATGTTTGAAATCCACTTATGAAATTTTACCCGCGCAATAATCCCTTTTCTGCTTCAAGAATTATACAAATAATAATCTACTGTGAGAGTTTATCAATGCTAATGGAATATCAGATAGATTTTTCATTATCAATGATTATTTTCTCATTTTTCTGTTTCTCTGGCCAACGATTGCAAAGTTTTTTGCTGTTGGACACCTGTACCTTAGAACCATCTTATTTGTTGACAAAAGGCGATGTAAAAGCGTTAAAATAATAAATAATCATTTCAAGAAACACACCTGTGCTTTTGTTTTACACTTACCAAAAATGTGCGAGGAATAGAAAATGACTTCAAAGACTCTAACGAAAATAAAATAAAAGTTGGTCACTGAATTATTTTAAGTTAGTTTGTAGATTCCAAATCCCACATCCGAGGGGATTTGACCGCTATGACCTATATTTAGAGGGGGTAGGTGAGGATATAGCAACAGCCCCCTGTCGCCATACGATATTTATTTTCCTCATCTTTGTCGATTCAGGCGGAAATCGAAAGACGCTTAATTGTGGATCATTATTCTTCTAACGTTTGATCTGTCACTTGTTTAGTTTTAATTACTTGGGCTACAACCATCTCACAAAACATCTTATTTCATTTTTTTTTTTTACATTTCCAGCTTAATTTTGATTTCGTTTTGTGGGTGGCTGGGTTTAAAATCCTTAATACTTTAAAGAGGTAACAGAAGCCGATATAAAGTGTCATGAATCTTCTTTCTCTATTGTTTAATTTATTTCTTCTTAATATTATCAGACCAAAAATTAATTTGAAAATTTGCCAGGGGGAGTTTCTTCAGTAAAAGCACGAATTCTCTTCAACAAAGTATTTTTTGTTGAGGAGGGGAGGGGGTGTCTCTTTGCTATTCTGCATATGAATCGACAATGCTACCGAAAACTATTCAAACACGATCTCATAAACTGAAAAAAATCAAAAGTAAATCATTTGCTTAGAAACTAATATCTATTATATTATGCCGACAAACAAGATATTGCTATTTGTCATGAGAATGATACAATGACGTCATAAAAAGACTGACCATTGATTTAAAGCAGCTTATTAGTTATCTATTATCATCACACCGGAAACTGGTTCCGCCATTTTGGAGAACTGAATGGTCGACGTTGCCCGCCTGATAGCAACTGTGACATAAGAAAGTTTTATTGCGTTTTCTTCATTTCCCGAGCAAGTTCACACGACAGCCATTTTATTGACTTTAATTGACGTTAATGTGCTAATTGACGATTTGGAGCCGTTCCGTCACCGCATTACACATTTCAGCTTTGACATCTTCCACTTTCCTTTCGCCAACATTGCGTGACCAAGCATTGCCGAGGCTATAATAAGACCGTTTTTCTCAGTCCTGCATTAGGCATAATGAGAATGAATTGTCTGTTTTATTAGTGGCCACTGAATAATTCCCGCCATCGATAAATTTGTTACAAGTTCATGAAATGTTAAATGTTAGGTATGATTATTTTATTTGAGCCTAGATTCCTCGTATTCGGAGGAATGTCAAATTGTATAGGATGTACAGCGGATGCCAAAAAATTTTAATATCGAAATCACTTTACACCTTTGCTTTTCGAATCCGACGACTTCCTATGCATAGTCACATAGTTCTATGGAGGAACCTATAATTTGGATTTTTAATTGTATGAATTACTAGTATTTCCATGAGCATACTAAAAGTACAATCATTTTGTAACAATGTTAACTTAACCAGGAAATAAAAACAAGAATTTTCAATTAAGGAGTCGTTAAGAAATAAAAAAAGACCTTAAACCAGATTCAATGATTAATTTTATGGGGAGAAAATGCCATTATAATCCGGGGTCTCAGTCAATTAATGTTGGTCTCTCTAATAAAGAAATTCATAAACTAAACGAATAAAGGTGTGGGAAGGCCGGGGTTAGATCTCACCTGTAATTATTTACATAGGCCTCCATCATCCAAGAAATTGTGCAATTTATGATCAATTTCGCCTGCAAGAAAAACACTTAAACAAGTTATTTCTGATAATGCCTCCTGTAATGTTCCAATTTTTCGCTTTGATTTTTCAAATTCTGAAAGATGGAAATGAAAGTCATTTTTAAAGCGTGAAGTGAAAGAACTATCTTCTTAACCATAACAAACTTTGACACCTTAAACTCTAATTAATAGACTTGTGTAGGTTAAAACAATATTCTTCTTACTTTGTTAATTGTGATTTAGATTTCAAAGCATTTAACCTTAAGTTTACAAAGTTGAATGAACAATGATAATAATAATCTTGAAAGCATGTGAATGACTTATAGACAGTTCTTTTTATCTCTGTCACATCAAAATCCCTGCCCGGCGTGACTGGCAAATAAAGGATTAATAGTTTAACGTATTGTATAGAAAATTGTCTTTATAATCTCATCATAGTCATGAGCGACCATACTATACGATGGTATTCGATTCGAACCCCCGCCATCTTTCTGCCTAATTTCCTCTTTACATCAATAGACGTTCTCATCAAGATAGAGCAATCCCAGCCAAAACGATCTGGTGTTCTTATGAGATAGAATACACATTAGCAAATGTTTAATTTCGTCCAAGTAATTAAGAAACATGGAAAAATAATGAAGATTTCAGTTAAGAGATATTTTCTCAGATTATTACTGATCATGAGATAAAACTCCACAAACGGTATAGAATACGAATTATCAGTCACTTGGTATTGTGCATTTTGTCTTAATTTGGAAGACATCTAAGATCGCCTTTACCTGCTTCGTGTTAAATAACATAGACTTTTAATTTCACATTCATTAATAGATTTTTTTCTAATAAAGCAACAGACATGACAACTAGAAAAAAATATTCAAACAGCGATATCCATGGTACCTCGGTGTGTTAAAAGAACAGGTGGATTTGAGTTACTTTTGAAGTCCATGGAATTTAACTGAACAAAATAAGCTGCATTGTGATTTAAAAATGAAAAAAAAATTAAAAATGCAATTAAACACTATATAAATTTCATATACCGTACCCTTTATTTGATAATGTTTTCTTAGCCTTTCTACTTAACAATAAGTAAAATTTTATAAATAAGAATTATCAAATTGATTTTTTTTAGCAAATCGTTCTTCTTTATAAACTCTTTAAAGCTTTAATTTGAGTTTGCATACTTAAGTCTCTAATTAAGGAAAAAAATCTAAATCAGAAATTTCAAATTTAACTAATCAATTTCAATAAATTAGGCACATGCATGTATTTGAAATGCTTTGCATCAGAAAGATTCTAAATTTGAGAAATAGTGATGTATTACAAGAGAAGTGGGTAAAAAATGTTGTTGATTTTTTTTATTTGTGTGTGTTTTTATCTGTAACAAGGCGACACACAGTTTAGGAGGAGCAGAGTTACATTAAGAGATGCACTAATCTGACAATCTCTATATTTGGAACAAAAGTATTACTACAAATTGTATTATCGATCTTACGCTAATTTATACCATAGATTTATTATTGATAATTACAAAGAACGTTGGGTTTCAGTAATTTGTTTGGTTATATCAGATGATTTTATAAGTAACGATGCCAGTGAACTCGGCTCCCACTTTTTTCTAGTGAAAACATACAAGGCTAATAGCCATCAAAGACTATTTGCTCAACAACTAGGATTATTGTGGATTTTGACGGATCGCATTGTTTACATTCGTGTTCTTTTATATGAAGAAGGAATAAAGCTGATATTAAGTTCCCTTATTATAAAAAATAATTGTAGTTACCCAAACTGATGGACATAAAAAATTCACATGAAATAACGAATATTTTAATAAATATTTTTGTCCGTTTCAAAATGACAAACAAGGCGAAAATGTCCATCTCTTGTAGCATGGAAGAACAAATTCAAAATTAAAATAAAAGTTTAGTATATCGTGGTGTAACATACTTGTACAATCACAGCAGTATGTGTCAGATCTTTCTTTCCATTACTTACAGGTTCCACAGACTCAGTGGATGAAACTCACGCCAGAGTGAGGCGGGGTGGACTGAGCATGCTCAGACTTGGGCGCGGACTTCAAATGTTACGACTGGGGAAGCGGGGAATGCCGATGCTTAGATTAGGTCGTTCTTACGGCCTGAGTGACTCTGACGAGGAAGACTTTATGTACCCCGAGGAAACAGAATTAGTGGACGGACGAAGACAGGTTCCTCTGCCAAGATATGGCAAAGATCTGCAGCAGCAACTGGACCCCAACTGGTTAGAACGTATGTTTAATAATGATATGGTTAATAGCGGTGTCAGGATTATTCGCCCCGCTGGTCGCCCAGGACGTTTCAGGAGGTCGCTGAAACAGGACGATAGTGCAGAGAAAGATAGTCAAGAAAGAACCATACCACAGCCCCGCATTGGTCGCTTGCTTCCGTCAAAGTTTGATGGATATTATTTAACCGATTCTGAAGTATTCACTGATAAACGAGGAATGCCCATGTTACGACTTGGACGCGGTATGCCCATGCTCCGTTTAGGCAAAAGGCTTCAAGGTGAAGACTCAAAACGAGGCATGCCTATGTTAAGGCTGGGAAAACGCACAAATATTCAGGAAGATTCTGCATCACAGCAAGATTCACAGACAAATCAAAATAAGCGAGGAATGCCCATGCTTCGTTTAGGAAGACATCTAAACTAAAGTTACAAAAAACTTTAATTATAAACCAAAAAATATCTCAACTCTTTGCAAACAAACAAACAAACGGTTCTAACATTCCGAAAACTGTACAAGCAAACAAAACGGGGTTATCTATTTTTAGTACGATGTGTGTAAAGATGTTTATTTTTTAAGTTAAAAATAATCAATGATTTATTAAATTACTGTCGCAATTATCAAGTATTATTTTTTATGACTGTTTAAATTATAGAACTCTGTGATCATTATTAATTTATTTTGATTCATTTTGTATACATGATTAAAGGTGTTGATAAAAAAATCTTAGGCTGGTATTCTATTTTCACTGGATTGATAAGAGTTATTGTGTGTAGTTACAAGCTTGATTTGTTGATAATAGAAAAAGCGGCAAAAATTGTAAAAAGTATACATTTAATGGTCCAATAAAAAAAGTGATATTGCATACACCATAAAGCATGTAGAGGTAAATGTTACTTACATAAGATCCAGAAATGCAGGATAATTTTCGCTTCTTTAGATCTTTGTATCTTAAAAAAATAATGTTCAATAAGTGCAATTAATATGAAATACGACGCATACTTTTTAAAAAAAAATAACAGCAGAAATTCTAGCATTCTGGAAAATCTTTATAAAATAGAGCAATATATCCATATGAGAACCATGAGATCATTAACGATTAAAGGCTGTCAACATTTTACTACTCTGATATTTTGACACTGTGTTTTCTAGGTATTATTCTGTTAACCCGAACATGACAAGGAGCACACAGCGTGGGTGACCCAATACTTACTCCTCTATGGCACCTGATTCCCAACTTTATTTTCAGGGGTCTGTTTTATATTTAGTTCATAATTTGTATCGTTTAAATTTTAATTACCTCTATCTCCACACTTTATTTATATATCATTGACTTTTTACCAATCATTTTGAGTAAAGAATTAGCTAAATTCTGTACAAATGAGATATTGAAAAACACAAAAAAGTAATTCAATATTAGTTTACGAAAAAATTAAAAATATGCAAACTTAAATAAATAAATCAACAAACAATAAAAAAAAAAGCTAAAAATATACAAGCAAAACAGAAAATCTGTTGTTGTTACAATGAAATTGTATTCCAGCCTAATGACGCAAAAAAAACTCTTTAAATACCAATTTTCTAAAACATACAATTATTTTGCCATATAATGAAAACACTAACAGAGAGGACTGGGTGAGATAGTGCGAATCGTGTCATTTCTACAACTCAATTAAATTCATTTCACAATCACCTTGTCTTGGACATTGTAAAAACCGTGCAACTTTAAACGAGTATTCTATGCATTCTAAGACAATTGAAATAATTGGATGTCATTGCGCTTTTAAAATAGGGCGACAGGAAATGAGGTTGTTTATTGTTTTGTCCAATGGGCTTTCTCCATTCTATATAAGTCTTGCAACAAACAATTTTCGTTGCTTTGATGATTCGGTTAACATTGACGTTTCTTCTACAAATTAAAAATTGATACAAAAATTGTACCGTTTTCCAAACCGTTTTTACCCAAACAGCATTAATATCAGATGAAGACAGTCTCTTCAGCGTTTATTCTTATTTCTTTACAGTGTTTCCTCAAACGTCTAAGATGGATATATTAGATAGTTATAAGAATTTTTTATTTTGGGATGTCTATTTTTACAAAGATTGTATGTGCAATTTATAGAAGCAAATTCTATTTGCATGGGACCTTGTTTCAGTGTAAAAATCAGTGCAAACATCAAGGTTTCAGATGTAATATGGCGTCAGATGTTCTCGAGTAAGCGCCCTCTTCGTCCCCCTAAACGGAATGAAATTTTTGAATGTATGCTGCAGCTGAATTTTATATAGCTAATTTAATGTTCTATAATGAATTGTTCGAACCCGATCGGAAGATGAACATGCCACTAGCAAGCTTCCTACATCTTTTTTTCGGATGTAGTACATGCAAGACCACCAGTAATGGTACAATGTCAAAATTAATTATATTGCTTGTAGCAAACTGTATCGAAATATACCAATATAAACTGTGAACATAATTCTAATTAACGGTAAAGAAATAAAAGTGGTAAATTTAATAGTTATGGTCTGTGTTAGCTAATACTGAATCATGAATAAAACATGAAGGTCAATGTTTCTTTAGATTGACTCTTGGCTAAAGATGCTGTGATGCTATATTCAGTGATCGATTTTAAATTTTGTACAACAATTTTACTACATGTTATTATTCAATTGCTTTATATTTAGTCACAAAATTGGAAGAAATAGATATCCTACAAGTGTAAAACTTCAGTACTTTTACATTGAAGGAAATTAGATGGATAGTAAATCAATGGATTTCATTTTGTTCTTCTCAATATTGTCTTCTAAATTACAATACACTATATCGTAGATCGTGTCACGAAATACGAAAATGAATGAGCATAATATAGGGGTGGTGTTAAGCCAAAAAATATTTCCAAAGAAAATTTGAAAATCAAATCTTCAAATGGCAGCAATAGGGAAATTTGGTCATATCTATTTTTTTTTAAATAAACACAGTCATCCTATATTGATTAGCTGATACAGATTGCACCAAAATCATACAACAATAAACATCAATTTACGTCTCTTCGATAAATTTTCATTCTGTAAAAAACAACAAAATATGAATGAACATTTATCACTTAAACTGTTGGTATTTTTATAGAGATATTTCAACAAAGGGTTTCTTTTCCTAGCAAAAGAAGATTATACATAAATAATAGCCTAAATTCATGGGGAGGTGTATTAATTACGATCCTTGGGGTAGATTATTGTTTCTAAAATGATTCTCAGCTAGAAAGTAACAAGGATATTATTGGAATAACATTTGGTAAGCGTTTTACCCTATGTGCCTGAAGAGTCGATTGTCGTTCTAATTACAGGTGAATAGGACCAATACAGAGAGAAGACTCCAGTGTTCAGCCAGGGGTAATTCCGGTCCAAACAAAGCCACACTTTTCATCAAACGGTTCCGTAAGACCCATTAAACCTCGTTATACCACCGCAATCGATGGGACAGCAATATTACTTAATCGCTGGCCATATTCTTGGCGCAAACATCGGGTGAAAAATGTATCGGAACCCTTTTGCATGGTCACTAATAACTTTGATGGTATTAAGCAGATATTGAAGAAAAGTGTTCCGACGCACTGGGGATGGCCATCTAGAAAATAAAAACCCGGACGTTGTCACTTCCGGTTCTTTAATATTTATAACTCAATTTTTGTATCCGAGTTGCAGACCCATCACGCCCAAGAATCACGCTTTTATCTGCCATTAATGGTGTTCACAACTACCTAGTTTTCAAACGTAAATAACCCACGCTCTATCTGACTGTCCATACATCAGCACTTTAATGGTTGAGTTTTCCTCGTAATTTAATCTTATATTTGCAAAGAAGTGAGTGATGAATTTACAAGTTGCAAAAATCTGTATTATTGGTCGTTTGGAATTAAAGGGTTGTTCTTTGTCGGTTTTACTTACTTATGATAATTTAAACCGTACAATTAAAGTGCTGTAGACCAAATCATATATTTTGGCGAACGAAGATTAAAATTTGTAAAAATTCACGGTATATGTGCTGTAAATTGAGTAATTGTATCTCCGAAAGCTTAGCAAAGCAACTTACTTTAAACTAACTGAAACAATTGTGTCATTGAACAGAAATCTAGAATCTTGTTGTGAATCCTAAATCTATTGACATTTTTTAGCTATGCTGTACGATCTTTTAAAAGAAAAGAGGTCTGCTGGACTTTAGAAATGGGTAGAATTTCAATGTCTGCTCATATTGTAACTGAAGAAATAAAATATATGGAGATAACAAGTAGTATTCGAGCTCAAAAGTCCATAAAACAATATAAAACAGGAGCAGAGCAAACACGGACCTCCGAAACATCAGACGTGGGATCAGGTGCCATCGAGGAGTGAGCATCCCCTGCCATCCTGTCACACCCGCCGTGTGCTTCTTGTCATGATCGAGAAATAACGGATAAATCTGTCGTCAATATAGAATAAGTGTGTAAATAAAGGACTAACAATTGGTATGAAAAACGTTAGTCAGCAATTTGACTCAATGATAAATTGTATTTGCTGACATGGTCATTGTATCGACCATAGAACTTATAAAATGATGAATTTAAACGAAGATGCTGATATTCTTGTTTCATAAACTTGTTTGTCAAAAATTTACATCGATTAAGAACATTCGTAGAGTATGCTCTTGCGTATCGAATAAACTGAGAGATTAAAACTTCGTATTCAGGTGATGAAATTATATTGCTGCATAAGTAAGGGAAGTTGACGATTGAAAAGTTAAAGTCATTACGTTTATCATAGAGCTTGTTGTTAAATTTTCATTAACGACTTTTTAAAGTTATATATTCAAATATGAAACAGAATTTTCAGAATTGAAATAACCATTTTTAATTGACAATACGTCGTCGATATTTCGAAATGTCGAGTTGAAGGCCACAGCAAGTGTTTTCTTCTTTTCACATATATAGGATTTTGGACAAATTCTGCTTCATATGAAAACAAAAAAGTCTGCTTATAACGGGATGCAATGGTAATTCCAATATATTGTTTGAAGATATGGTCTCCAAAAACCACATAGATATATATTGTTAATCAGAAACTGAAAGCATCTTTTCGTGTCAACTTTAGAGTACTTGTATGTAAAATCATAATGTATTTTAACAAAATAATTTTGCAAATTACCAGTGACAAGGTGAGTAAATTTAGACTTTAATTTGCATTGAAAAAGCAGCTGTCAATAATATCAAAAAGTCAAGACTTTTCAACTTTATACACAAGTATTCCCCACGAAAATTATGATTTTGGTAAATTTTGTGATTTCAAATTGTCCAGAAGTCCCTCGGAATCTTTAAAAGTATCCACATCTGATTTACACCACTTCTCACATATATTTTTGCACAGTAGTCTTGAAGATTCTCCTTCATTACTGTATAAATATCTAAATGGGGATTAAAGAAAGGGGCTTGGTTGAGCATTTACTAGAATTCGCTATGTATCTTTGTTTTTAAGGATTTTTTAATCAAGTTTAGGAATCCAATATAGATATGTTAATTCAAATTCATTTTGGTTGTTTGGAAACCATTGTTTATTGGTATGAGTTTTATTACAAAGTTACTATAGAAGCAGAAAAATGTTATTTATTACTAAGTTACCTCGCACCACATTCGTAAGACATGTTTTTAAATAGAGTATTTCTTGGCTTCAGTGGCATGCTAGTAGTCGACGGAAGGAATTTTTTTTATTGTAAGCAGTCATGTCATTGTAAACATGGCTTTTGATCATCTTCGTGACAAATATTGTGTTCATATGTATCATATATATCTTAAAATTGCCTTTAGTGTTTTTGTTTCGAAATTAACTCACAAAAAACATGCCTACATTTGTTAGTCGGATACATGTAGATAGGTTTATTAATTTATAGGTATTTTCAAATGTGGGTATGGTTTCGGCATGCATAGGTTTGCCCATAAGCCGCTAGTTAATCTCATTATTAATGGAAATTTTACAACTAACCTATCTGAATCGTTTGTCTTCTTCAATATCTATCTGCATTAAAACTCTATGCTAAAAATTAGTTAAATTAACATTTGTATATTTGAAATACCAGGTGTTCGGGGGTAAAGAATGCGTTTACTTGTATTCCTTAGCAACGTCCTGGAATCTTGCTTCTAGTATTAAAGTTAAAGGAATGCCATCTTATTGTGAACTTAAAAGGGAAAAAATCAGAGTTTAACAATCTTACAAAATAATAAATTTTTATCATCAAGTCAACCAAGGTGAATTTGTCCTACCCCACCTATACTGTATTCATAAACTCAGTCAAAAATAATCATATGCTTGGTCCAGCAAATGCTAGATATGTACATCGCCCTTATCTTAACTTATTACAAAAATATAATTGCTGTTAAGAAGAAACTTTAGATGTACTGTTTCAAAAGCATTCAAGAATTGGTGTTAATCATATCTAGATCCTCAATAACTGTTAGAAAATTTGAAATCGAATTTTTCAAAAGTCAATTATCATCTAAACGTATGACAATTCTACACTTTATACAATTCTAGACGATAAAATAAAATCTAGAATTTTTTATATCATAGACAACTGTTTCTTCATCAAATAAACGGATCTCAAAAATTCTCAAATCTTTTGATTGGTCATTTCGGTAAAATCCAATTTGATTGTACAAAGAAGTACTCTAAAGTTGATTTTAAAGGAACGCTAGAGTTCCTCATTGAAGGCATTTATGTAGTACTCGGACACTGATAGACTGGATTCCGATGGAAACTTATTGTACCTTATCAATACATATACAGTATACATGTAGGGCTCATGGCGGGTGTGACAGATCGAGATGGGGGCTGATATTAAGCATCTGATCCCACCCCTTATTATATTATCATGTTAAATGCTCTTTTAACATTTTTGTATTTTTGCAGATTTTTTTTTGGTCGTTCACTGTTCGATATCTTCACCTTCTACTTATTTGAAGAAATATATTTTGAACTACTCTTGAAGGAATGATTGCTTATATTTTAATCCAAAGAAATCAAAGGCTAAAAATAGTCCTAAAGGTTCTTGAGCTGACCTTATTAATCCATGGATTTAAGTTTTCCAACTTGAACTATTGGGTAAATTAAAGGTAAATTAAATACAGACTTCATATAATGTTAGTCCTCGAAGCCAGGATATGGCTACCTTATGGCTTAATTTGCTGTGGGGTGCTTTTTTTTCATTTTATCTTGATAGTTCTTGGTTTAAGAAACGGAATCAAGTTGGTTCAATCTCTTTCTTTATCCAACTCTAATAAGTAATTCAATCTTAATATTATTTCTAGATGTGGACCAGTCCCTATGGAGTTCTTCATTTATTACGTTTTCATTTATTGGAAAGTTTTACCATCCGATTCTGATCTTAGTATTTTAGCTCTACTGGTCAGAGACCAGAAGCGCGTATGCGAAAGAAAGGTGTCCGTCGTCCATCTGTCTGTAAAAATTTTGATTTTCAAAATGCTACTCCTCCGACAAATTTGGTCTGATTTCGATACAACTTGGCACCCAAGTAGACTACACCTAGATACATAATTCTATTTATCGGTTTTTTGATTTCGATGAACGATGTTGCCATGGTTACTAAAAATAGAAAATTCTGATAAATACTTTCAAGATTACTTATCTTACAGTTTCAGGCTTATTTCATTATAACTTGGCACACAAGTAGACAACACTAAGACACATAATTCTGTGAATTGTTTTTTTTTAAATTTCGATGAGCAGTGTTCCCGTGGTTACTGAAAATAGAAAAATTATGCAAAATACTTTCAAAATGCTTCTCCTCCTACAGCTTTGCTTTGATTTTAATATAATGCGGCATTCAAGTAGACTACACTGAAATGCACAATTCTCTTCTTTTTTTTTTTGGTGAATGATGCTGTCATGGTAACTAAAATGAAATTTTCTGTAAAATTCTTTTAAAAAGCTACTCCTACAGTACAGTCTTATCACAATCCACAAAAAGAGACTAAATCAAGGATCATCATTCCATATTTTTTTGCGGTTGGAAAGTTTCAAGTCCAACTACTACTTTTCTCTTCCTTTGTTATAAATACAAACCAGTTGAGCTACAGTCTCGAATCTGGTTTTTAATAAGACCAGGTATACAGTTCGTTTTCAAACAACTTCTACCAATAATGTAGTGAATATGTTAAGTTATGCAGTTAAAATTTTAACATGACTAAATGAAATTTGAATGCCATCAGTTATAATTAACTACTTTAAAATATTGTTCATGTTTTCAAATGACTTTGATAACCCTTTACATGAGTTTACAAATAAATACAACGCCGCTCTGCTTAAAGTAAAAATACTCATATTCTGAGTAATTGTTAACATGATGTCACAAAAAATACTAAACACTTTTTAGAGCCACATAATTTTTTTTCAGAAACATATAATGTGCTTGAAAGCTCTTTTTTTTTTCCTTTGTGTTTGTGTTTCTTAGAAAAGGTCTGTGTTTTGTGTGCATTTCTACACTCAGCAAAATATATTGACTCAGCAAATGTTAAATCTGGAACACATGAAAAAAAATCAAAATGGGAGTTTAATTTGACTCTGTTTAACCCCCCTCCCTTATTTGTAAAGTCAAAAGAATGAAAATGAAATGAATTACAACAAAAGATTGATATAAAAAGTTATATACATTGTTTTGAAATACCTCTGAAACCATGCATTATTTGCCAATGCTTATTGTTATGAATTCTTTTGTACTGCAAATACAAAATGTATTAATCTGGAAGAAATGAAGGTTGCACTAATGCTGTTGTTACATCCAGCACAAGTCTCTGTAAACAAGATTATATGTTCTCTTGATTAATACCTCGTTTGCATTTAATGTAATAATAGGATTGAAAATTTAATAAACACTCCTACTTTTATCCGACGAATTGTCAATTTGTGTTTTATAAAATCAAATTCCGTTAATATAAGAACAACGTCGGTCTACCGTTATAGTAGTAATCATTTTCAAAAATTAGAAAATTTTCTCTGTTAACTTTTTTTTAGTCTCTCTTAATATATTACAACCAAAATAACCAGAAAAATAAACATAAAATTCAAAAAAGTATGTCAAAATGCACAAAAAATCCAGATCATATGAATTTTTTTTTTGAATTTTAAAAATAAAATGCGTAATACTAATGGAAGATTCAAATTTCCAAATTTACTTTAAATATATAAGAATCTTCGAAATGATGAAAACTTCAAAGATCAAATAGACTGAATGAAACGTAAGTTTCCCGAAAAGATTATACTTCAATATACCCCGAACGAGTTTTTCAAAGAAAAGTGTTGTTATTCGGAGATTTTTTTTTCGACGTTAAAGACAATCCATACATCTTCTATACATTATTGTAAGAAAAGACACATAAACTTCTATATAATTTTTTCAAACTGTTAATTATTATTTACTGAAGGATATGGAGATAACGAATAGTATTTAATATAAAAGTCCATAAAACAATACAAAATAGGAGCAGAGCAAACACAGACCTCCGAAACATCAGAGGTGGGATCAGGTGCCATGGAGGAGTGAGCATCCCCTGCTGACCGGTCACACCCGCCGTGTACTCCTTATCATGATCGGGAAATAACGGAAAATTTCCGTCGTCAAATCAGTGTGTAAATAAGGGACTAACAATAAGTATGAAAAACGTCAGTCAGCATTTGTCTTAATGATAAAATGTATTTGCTGACAAGGTCATTGTATCCACCATAGAATTTACGAAATGATGACTTTTAAAGGACACTCTCTACACCAGTGCAAATTTTTTTTTGGACATTGAGAAAAATATATTGTATGAAGGAGTTAATATTCGGCTTATTTATCAAATTTTCACTGTATTCTGGGTGGCATTTACACCAAGGAAAAATATCCAAAGACAACACTGTATCGTTTAATAGAAATCACTGTTGGTTACTTCAATAGAGAAAATACATGTGAATAATACATTCAATTAATTTGTCTTGGCCTTTTAAAATGTTAAAAATACTTGAATTAATCAAAAATTGAGTAATACATTGTAAATTTATATTTTTTTTTAGAATTTAGATCTAAGGGCAGATCACTCTAACTTTATAAAATTTCCTAAGAATTAGAACTCTTTAGTGTGCAGTGTAGAGAGGGTTCCTAACGAGACCGTTGATATTCTTGTTATATAAACTTGCTTGTTAATAATTTACCTCGTTTTAGAAATTGTTCATACGTAGAGCATGTTCTTGCGTATCGAATCAACTGAGATATATTTGCAGGTGATGAAGGTATAATGCTGCATAAGTAAGGGCAGTTGACGATAGAAAAGTTAAAGTCATCACGTTTATCATATAGCTTGGTTGTAAGATTACCATTAACGTCTTTTACAAGTAAAATATCCAAGTATGAAACAGATGTGTCAGACTCTGTGGTATCTTTTGTCTCAAGCTCACCAGGATATATCGTATCGACTTAGGAATGGAAATTACCATTGACAATACGTCGTCGATATATCGAAATGTCGAGTTGAAGGCCACAGCAAGTGTTTTCTTCTTTTCACGCATTACATTTTGTACAAATTATGCTTCATGTGAATATAAAAAATAGGTCTGCTAATAACGGAACGCTTTAGGTACCCATGGGAATTCCAACAGATTGTTGGAATACCTGGTATCCTTAATTAAACCACATAGATATTGTCAATCAGAAACTAGAGCATCTCTTTGATGTCAACTGCAGAGTACTTGTGTGTGCAATAAGAATGTGTTTTAATAAAATAATTTTGCAAATGACCAATAACCAGGTAAGTGAATTTACGAGTTCCATTTTTATTCAAAATACTCATTTTTCTTGGTGGAGCAGAGTGCACATGTACGTCTACTATGCACATATATAACTTTTTATTCAAAATTGCAAAATTCTTGATGTCATATCAAATTACAACAAATCTAATCTGACCACTAATTAATACCAGAAATGCAAATTTTCAAAAAATTGTTAGCATGAAATATGTGAAAATATATTACTTTTTTTTGTTTAACTGATGTTTTGGAGGTTTGTGCTTGCTCCATAATGTAATCATTGTTTAATGGACTTTTGTGCTCGAATACTCTGTGTTATTTCCACATATTTCATGGAGAAATCAAAGAGCATTCAAGCCCAAAAGTACAATACAAATCAACTCTAAAGCATCAGCGGTGGGATCAGGTGCCATGGATGAGTAAGCATTCCTTGCCGACTGATCACATCCGCCGCGTGCTCCTTGTCATAATTGGGAATTGACGGAAAAACGGGGAGGAAAACGTCGACAATTCAGTGTGTACATAATGGCCATACAATTGGTATGAGAAACGTCAATCAGCATTTTCGTGATAGATTTCATTTGCTGACAAAGTCATTGCATTGAATATCGACCGAAATTATAAGAGGCTGTTGATAATCTTGTTTCATGAACTTGTTAGTTAATAACTTACCTCGTTGAAGAAATTGTTCATGTGTAGAACATACGGTACTCTTGCGTATCGAATCAATAAAGAAATATGAACCTTACATGCAGACGAGTATTCAAAATCGTATAAAAGCATTTGTTGTGGCCTTCAAGTCAAAATTAAGATATATTTAATATGGCGTATATTAATTATATGTATCGAATCAATAAAGAAATATGAACCTTATATGCAGACGAGAAGGGTATAACTACATTGCTGCATGTGTAAGGGAAGTTGAAGATATGAAAGTAAAAAGCCATCACTTTTATCATACAACCTTTGTTGTTAGATTACTATTACCGTATTTTTCTTATAAAATACCCAAGCATAAAACATGTGTCAGACTGTTTGGTAGGATGTCTTACGTCGACATATTATAAAATGGAAATAATAATTGCTAATTAATATACGCCATATTAAATATATCTTAATTTTGACTTGAAGGCCACAACAAATGCTTTTATACGATTTTGAATACTGGTAAAGTCTTCATATGAATACAAAAATAGGTCTGTCGTTAACGGAATACATGTTAGATATTTGAATAGGGTTGTACATATTGCATTCTCTTATTAAGGTCTTCCGTTTCCAACGGAAGACCTTTTACTGATTCTGATGATTAAGATTATTCTTATTATTCTTTTTTTTTTCCTTTTCCTAGACGCCAACTTTGAGGCCTCATATTTCACTCATTTCTCGATGGATTTTGCTCAAATTTTCAAAGTTGATAGACGTTTCTAAACTCTATCAGAATGTTATCTAAAATTTCAAAAAGTCACTTCCGGTTTTGAGTTATTTCCCTTTAAACGAAAATTTATAGGCTTTCGTTTCCAGACAAAGGCTCAGAGACGGCTAAAGCTGGAGCAAAAATTCTACTGATTTTACATAACAGAAGGATTGAAGTTGTGCATAGTGGTTTTTGTTTTTCGATTTCTCTTTTCAAAATGGTGCTATATAGGGGTCAAAAATTAGAACGCCTAAAAGAGCGAAATTTTACACATATTTTGCTTTTTATCTTCTAAACTAAAAATATTTTGTTAAAACATATAGAACAAAATTTGTGCAGAATTAAAAGATCTTTTGAATGATATCTCGAAAAAAGGGCTGACCCCTAAATTAAGGGATCTAGAGGGGCCAAAAGTTTTTTCCAGATATCTCAAAAAGTATTGAGAATTTGTAATACATCCAAGAAGCAATGTTGTTCAAAATGTCAAGCTTAATCTAATGAAGTCGTCAAAATGCGTCCGGCGACGTCACTTCCGGTCAAACCGGAAGTAGTTAGAAAATACATATTTTTGCTGTTCTTGACAAGTTTTTGGGTAACATATAATACAAGAAGCACAAAACTTAATTTTCTGTCCATCGACATCACTTCCGGTCAAACCGGAAGTAGCCAAAAATAGCTAATTATTTAAGGTTTTGATGCAAAATTGAAATCATAAAGTGACTGGAGACGACTAAGCTCATTGCTTTCTTTTTGCTGACGTCACTTCCGGTCAAAACAGGACGGAAGACCTTCTCGTTGCTTTGCAACGAGCTTTGCTCTAGTTAACATATATAATAACAATAAAAAATAAGAAAGACTTCTGACAAACGACATTTTATTTATTTCAGTATATAAACCTCAGATCATTCATCTTTGAACCAATAATGGCTACATGAATTCTACTTATATTTGTCGCATAAAAAAAGTTAGGTCAGTCACTTTTCTACATATTTACTGACGCAAATGCTGATACTTATACTAATACCGGGGTACCTATTTCTATGTTGAAATATGTTGTGGTTAACGTTTTATTCTGTTTTGTAAAAAGATAATACCAATCACATAACACTGCTAAACAGGAACAAGTGAGTGAAATAAACAATTATCAGTTAGCCAAATTGTTGACTTTAGGGATAATCCTATTGTATTGGATTGTATTTTGTCTGAAATTAATTATACCAGTTGTTAAGTCTTTGTTTTATGCTATAGTAAACAAACGATAATTTTCTCTATCTTTTCATTAGAGAAAACTCTCTCCGAGTAGGACACTTCACAAAGGATGTTTACACCTCCTAAATATTTGATTTCACCCTAGCATTTTGCGGTCTCTGTTTTTAGGGGTATTGTCTGATTTGTATTTTCTCTATTTTTCTTAATTTTTAGGATATTTAAGTTATTTTTATATGCGCCCTATATTTAAAATTTTCTTATTTTCACATATGGTAAAGAAGTCATACAGAGATACAAAATGATACAAAAACAAAATGTTTTGACCGTTTACTAAGAGAGTAAGTACACTTTTTACGGATAGGATTATTGGCTCATATCTGCACTTGGATTGGAAGCTTTTATAAGCCAACATAATTGTAGTTTGTTTGGAGATTCATATTTGTTTGATATATTTTAAATCTTTAGTTATCATTTATTTACTTACGTTTGACAAATTCTTCAAGTCTTTGATTTTGTATAAATTATACCAAATTCGTTATTCTATACTAAGTAATAATTTTGAGAGGCATAAAAGAAGATATTTTCATACGCCACCATTCCGCCCAAAATATAGTCCCTGCTAATTTTCGAACACAATTTATCATTTTCATTTTAAGTTGGACAGTTGATGAAAGAAAAATATGATCTTTTAAATCTCTTTAACCTACATACATTGAATATTTCATTTACTCAGAAACCAGAGAAGAATCCTACCTTTAGTTTCACAGTATTCTTTGAACATAAATTTCATTTTAATTAAACATCCAAACATAAAACAAATGTAAGTTAGACTACCTAGTATCTTTTATTTTAATTTCAGTGGGATATATTTACTGCCAAATTCCAAGGATAAAAATTATGAAGACTTCTCATACAGTGATGTTTCTCTACTTTAACGCTTTTTTATAATTGATGAATTGTACAGTGTTGAATAATGTAAAAAAAATCCTTACTTTTACTTTATTTCATGACAAACCTTGGGAAAAAAAGAATATGGTGGTAAATACTTAAGGAAACATTGATAATTATAGTGATGTGTAGGTAAAGGTTGATAAAATGTGTTCAGACTGAATCTAATTAAATTACGGTAACTTTTTGATCCGATTAAAGGATCTTACTTTAATCATGTTGGATGAAAATATTAAAATATCTATTTTCTATACAGGCAATGTTTGAAATTTTTACTGACAAATATGGATTTTAGTATATATTTCATTTTATGAGTAGTAGTTACATTGTACAACGGGTCAAGATGAAACATCACATTTTTAAAAGAACACTAATTAGACAATTTAAATAAAGTTTAATGATATATTACAGATATTGTTGAGTATTTTTTGTCTTTTTTCTGCAGTATCATTTGACTACAGTTCTAAAGAGAGGTCAATGCTTTATGCTAGAGTACATGTATACTGGAAAAATTCTTTAAAAATTTATTTCACGTTAAGGCAATGTGACAACCATCTATCCTCTGTCTATCATATGTCTTCAACAATGCAGAAGTGAAAAAAGAATTAGATAGACAACACGATCTGTATGTACTGGTATCAGATGACAAAAGGGTAACAACATTGTCTTAGTTTCTAAGAATCATTATTTGTATTGTATTTTATAGGAAGTAAGATTCAATTCTGCACATAGTTATCCAACTTATACCCATGGCTCCCTTCCTAAGGAGAAAAAAAAATCAAAACCATATGTCAGTTTTAAGTAGTTTTATTATTCCTATTATAAATATGAATTTAAATTACCCCATTTATACTGGATACCCTTTCTCTATGGAAATCAATACAAAGATGCATAGCAGCTTCCAGTAATTGTTCAGCCACGCCTCTTTACTGAATATACTCTTCAATAAGATATTTAGGACAGTGCGGGAGAAACTCAAAATATACTGTTTTACAGTATGTCTGAAGTTGTACGGTTTATATCAGATGTTGATACTTTCGAACTCCATACAGCTTTAAAAAATTTCAATCTTAAAATCTTACCAAAATTAGTAACACAAAACGTACGATTTTTCAAAACTTTATAGAATGTACTCCCCAAGATACATTAAAGTCTTGGCTTCTTTTATATCATAGACAACTATTTTTCCAATAAGAATGAAACTCGAAAAAAATATTAACTTTGCCTGTGGTCATTTTCAAAATTATTTTGTGTAAAAAAAAAGTCTGATTCATCAAATAGGTACCCTTAAGTTGATATAAAAATATATGCCTGAGTTTCTGATTGACAATATTTATGTAATTTTTGGAGATCAGGTTATCAGACTATCTGCTCAAATTCTCATGGGTATCAATTGCATCCGTTTATGAGGAGAGCCTCTTCGGTATTTATATGAAGCAGAATTTATCCGAAAACTAGAAAAACATCCGCTGCTGCTGTTAACAATTCGAAATGTAGATAAATGGAATATGTATTATCAATTAACAATAGTTATTTCCATTCATATGTCGATTCGTGTTTCCCAGTGAACATGAAATAGAAGATTCCGTAGATTCTGACACATCTGTTTCATATTTGAATATTTCATTAGAAATAGAAGTACATGTAAAAGTTAACCAAACAATAAAACTCTTATTACATACTTAGTAATAAATACAGGATTTTAGCATATATGCGATTTCAGTTAAACTACTGTCTTGATGTTCAATGGATTTCAAAAACAATTTCGAAAATTCTGCGCCTGTTTTAATAACCTCGTTTTGAATAAATACTACCGTATCGTTGGTTCAAATCATTGAAACAAATGTTTCATACCATTTTGTCAGTTTTTTTTTAAATGATACTAAATTTGCCAACGGTTTAATCCATTCAGCTGATAAATACAGAGGGTTCTAGGAGGATGTCGGGAGGTATGCTTCTTCCTCGTTAGCATCTGATCCTGGTTTATCTTTCGGTTATTCTCTTTTTTTTTAAAATTTGTTTATCAGTTAACAAGATTATAAATTCTATTATCTTTTTTGTTGTTTTCATTCAGGTTATTTCATTTTTTTTAAAAATGCTTAAGTGATCAAGTCTTCGATAAATGCATTTGCTTTTGATCTGCTTTAATCCTAGAGCAGATGTAAATAAAAAGCTTAATTAATCACAACACTAGTGACAATGAAAGGTAATCCAATGACGGGCCTCGTTGCACTTCTGTTGTTGCACAGAATAGGTGCTCTTTAATTGTGCAGAAAAAATAGCCCAAGGCCGGACGATCGACAGTGTTCTCATCAATGAACAACCTCTTGTTTCTATTTCCTTCACTGACTTGTTGTTAATTTTAACTGTGTGCAGTGCTTTTTACCTGCTTAAAAATCCGTGCCAATCACCTAAGGTCACGTGACGCATGACGCCGGTTTTTCGGTAATTAATCACATAACGTGTATCTGCCCTAACTCTAGGACTTCTGCAGTGCCATCATTTCCGTGTACTTCTATATCTGTTTTTCTGTGAACTTCCCGCTATGAATTGTGGTTTTGCTTCATAGCATTCCCTTAAAGCAGAAAGTTTCATCCACGTGCAAACTAACAGCTCTTATAAACATTATTAAATTAAGTGCAAGCTCTGTACCTTCCCATCTGATCCACGTCACTTAATGCACTCAATTCCAATACCTTCGATAATATGCACAACTTTTTGGACAAAAAATGCCCATATAGGATACACCAACTGAGTTTTTTTTGGCTTGGGAAACAAATTTAAGTCACTGTATGATAATACATGTTAATGTCTTATTATTTCTGATTTTACATTTATTATACATGAGACTACCGTATTTTATCACATATTAAAGGTCCATAATTGCAGCTTCTGATTTGATCTGTGACTACCTGCTTATGAAATATGCAAAAACACTATGACCTCAGTAGCCACACAGATGAAATCGTAGTGTGTTTGGATTAAGTGAGGGATATCTACAGGAATACTGAGTCAGACATGGGATACTTATTTCTCCAAAGCACCTGATTCCACATATTTCTTGGAGTCCTGTTTTATGGCCAAAGCACAGATTTGAATTGTTTGCAGGGTTCTTTTTTTAAATCAATAAATGTTCGTAAAAGGCCCTGTCACACCGAGCGGCGTTCACAAGAGTCATAACGGCGTTGTTAATTTTTTTTAAATCGCCGTGAAATCGCAGGAAAATTGCACAAATGTCTGTAAAATTTTCACAATATGAAGATTTCACGGCGTCCCTACGGCGACGGATGCGATTCTACGGCGATCTCACGACGTTCTTCGGCGTTCCCACGGAGATCTCTCGGCGACTGACTGCGCTTCCGCGGAGTTTTCACGGCGTGTAAGGAGTTTTCACGGCGTTCTCACTGCGCTGGCTGCGTTCACAATACGTTCACAATGCGTTCTATATTCATTGTTATATATTCAGAAGGAATGTAAAACATTTTTGTTTAAAAATTCAAGTTACACGATGAGAAAACTTCTTATCATGCCAAGAAATTTTCTTAATAACAAAAAATTCTCTATTTAAATGATTTACGAGGGTTGTCCCAAAATTTCGTAGACTGAGCTCATATCTTTTAAAGAAATTAATGTATCTTTATAAAATTTTCGGGGTGGATAAAGCGTGTTCTTGGCAGATAAATTACGGAGTTTTTTCATGGTTACTTGAAAACTTTTCGAGTAATAACATTTAAAGTGATATCGTTCTCTTACACCCGGAGCAATCTGCAACGTCAAAAAATACAAATGTCAGCCGTTCAAATTTTTGGAGAAAATATTTCAATTACCAGAATCAAATTCTTAGATTAAACGAAACGGTTATAGTTATAAATGTAAAATATCTTAATTACTATGATATGATCTATTATTAAAATATGTAAACAAAGTATATGCATGTATAGGTATGAAATAATAATAATTTGAAAACGTTATATTTCTAC
>PRKT01000219.1:373268-389640 GCA_003671525.1 Saccostrea glomerata | reverse complement strand
TCTTGGCAGAAGAGAATTGTGACAGTGTGTACCATCTCAGTGATCCTGTTTGTAATGGGTATGAATATGATCATCAAGGCCGGTGAGAGCAAATCCAGAGGTCCCATGACATCAAGCAACATCGGGCAACCACCAAACAGAGGCTTCATGGATGATCTTACAATAACAACAGATACCCATATCCAATCAGGATGGATACTAAAGGCTCTAGAAGAAACAGCATCATGTACAAGAAAGACACTCAAACCTAAGAAGTCAATATCCTTGATAACAAAAAAAGGAAAGAACCACAGAAGTCCGTGCTAACAATCCAAGGGGAGAATATTCCATCTATAATTGGAAACCTTATAAAGCATTAAGTGCTAAGGCAAATGGTTTGATATAACACTTGGAGATGAAGCCAACATTCAGAAAACAGAACAAGTTAGAGAAGGGATGAGGAACATAGACAAAACAGGATAACCAAGGATATTCAAGGCATGGATTAACCAACATGGCCTCTTACCACGCATGGCCGGGCCATTGATGCTGTACGAGTTATCAACAACAACAGTGGAGAAACTGGAGAGACTCATCAATAAACACCTCAGAAAATGGTTAGGAGTACCACCAAGCTTTACAGGAAGGATATGGAGATAACGAACAGTATTCAAAATCAAAGTCCATAAAACAATACAAAATACGAAGCAGGGCAAACACGGACCTCCGAAACATCAGAGGTGGGATCATCAGGTGCCATGGAGGAGTGAGCATCCCCTGCCATCCGGTCACACCCGCCGTGTGCTCATTGTCATGATCGTGAAATAACGGAAAAATCCGTTGTCAATTCAGTGTATAAATAATGGACTAACAATGGTATGAAAAACGTCAGTCAGCATTTGACTCAATGATAAATTGTATTTGCTGACAAGGTCATTGCATCGACCATAGAACTTACGAAATGATGACTTAAAACGACACTGATATATTGTTTCATCTACTTGCTTGTCAATAATTTACCTCGTTTTGGAAATTGTTCATACGTAGAGCATGCTCTTGCGTATCGAATCAACTGAGATATATACACTCCGTATGCAGGTGATGAAGCAATATTGCTGCACAATTAAGGGAAGTTGACGATAGAAAAGTTAAATTCGTCACGTTAATTATATTACTTGGTTGTTAGGTTACCATTAACTTCTTTTTCAAGTAAAATATCCAAGTATGAAACAGATGTGTCAGACCCTGTGGTATTTTTATCTCAAGCTCTCCTGGATATATCGTATCGACGTAGGAATGGAAATTACCATTGTTAATTGACGATACGTTATCGATATATCTGAAGGTTGAGTTGAAGGCCACAGCAAGTGTTTCCTTCTTTTCGCGCATTGGATTTTGCATAAATTCTGCTTCATATGAATACAAAAATAGGTCTGATAATAACGGAGCGCAATTGGTTCCTTTGGGAATTCCAACAGATTGTTGGAAGACACCATGTCCAAAAACCACATAGATACTGTCAATCAGAAACTCAAGCACCTTCTTGAGGCCAACTTCAGAGTACTTGTGTGTGCAATCAGAATTTTTTTAATCAAAATAATTTTGCAAATGACGAATGGCCAGGTAAGTATTTATGAGTTCCATTTTTATCGAAAAAACAGCTGTCAATGATAACAAAAATCCTGGATTTTAATTCATCATGGGGAATGGTTGTGTATAAAGTTGAAAAGTCGTAAGTTTTAACATTTCATCAATCGGCTTGTATCGCAAATAAGCCAAACTACAATTTCCTGTGACAACAATGGTAGAAGAGTTTAAGGCCGGCAAAGCAAGGCTTGCCATGACCTTGAAGGACTTAAGAGATGATCAGGTCTGATTATATATAGTAGAAGTACAGACAGGGCAGAATTGGTCAGCAACAAAGGCATTAAAAGAGGCGGAGAGCAGATTGAGACATGAAGACATTGTAGGAATGGTGGCAGTGGGAAGGCGAGGCTATGGACATCCATTAGCAGCTTTTGTATGAAGGCTGACGCAAAGGAGAGGCGTAGCATGGTGCAGAGAGATTCGAGCCAGAGAGGAAGAAAACCATCAAGCTAAAGCAGTAGAGATGAAAGTCCTGGGTGCTTGGACACGATGGGAAATAGACCAACGGACACAGGTGGCATTATCACGGGGAAGATAAATGTGGCGCCATATTCAGGTTCTAAAGGAGATGGCAGACACTATGGAGAAATAGCGGAAGAATAAAAACAAACAGACAACAGAGAAACATACACAGATTTGCTTTGTAAAAGAAGGTGAAACAGTGAAGAAGAAAGTAATCCCGAATATTTAAGTAACACTTTTATAGGCGACATTTAACTTTCTGTATCAGAAAATTTTGTTATTTCATACCTTTGAACATGCAAACAATCTGAGATTAAAGTTGCTTTTCCAATTCTTTTGCTACTTTTAGGGAGAGGGTGTAATAAATTTTTAGTTCTTATGCTCAATCCCTTGGTAATTATACATGTAAATTAAAAATAATACTTTCAAATTTAATATTTTGTTTTGCTATCTGTTACATGGATTCCCCTCAAAATCTTGAAAAGATTGTTCATGTACATGTATATTTCTTATATTTTCCTTAATAAAGATTTATACAAACAAATATATTTTAACTGTATTTTTATTGTACCATCTACATGCTGTGTTTGTGAAAATGTATCCTGTGTTTGAAACAAAATCAAAATAATTCAAAACAAAAGAAATCAACAAGCAATGAACAGACAAATAATCAAGAACAAATATAAAATTCTACAAGACATAACACATTTAGCACATCATCAAAATAATCTGACAAAAGATATTACTTATTTTCTTTAATTAGCACATTTTTATTTATAAACATACTGTATCTTAGCACAATGACCCAACATGATATGTACGTAAATCACGTTACAGGCAGACTGAACTAGTCTGTTAGTGCAGAGTAACTGTTTTGATTAATTCACTCATTTTTAATGCAAAAGACAGCTTCCAAAGATTGATATATTCCATGAGAATTGTTATAGAATCATGAAAATAACAAAGTTTTTATACAATTTTAAGAGCCAAAATAAAAATTAAAATTAAATTATAGTTTATCTATATCAATTTTAAAAAAACATTTCATTTTGAAAATAAAATAATTACAAATGGTTTAAATAATTATAACAGTTATGAAATAAATGGTGACAATTACTACATTTTTACAAGAGTTATTATAAAATAAACTTCTACAAATAAATAGCTACACTTAAATACAACAAAACATAACCAATACACAACTTTTTTAAAAAATGTGCAAATTCTATAACCTGTTGGAAAATATAGTATCAAATCGTTGAATCATGAAATCTTCTCGAATACATTGAATTACATTCAGTCTTTATAAATCAATGGAGTATGAAATAATTCATAACCGATTATCAGTGCTCACTTCCAGTAATAACAACCAGGCATATTACGAAAGCAGCTTTTGTACATGTACATCTATACAAGAATTGACAAATTTACTTCAATCCTAGCAATACCCTTACAATATCATTTTTACTGTTCTATCAATCTGTCAACAAAGGCATGAAAAAAAAACAGGAATGAAAGCTGCCATATCATAACTATTACATTTGACTATCAAATACAAGAAAAATTAAAGTAACTAAATAAACAACTGCTTGCTTGCATTCACAAGCATATTCTTTGAAGCCTAGCATTACTCATGGATTCTTTTAAAATATTTCCTATGCTTTACTACCGATACCATATGATCTGTATGTTAATTTTCAGGAAGACAAACAATTTAGTTTTCTCAGAACAGTGGAAAATCCTTATCTTTAACACAAATCCATTTTGCTGATTCATAAAAACTGCACGGTATGTTAAGAGCTTGTTTCATTTCACAATGCTGTGTTTTTACATCAGCTACAGGTTATATAAAAGAAGCACTTTTAACTATGCTCCTGGCATAATCAATCATAAGGATTTGATCATCAGTTCTTCCACAAGCAATCTTCACATAATCTTTATTCATCTGTAAAAATAAAAAGGATTCAGAATAATTGTAACCCTAAAGATTAAAATTAAAATGCCACGCCTATCACTTTTTTTGCAAAATTTTGTTTATCTGAGGCAGTAGTATAAAGAGATGAAAATGTTATTTTTGGCATCTATTTCATGAAGCAATATTCTTCATTCTGTTATTGTTGTATTCATTATACATGTATTATACTGCTTCAAGTTTTGTCCTTAAAAAATACTACATGCCCCATGCAATATTTTGTATGAACACATACATTTAAATTTGAAATTAATACAGTTAACCACATTAAAATAATAAGAGTTTGACATTTGTATTTTTGTATTCGTTCACTAGAGGGTGTTTTAATGATCCCTCTATCATATAATAATAAACCAATATAATGAGACTAAATCACCTTATTTACACTGGCATATCATTTTAGTAATATGTAATCATTTAGTACTATTTGTGTCCTGACACCTACCTTTAAACTACTGAGTGACTCTGTTTCTGCAAACTGGATCTTCCTACTGGATTTCCTTACCACAGAACTCTGAAATAATCAGTTTATTAACTTCACATATCAAACTGGAGATCTCATAACATGACTAATATATCGTATGGGGGAACATTCTAAACATGACATGAAAATAAATTCAAGACATTTTTTTCTTGTTTTCCACAGAAGACAAATTTCTATGCTATATACTTTTTTTCACTATAGAAAACTTGGGTTTCTATGAATTTAAAAGTAAGATAGTGGAAAAAAAATTGAAGATACTTTTTATGGTTCAACTTTAAAGGCATGTGCCTAATGGACACAGACTAGGAGGCCAATTCAGTTTATGGTTAGATTAATATACTTTGTCAAAAACATTTAGAAATTCCACATTTTTAAAAAAATCTACTGTACTTTATAAGTATGATTTATATCTAAAGCAAAGCTTATTGAAGATGCAACTGAAAATAATCCAGAACATGAAAAATTTTGCCCCAAATGTGGTTAATTGGCTCTCAAAGGCAGTTAATTTATTTTCTTTAGAAACATTTCCCAACTTTTGATTGAATACTTATTATTTGCATATGTTACTGTAGGTCACTTAATTTTCGCGACACCTTATTTTCGCGAGAGAGTCACTGACTCTTTATGAGCGAGACATAATTTTCACGAATTGTTAATTTTTCTCTGTATAATCTTATGGAATACTATTATACGCGAGAATGAAATTTTCACGTGCTCACCATCTCGCGTAATTACGCATAAATAAAGTTCTTGCGAATAAAAAGCGATTTACAGTATGTAAAAATTTACAGGCATGAATTTCAGACTAGAAGTAAAGTACTAATGCACTGATCAATCTCCCAGATACGGTACCTTATTGGTTGCCTCCTTTCTGGGAGGTTTTGTTTCCTCTAGGATTTCCTCTGGTAAAGTTTCCTTGATGATGGAGGGCGGAGAGAACAGCACACTGGCATCATTCAGCAGCGATTTACTCTGAAAAGTTTGAAAATGTAATAAAACATAATTTACAGGTGTGGAAGTGTCATCGTTAGGTATCTATATTCACATCATTATGATTAAGAATTGGAGTTTGCCTTACTGGTGTTTCAGGTGATAAAACCATTGGTTTTTCCTCTGGAAAGCCTATATTTCTCCTTGGTGACAGCCATCTTGTTGCCAGGCATTTTCTCATCTTGCGCTTTGGCTGAGCCTACAGTTCAAATTACAGATTCATTACAAATACATGCATTGGTGTTATAATAAAATTGTGAATTGTAAAGCTACACAGTCATATTCAAGAATGTTAGAGCTGTACCTGAGGAAGCAGGGCCTAAGTTTTCTAATCACATACTCACACAAAATTTCCATATAACAGGAAATGGAATAATATGCAATTTTTGGGTTGTTAAAGCAAGTATTTCACAGTGAAAATTGTTTTTATTTATGTAGCAAGTCATTCTTTGCAGACATTTAATTTGAAATGTGGACTCAAGCATAGAATAAAACATAAGTGGTTCTATCAACTTAAAAAGTTTTCATTTAATCTTCAACATATTTTGTATATATTTTTTTTTTCAGTTTTGCAGTTTTATTTTTTAATATTTTCTAAAACTATGTTTGTTAGGCCATCTTTAAAAATTGTTTGGTAGCCCTCTCCCAACTGACTGACTTAAAGTGGCCTCACTAGAAACTTTTTTCCACTTTCCAGAACATGTACTTTTTTTTTCTTTTTATTCCTCTTTCCCCGTCAACAAATATCTTGAAATTTATTGGAAAAAAGATTTTCCCACCTACCTACCAACCCAGTAATTTTACCCCGAGTCATGAGAGGGCAAGCAAACATTATTTCAAACATGGCCTTACATGTTGTAATAAATGATTTTGACCAGTTATACACAAATAAAGAAATGTATTTAGATCATTTGGTTAAATATAACTGTGATAACAAGACAGAATGAATTTATGAGACTATATGTATTCATGCAAATATTTACTAGTATAAGGCTATTTTGACACTTTTAAAATTGATATTTAAGAAATTTGTTTTATAAGTCATGTACAGACGAGTTACCTTTTTGACAGGTACTTGTTTTCCTCGAGTAATTTGAGTGATTTCTGGGGTAAATGTCAGTCTGTTATCTTCCTTCCCATCAACGTCTTCTGGCTATAAATACAGAGAAGTGTATCAGATTTAGTACCTACAGAAAAATACATAAATATGTGTTCTCAAAATACATGCTAGCAATAAATAAAACATAGAATACAACATAAGGACAGCATCAAAACCAAAGATAAATGGATTATATATATACAAAGATAATTGGGTGAAAAATTAGTATATCAAGAAATACCTAATACTATTTCAATTGCTACCCCAATAGGGTTACAGATCGGAGACCTCATCCAAAAGTAACCACAGAGGGACTTCTAATGGAAATTTAAAACATTTAAATGGGTATGTCAGTTATATCACCCCAAATAATGTCAGGGTGACATATTGTTATTGCTTCATGGTATTTCACCTATAATTTTTCTCATAGCTGTTCTTCGAAATGTAATCAGCAGGTCTAGTCTTACTTTCAAAGAAAAAGGCCCATAAGATACATGTAGGTGGATAAACAGATCAACAGACATACATGAAAACAACAGCTGATCAGAAGAAGAGATAACATAGAATTATAGGATGGATAGAATGAAAAACAGAAAGAAAAACATACAAAGTGAATATCATAGTGCACCAATAAATCCTTGAAGGATTATAAAATTTATTATTTTATTAAACATGTTTTAAATAGAATACCATCAGGTAATTTGCATTTTAATATACATGTAAGTAAGTTTACCACATCATTCATTTTATTCTTCTTGTCAGCCATGGCCTCCTTAAAAGGAGTGGGAGTCCTGGGGGTGGCATTCAGCAGAGTCCTCCTGATCCGTGGGGTACACTGGGCCGATCTGTAACAGGGTCAAAGGTCAAACACTTTAACAGAACTTAGAAATTACCACTATTGTATGTACAAGATTCTTTGAATTTCTTTCACTATACAAAATAATGTTTGCATTCTAACAAGTAGATAAATTGCCCATGTACAACCATGACAGTTATAACATACTTGGGTTGACTTGTTTTGGTTGCACTGCTCAGCAGTGGACAGGTGGGTGTGGCTGCCTCTCGCTGACTGCACACTGGAGTGGAGGTCACTCTACCCATAGGAATCCCAGGACTGTTCAGAAACTGTAATACAGGTTTTTATACATGTACAGTTGCATACAGCTTTTCCAATCTGACTGTAAACTTAAGTTTTATTATATCAGGCAAGACTTAATGTAGACAAGAATTATAATTAAAAGACAAAACAGCTTATAGGAAAATACAGAGTAGAACAAGGGCACCATAAAATGGAGCATCCCCTCACAACAGAGCACATTAATCCAGACATAACAAGAGATGTTTGTAAAACACTTATGCCCCCCTCCTCCCAAATAGGAATTTTTCCAAATCCAAGGGGCATAACTCTGTCAAAAATGGTGTGATTGTACCCAAAACAGAACTTGACCTAGATACTCATGGGATATATCTGTATACCAAATTTCATTTCAGTATGTATAACGGTTGGAAAGAAAATGAAAGGAAACTGCAAATAATTGGAATTTTTCTAAGTCCAAGGGGCATAACTCTGTCAAAAATAGTGCTATCGTACCCAAAACAGGATTTGACCTAGCTATTCATGTGATATATTTGTATACAAAATTTCATTTCAGTATGTGCAATGGTTGCGAAGAAAATGAACGGAAACTAAGTGGACCGACAGACCGACCGACAGACAGCAGCAAAGCAATATGCCCTCCCTTCTTCGAAAGGGGGGCATAAAAATATTACTACTGTAACAGAAGTTACGCACACACTCATTCCACTCACACCTTTATATAAAGCTTTTTTAACAAACTAGTTAACTAATTTCCAACTTTGCTCTGAAGGGATAAAAATACACTAATGTAAAACTCACCACTGAGGGAGAAAATGGCAGAGTCTTGATTGGTGTTCCATTGGGAGTCACAGACTCTAGTTCTGACATAGAATCACTTCCTTTTTCAGGGACATCATCTAAATTTTCTGGATTTATCTCCCTCAACACAATTCCCAGTTCTATCTGATTTACAGGCTTCTCCTTATAGGCCTTGAAGGGGAGACTAACAGGGTCTGTGTTTTCTGTGTCACTAGCCTCGCTTTCATCTCGGATGGCTGTATCTAGGTCAGCTGATTGCAGGTAATGTCTTTTTGTTATGTTTATAATGTTTCTCTTTTTTAACATCTTGCTCTAAAACAAAGAAAATAAACATATGCATTAAAAATTTTCATGCAAAACATAACAGTGCCCTTGGAACCAATGATAATTTTATGCATGTCAAAACTTAATTACAGTCTTAACATGATGGGTTTGTGCATCCAAGTTATAGGAATACAAACAATTCCAAGCTTTGTTACGCTATAAAAATAAAATCGATAGCCAAAGTGACAAAGGAACAATATATTTTTAGCCTTGGAAGGATTAGATATTAAAGAATGGGGCATATGTTATTCATTATAAATATTTTTTTTATTCATCTATGCACACATAAAATTATCCTAATCAAGATATTTTTTAAAAAAAAGATGATAAATGTGCTTCATGCTTTGTTGAAGTCTATGTTGATATTTAAGCTAACAAAATTTTTTTCAGAGAACAAAAATTCGACTTTGAGGAAAAACAATGTCAATCTTCTTGACCATAAAATAGGTTTGATTTCAATAATGCCTATTTAAAGTAATATTTAGCAGCGATAATATGGGACATTGAATTTTTGAATGTCACTTCCTCCTCTTTAGAAATCAGATGCAGATTTGTAACCATTTACTCACCAGATTGACAGAGAGAAAATAAAATCAACACTTAAATCTCCCCCACCAAAAGGACAATACCCTGGGAAATATCCCATAACTCTCTAAATTCTATATCAGGTAATTTACCTAGTAATTAAAACCTCATAAGGAAACTTACCTTTTATTCCTGCCATAAGTTGTAATAAAGAATTCCTTGATTCAAACTTTGCTTCAAGGAAGACAATATATTGTTTTATAATGAATTCCTTTTCTTTTTACATAATGATATTTAGATATGTACAGTAAATGAATCATTGAATTATGAAGTGCTTTGTATCATAATGACCTATAAACATGGCCTTAGTAATAATCTACTCAGTAACCCTATAGGGGACATTATCTTACTGTATATTCATCAGGGTTACATGCCATCATTACCAAAATACTGCATTGATCTTGGAGCTCAGAGTCATATTACTTTTTTTCAATCATGTTCATGCCTAATAATTTTTTAAAACTATGTTAAGGATAACAGGTACATTTGTCCATGAACTATATATTTATTTCTGCAAAATCACTCTCAACTAAACGCAATTAAGTTTCAAATTTTCCCTGGAAATGACTTGCACTTCCTGACATGTTCTATTATTTTCTCTTTTTTTGGTTTACATGTGGTTCCTTCACTCTTCATTCACTCATTATTCCATCTAATCCCTTATTCCAATCCCAGCATTCACTAAGTTATCACTCTTATAAGTGATATTAAAATCATATGTATTACATAATAATTCCTTAATCTATCATAATATTTGGAGTCCATTCTAGGCATTTTTGGACATTTACATAAATGGATTATCAATGAACACAATATGCACGGAACAATGCAGGCAGCATGTGAAGTTCTCAGAAAATACTTCTTTTCTCATTTTTTTTTTAAACTTTTCATTCAGAACCTTACATGTTATTCTTTTTTTTTTTTGGTCTTTGATTAAAACATTATTCAATTATTGATTGATAAATACCCCAGTACTTTAATGCCTCTTATAAGAGTTTTGATATGCAAGTAAGAAAGTTCTAAATCGCAAGTCCTCTACTTGCAGGTAAAATGATTAAACCTTTGTTTAGTTTCTTTGATTAAATGCAGTTTGGGCACATCAAAGATCATATATACAATAAATAATAAAGATTTCTGAAATTTAATTAACCTACCATTTTGGCCACATTTTTCCTTCTGGCCTTTCCTCGTCTTAAGATTGAGGGTACAGCTGAAAACTTGGACGTCACCGGGGAGGGGATTGGAATCAGTCGTCCTGGACTCTTCAGTTTCTTAATAGCTTTCCCATCAAATCTGTACTCTTTAAATCAAATAAACTATTGCAAATTCTCTAGTAAATCATTAGCTTGATAATAAACAATGCAATGAAGTGAAAATTCATTATACAAATCTAGAAAAGCTATTTACAGATTAAAGATTGAATAATAGAGTACCATAACACATACAGTATCTGCTACATAATTTTACAATGGTTTACCCATAAGCCTTAAAAATATATACTGATGCAAATGTGCTGTTAGTTATTATGGAAGATTCAGATAACAGAGCTTTTTTCTAAAACTAAACTAGATCCATGTATACGATAGATTTTCAATTTGTAAGACTACAGTAATGCATCAGTAGAGGTCCCGTAAACATCAAACCTTTAGAATACAGTGAAGTGAACTTTGATGGAGTCTTTTTGCTGCCTCCATTTTTTCCAACTGGCAAAATGTTCAACACATTCACCCTCTGACCACCAGCTGGACTGTGATAAGATTGAAATAGGTGTAAAATTAAATTAAAAGTTACAAGTACTCAGTATATTTAGAAAAGTAACTTCTTTATTTTCAAAAGTTTAAAAATTTAAACATTAACATGATATAGAGACAAGCCTCTGTAATCCAGATACCAATAATCGGGACATTTCACCAACTCAAAGTTCAACAACAATGGAAGCCCAAAAACAGACTACTAAACAAGTCATTAAGCTTGTCCTGTAGGACTCATGAAATCTTAAATAAAACACATTCACAGTAAGCAATTGCAAAAATTGTACCTTTCATTGCTTCATTTCTCTGCCAGCACTTTTTGGCTGCTAAACAACAAATTCTTGAACAGGGCCAGTTAGAATAAGATTAAAACTAGTGTTGCACCCTGCTTCCAGTTTATAATTGTAGGAAACAGATTTACTATTTATATTTACTTTTGTAAAAGGTACGTTTTTGTGATGCAACACTTCATTAGTGCTGACAATTTACTTGAGAACACACACTCCCAGATTAAAAAGGCTCAACTGTACTTTGAGCTTTGTGATCTTTTGTTTAGCTTACTTCCTTCTTAGAACTGATCTGTCTCATTAAACAATCATTTCCTAGTGCACAATCTTACCCTGTAATAAAGGCATTCACAGAATCCTGGCTGATGTGGGCATTAGGGAAGAGCTGGACTGGCTGAAGTGAAGGGACAGCGGAATTACTTGGAGTGCAGGGCTGCCCAGTAATGATCGCTGGGGTGTAGGTAAAGTCAGGTGGTGGGTTCCGCTCCTCATACTTTCTCTTCATTGTAGAATTCCAATGATTCTTTATCGCATTATCAGTCCTAGAAAAAAAATAAAAATTTCTTAATCTTTTATTGTACAAGAAAGCAACCTCATTTTGTACCACTAATTATCACTTGAGATAAACTAGGACAGAACTTAAGTTGTTTTTCTTTACAGACATGTATGTTAATCCAACAAAGCATTGTTGCATTCTACAGGTAAGTTGGATGAATTGTAAAAGAATCAATTACAGTATAGAACATCATAACTAAATGCTGTTTTAAGTAAGATAAACTCATCATTCTATCATGCATAATAATACAAAGCAAGACCAAGCTGAAAAAGTTCTCTGTTTGCAGTTACCAACCCACCATTTTTAGAGTCAGTGGTTGGGTAGGTATGGATCTTTTCTTAAATTGATTTGTGATATAAGGTTTTTTTTCAGGTCAAAGGGAATCTGATTGAATTATTGAAAAGTTTATGTACCTGCACCAAGTGCATGCTTCACTTAACTGAAGACTTGCACAAATAATAATAAGGCTGTGCAATAGAAATTAAACTGAGTGTCTCCAATTGAAAAATTTGAAAATCTAAAAAATAAATTATTTTCCTAGAGGATCCCTCTAAATATATTGAGTTGAGTCATTTTGGGGAGGTCAGTAAGCAACTTTCAATAAGCAATTTTGTTCTATGCCAAATATGTACAAGTTTTCTTTGGACACACCAAGTAACAAGAAACCCATTGGCCACATCGCTCACCAGAGTAACTTTGGCCATGCTGTTCTTTACCAGATTCCCCCTTTTTATATCTATTGTGACCACTCCCTACCCCAAGGGAACAAGATTGGTAATTCAGAATATACACTACCCCAGGATGCTTCCACTTTAGTTTCAGCTTTTCTGGCACAGTGGTTCTTGAGATTTTTCCTATATATTTCAAAGTAAAACTTGGATTCCCTATTGTGGCCATGCCCTACTGACAGGGTCATGATTTGGACAATTTAGAATTTACACTTTCCCAGGATGCTTCCACTTAAGTTTTAGCTTTCTGGCTCAGCAGTACTTGAGAATAAGATTTTTTAATGACGGTCAGCTCTCACCCTATTTTTGTCTTTTCTTGATTATCTCCCCCATAAGGGAACTTGGGCCCTTCATTTCAATAGTTTGAAATCCCCTTAACCTAAGGATGTTCTGTACCAAGTTTGGTTAAAATTGACCCAGTGGTTCCTGAGGAAAAGTTAAAAATTTAACAGTTAACAGTTTAACAGACAGACCGATTGCTAGATGGATGGACGACAGACAATGCATGATCAGAAAAGCTCACTTAAGCTTTCAGCTCAGGTGAGCTAAATACTTAATATAGATGCAGATGCTTCTGAGGTTGTAAAAATTTGTATATAATCCAGTCATTTTTTTTTCTTAATTATTTTTTGTTTTTTGAATAATGCAAAGGAAGTAAGGCTATAACAACACAACATCTTTTGATAGATGGATCTAAACATTTGTTCAACATCTTGTAGGGAATAGGTTTAACTTCACTGGCAATAAACAATGTTCATTATGAACCTGCATGTTACAAAAACATTATCATCAATTGAACAGTATAAAAAGACCCACTGAATACTTTTTAACATATATATTCCTTTCCAATCCAGGTCCTAAAATAAATGAATTCCTAAAAAAAATTCTGTCAGTTGGCATTAAAGGAGAAAAATTATGACAATTGTTTGTCTAGTCAACTCTGATATTTCTGTGAAATGTCAATCCTCAAATTATGCTGTTACAGAAATATGTCAAATAACCTGAGGAACAAAGCGATCATTTTCTATCAATAGCCAAGAAACTTAACTCTTCTCACATTTAAGTGCCATCTCAAAGACAAGTGTCTACATCTTAAATACAACAAAGAAAGAAAATCTGCAAGAGCACTTTCATGTCTCAGGTAACACAGGTCCAAAGGCCACTGCAAAGGGAGGAAGTAGGTACTACCCAGTATTCCTTACTTTCATAATTCTATTAAATTACATAATTCTAACAAATTTATTCCATCATGTCCATCTATTTTTTTATATTTCCCTTTTCCTAAGATATAATTATTATGTACACAGGTACTTCAGGTGTTAACTACAATAACTTTTTTATTATACTGGATAAAAGAACATGGTGTCTTAGAATTATTGTACTAGAACTCTGTGACACAAAAAGGTGCCAAAAAATCACTCCTGGCAATTTTTTCATATTGCATATTATTCGCATTGCAATATTTGCCTTGAAGGAGAATTCCAGAATTCATAATTAATAACAAGAAAATGATTTCCCATTAAATGTAATTTGACCTTATAAATCTCAAACAAGGTTGAATTATTTACATATCAATAAGCAGTAAAATCTTAAGAATAAGCCTCAAACAAGAGCATCTATAATATTCGTTAGATAAGCCTGTAAGGTTCTGTTATCGTGAGATAGGACAGCTGTGGGAGTACCTGCCAGGTAGATACTTGGCTATTTCTGCCCATCTGTTGCCGAGGGCCCCGTGAAGTTGGTAAATCAGTACGTCTTCTTCTCGGGTCCAGGCCGATTTCTTTATTTCTGGATTTAAGTGATTATGCCACCTACAAGATGAATTCAGCAATGAGTTTAAACACGCAGGATGTGCTGTTTTTCGCATTCATTTTCCAGGTTTTACATTTTACAACTCATGCCACTGAACATGGATGTGGTTTAACTTTTGAAACCTTAGGAGCCAAATGGACTCTTAACTTCTTAAATTTTATTGGCACACAATGTGATCTACAGCCCACATCATATGTTAATTAAATAACAAAAATCCTTGGAATGAAGATCATTTCACTGTTAGTGTCAATTCATTATAAGTGTGTTCAATATAAGCAATTTTCACTGTATATCAGAGTTCTTGAAATCTTTTTTCCGCTGTCAGTCATTTGGACTGACTGTCATGTGAAGTTTGTCAGTCCAGACAGATTTCTATCAGTCCAAAAAAAAAATCAATAAAAAGATGGAAAAATGTATTTGAATTTTATTATCAATACATTGTGCACCCAGTGTCAATAAACACTGCACACTTCATGCATATATTTATTGTCGTATAACATCTTTCTTTGAATTCTCATGGGGGTCCATTTTCGTCATAAGTTTTTAATCTAGTTTGATTTTTTTGCCTGGCTTAGTGCCATCTATAAACTAGTTTACCAATCATAGTTTGGCTCTTGCGTTCATCAAAGAAACCATGACAGGATACAGAAAAGCATTTGAAAGATTACGATTGGCCGTTTATAGGGAATTCGTACGAAATTTGGTCGAAATGTTGAAGTTCCTCTGTCTACACTTACCGGTCATTTGGACTGACAGAGAACGCAAAGTAATCGGTCCTTGGTTGTTTTATCAGTTTTGGCGACAGGACCGAAAGATTTCAAGAACTCTGGTATTTGTTCATAATCATTACATTTTGAAATGTTTATAACCATACAAATGGTGTCTATGGTTTAACAAGGGGATATTATCAAATTACATACAACCTGTGATAAAGTTTGATTCTGATCTTTAATGTGTGCATTTGACACACTAATGTCAATTCTAAATGTATCTATGAAGATCTAGTCCAGATGGAGTGTCTGACAACTGTAGCTGATTGTTAGAAAATTTCCATAAGAAAAATCTCAAATGTTTGCTCTCACATGATCTAATTTATCAGATTTCAAATTTAGGCACTTTGATAAATGGCCATGTTTGTTCCAAGTCTCATACATCATGTACATGTACATGTTTGACTAATATGCTTGCACGCAACAAAAATAATCTAGGGTAGTATATGTACAGCATTTTCTGAAAACAAAAACTACATGAACATTAAATCTGAAATGTTATTACGTTAAGAAATAATTGTTTGCCATGCGGGCAAGCAGATTTTCAATATCTAATCACCCACAGCAAATTAATAGGCATTTGCAAGTGGGCAAGTGTTTATTCACAACCCTGCTGAGAGAAGCTAAGATGTAATCTTAAATAGGGCCAAAATAAAATTATAGTTTGTTTGGAATTGCCTCCCGCCTCATTGAAATGCCCCCTCCTGAAAAAATTTTATTGACCAAAAGTATAGGAAGATTTTTTTCATTTAATTAATTTTTTAATTAAATGTATCACATGCACCATACAAAACACTGAAATATAGTGTCAGATCTATGTAAAATTAAGTTTTCTGTTAATGGTAGAGCCCTTTTTTAAAAGTCAGAAAATGTATTAACTGTTTACCAAGATTTTTATCAAAAATTTAAAATTTATCTTCAATTTAAAACAAGAGGCCCAGGGGCCACATCGCTCACCTGAGCAATTGGCTAGGAAAAAGCACACATCAGATCAGAACTGAAAGTTTATTTGGGGGGGGGGGGGGGGGG
>PRKT01000219.1:335211-361054 GCA_003671525.1 Saccostrea glomerata | reverse complement strand
ACATTACACACTTACATTATTGAGGAGACATTACAGACTTACATTATTGAGGAGACATTCTAAACTTAGATATTATTTGGGAGGCATTACACACTTACATTATTGAGGAGACATTACAGACTTACATTATTGAGGAGACATTACACACTTACATTATTGAGGAGACATTCCAGTCGAGATTCATTGTCACTGACTCTCCAGACTCGTAAATAGTCACCACTGGTGGCCAGCAAATCAGGGTATCCCCCCTTCTGTAAAGAGCAAAAATCATGCTTACAGATAAGTAATAAAACAGTATGTGAATTGTCCAATAGTAGGTGTGCTGTACTATTAACTTCATTCAATATTCATACAGCTTCAGTTCTGAGGGAAAAAAAATTCCACATACTCCTACAATAAATCGATATGATCAATGTTATATTTTATGAACTAATACGTTTCATTTTACTATACCTCTGTGAATTTTTTTCTACATCAAAATATGATGAATAAACCTAATTTTTCCAAACAGTCTCTACCATTAAATAGTTTTTGTGCTATTTGCCCATGGTGAAATAGTCATCAAACTATTCACTGGCAGCATTCCTTTTCCCTCGCTTCTCATCTCCGAACTCTTGGTTTCAACTGGATTATAACATAAGTAAAGTCGTCTTCGGTATAATAAAACACCTATTTACTGACTATTTGGACAAAAGCAAGTTTATCTTCCCCCTCAAGAGCAATTTTGTCCCTCGGCTGTGCATCAGGAAATAGTTGCTGTCTTGGGGTGCAATGAAATTGCTATTGTCTTCATAGCCAGTAAATAGGTGTATAATATCAACTGTGAACTAGATATATCTACTCTACAGTACTTACAGCATCAGGGATCCACATTATTTTGGTGGTAGGATATGGGTGATCAAATGTGCTCTTTGATGTAAACTCCGAAGTTTCTTCATCCAGGGACACTATTTGTACCTAAACACAAGGAACTAGTTTAACTTCATCCTCTTTAAATCAACTGTTTATTTTTCTTCAAATAAAAGAGAGTATTTCTTATAAACTCCCTTATATCAAGTATAATTTATGCTTTTGATGGTACCGTGAAAGAATTTTTCCCACATGATCTCATATTTGATTTAATTTGCTGTCATTTCAGTAATAGATATTGTGGAGAACTAAATTACCCAACACAATTATTTTCTACACTATTCTGTTTAAATGCTGATGTACTATTCAGTTTTACGATATTTATGTGAGACCTTATTGTTGTATTCCTCTACGAAGCTCCCAAGGGCAAGCCGGAATCGTTTGTCTGGACGGATGCTCCAGTTCATACTGTAAACCGTCCATGGGGCCTCATACTTGTAAATTTCTTTACGCTTCCCTTGTCCTCCTGCACCTGGGAGAGCACACATGGTGCCTAAAATACAAATAAATAAAAAAATAATAATTTACTAGTATTGTGGAGATTAAAATTTACACCACTGTTGCTCAATATAATTTGTAATACATACATGTATGGAATATATAGATAAAATGTTCTATCGTTAAAATTATATTGTCCTAGGGACCCTGTTTAACATGGTGAGGTTTATTCCCGTTAACAGCTCATTTTAACTATGGAATTAAAGGCGCAAAGCATATGAAAATATAGTTAAAATAATTTAAGCACAGTTAGAGATATACTCTCAATGTAGCAAAAAATTGCAGAATAGCTCCAAAACTATTTTAAAGAATACAAACGAATTTGCACTTAAAATAACTGCCAAATTAATTGTAACAAACCTTTTTGAGGTTGTGTATGCCTTTAAACCTAAATTATAATCCAAATAAAGGTGAATACTCAACTCATTTACTCGATGTTTTTTCTCGCTTCAAAATTACGTCTGACATATTAACATTCAGAATTCTCAGGATTGTTCATAGTAAATGCACTGTGTTAGAGTTATTGCGCATATTTTGCTACATAGTGAATACATGGAACAAATTCTATTGTTAAACCGAGTCCATAGGACATTTATCATTTTAATGATAGAACATTCTATCTAATGAAGATAATATCTATTTTGCCGATTGAGAAACAATGTTTATTTATTAATCAAAACATTCACACAGAGTTTTTTTTTTAAACTGCATATTTTCAAGTGTTAGATTTATCATGTTATAAAATTACCGGTGTTTGATCGGACCTCCACAATTTCTTTTAAAGGGTTTCAAGTACAAATCCCACCAACACGTCGTGACGTGAGACTGACTTCTGCTTGTTAGTCTCTCATTTCAACACTAGTTCGTCCCTTTCTAAACAAAAAAGAGGTCAACATGAATATTAACGCAGAGCTGTAAACAATACTCATTTCAACAGGAGTAAGAAACAGTTTTTTGTGCAGATCTAAGTTTCGATTAAGAACAAAAGGTAAGGAATGAAAATGTATCCAAATGCCTACATATTGAATAAAGCATATAATCGTAATAGCTTACCTTATATTTTCTCAAAATTAACGTACTGTACTTGTATTAATTGACAAAAATGTTCCACAACAATCAAATCAAAGAGAAATGGCGCAAGGGGTATAGATAGGTCGTCCTGCAATTTATTCGATATGTCCTAGAAATGCAAACAGTGCTCCTTAAAAAATGAAGCAACGTTTCAAAAGTTCCAAAAAATCTGAAAAGTAAATAAAAACAATAAACTGACCACTCATAAAAAATTTTATGTGAGGATGTGATAGGAAGAGAGAGGGTGGGTGTGGGTGTGGGTGTGTGGCGGGGGGACTGACAAGCAAAGTAACCAAATCAACTGTCCAATGCCTGGAATTTTTCTATGATCTATCTAACAGCGACAAAAAACCGGGGGGGGGGGGGGGGGGGGGGCGGGGGGGGGGGGGGGTGACGTAGACTTTATGTATATGCCAAAGGGTTATGATAATACAACAGGAAGTGATAGATAGGAGAAGTTGAAGTTTTCAGGTTAATTATAGTTTAGATGTCAGTTTGCCATCGAATGCTTTTTCAATTTTAAATTTCAAATTCGTAATGCCATTGATCATGTTGTACTTTATTCTGTTTTTGTCTTCGTTCCGTGTTGTGGATTGTCAAAAGTGAGTTTCATTCTTAAAGATTTCTACATATTGATAAGCGAAGCTGAAATATATAGCCTTTATTTTATGTTGGTATTAATACTAATATTTATATTTGCAAAGTGTCTTTTTATACAAAATATGAAACTTTCTTTTGTTCAGACCAATTAAGTCACTTCCTACCAATCCCTTGTCTCCTACATCGAGAAAGGGGCGGGGGTCAGCTTTTTCTTTAACACTGCTAGCTGTGCAACATCAGCTTTCAGATCAGCCGACGACTACCCTGTGTTTGGTGGGGAATTGAATCTATTTTTATCTGTGAGCAAAACAGAGGAAAACCCGGGGCAAACGATCTTCAGCAGAGTCCGATACATCGATGAAAAGCCGAATGGTATCTTACTGTAGATGTCACTGTTCTCAAATGAAGGATATGGAGATAACGAACAGTAATCAATATCAAAGTCCATAAACAATACAAAATAGGAACAGAAAATTCGAAAACACAGACCTCAAAAACATCAGAGGGGGGATCATGTGCCATGGAGGAGTGAGCATCCCTTGCTGACCGGTCTCACCCGCCCTGTGCTCCTTGTCATGATCGGGAAATAAGGGGAGAATACGTCTTCAATTCAGTGTATAAGTGATGGACTAACAATTAGTATGAATTAAAAACGTCAGTCAGCATTCGACTCAATGATACAATGTACTAGTATTGCTGACAAGGTCATTGTATCGACAAAAGAACTTACGAAATGATGACTTTGAACGAAACTGCTGATAATCTTGTTTCATCAATTTGTTTGTCAATAATTTACTTCATTTTAGAAATCATTCATACGCTGAGCATGCTCTTGCGCATCGAATAAATTGAGATATATAAACGCCCTTAGCAGGTGATGAAGCTTTATTGCTGCATAAGTAAGGGAAGTTGACGATAGAAGTCACCACGTCTATCATAGAGCTTGCATGGTTGTTAGATTGCCATTAGATTGCCATTAACGTCTTGTTCAAGTAAAATATCCAAGTATGAAACAGATGAATGTGTCAGACTCTGTGGAATCTTTATAACAAGTATGTGTTTTTTTTAAATTAAAATAACTAACACTATGTCATCCCTAGAGCAAATGCTATAACACCTTCACAGTAAGGTATATTTCGCTCTCTTTGTGCGATACGTTTTGTTTGTGAGCGGTAAGACTCAATTTTTGAGAGGTACAGCTCTTTTTGAACCAAACGGTTCGTTCTGCTTCATGCACTGTATGTTTTGGTTTCTGCACAGTTTCCGCTAAATGTGAACGGGACGGTCCGCTTCTTGCACCAAACGTTCGTTTCGGAGGTGTTATTACGTTTAAAGGGTATGTAAATAGTGTGTAGAAGTCCTTATTATAATAAATAGAGAAAAACTGGCATGGAAAAAAAAATGGGAGACGAGAGAAAAACCATTCTTACTCATTTGAGCATTAAAATGAGGTTTTCACCACCATTCTTCTACTATACCTGCATCATCCAAGAATACAATTAAATGAAGGCAAAGCGGTATAACTCAAATGTGTACAGAAGCATCATTTTTTGTTCCTATATATCATGTAATTTTCAATGAATATACTTTTTTAGAGTTAAATGAAGAAATACAATCCATATATATCATCAATGATACCGCCTCTATATTCTGGGGAAGACCTGGCTTAATACTTCCGATTTAGACGGAGTCAACAGCAACTGGACAAGAGGAAACGGAAAGTGTGAATTTCCATTTCTCATGCTGTGAAATCAAAGAGCTAAATTTAACATATGCTTTTTTATATTATTCAAGATAATGATAAAGGAAGAGGTGCTTTGACCAGTCCCTACAATCTAGAGGGATTTTGTTCAGTTTAGTTTGCTTACAAAATTACTTAAAATATCTTTTTTTCCCAACAGAAAATTGTGGAATAAATACTTTGCATAATGTCTATTTTTGGCAGTATTTGGGTTAGACAAAGCAAGGACCAGGAAGGGTTAAGGTCTTTCAAGGATATAAAGGCAGTGCTTATTTCCGGTGAGAAGGTCCGTTGGGTCGTTAAATCTAGAGGATGTCAATGTCCAACAGATTCCGCTGTTTGTTTAGATGCATCGTCGGAAACACATGGGTAATCTCGTCTTTACTTATCACCCGGGTGATAAGTAAAGACGAGATCACCCGTGGGTTTCCGACGATGGTTTAGATGGTGCAGTTGGTGACACCATTAGAGGTAGTCTTACAGAGTAACTTGTGCCTATGCTATGAGCAGAGCAATGTACATTTATATCACCACACAGAACTACTCTTACTTATAATCGTTAGACTGCATGCAGTGCTTTATATCTGTTTTATAGTTGCAAATATGAAATCATGCCTGTATTTAAAGAAAATTTTTGAGTAATCAGAGGGAATAATTCTTTATTTAAAGAATAGTGTTTTTTTTTTTAAATAACGAAATCTGCATTCTTTGAAGAACGAGACTCTCCTTTTTATTTTTCAGATTTCAAACTTATGACGGATGGTTCCACAACTTTCTCCACTTCTATGACTGTTCAAGTAATGCTGTCTTGGGTATACATTCGAGTTCTTGTCTTTGGTCATATTTATGAAAATAACACAGCAAACTTTATGCTGTCCACATTAGAACCTACCACGTGGGATGATGGAGGGGATCATTTCATCTTATGTCCAATAACTTCAGGGGATTCCACGGAAGGAGCCAACTTTTTTACTGAGGGCTGAAAAATTTACAGTTTCCCCCCCAATTATATTTTCTTAACTTAACATCTATACATACTTATATAGTACTTCTTTGAAGCTATGAAAACCCGAGTGTTTACCAAAGTCTTTAATATAGCTTCTTCATTTATATTATTAAATTTTGTTGTTTTTATAAACATTATATAAAAAGAAACCAAACAAATTATATATGTACATACATGCATTTCATTCTCAAGAGAGTTGATTTGTCAAAATAGTGTTAAAAGATAAATTGCATGCTGTAAAATTTAGAGTCATAAAAACGTAACTGTTCAATATAATTTCAGTTTTTATACAAGATGACCAAATGTATATGTTGCAATAAAAATTTGATATGATATTATTTGCTGTTATAATTATTTTGAATATTCTAAAGAAGCCCGATGAACAAAAGATTACGGAAGGTTAACGACTATTTTGTATATTTTCAATGTTCTTACCTGACTTGCAAGCTCTGACAAAGAGGATTACATGTATATGTTTTAGATATTGAGTAAACAATCGTTTTAGAAAGACAAAATGCGCCATGCAAATCATATAATATTCAGTTTTCACTGATTGGAAAGTGATGAAAACTAGTAAAACATTATACTGCAAATCGAATTTCAAGGTGAAATATCCATGTGCTCAAAATTTTAGTTTTAAAAATCTGAAGACGATTCGGTCTTTAAAATGGAATATATGGAGATTACGAACAGTATTCGAGCTGAAAAGTCCATCAAACAATACAAAATAGGAACGAAGCAACCACGGACCTTTTAAACATCAGAGGCTGGATCAGGTGCCTTGGAGAAGTGAGCTTCCCCGGCCGATCACACCCGCCATGTTTCTGTTGTCTTGATCGGGAAATCACGGAAAAAATCTGTGGACAATAAAGTGTCTAAATAATAGCCTAACAATCAGTATAGAAAAAATTAGCATTTAAAATGAATTTACTGACAAGGTGATTGTATCGACCATGGTACTTATGAAATGATGACTTTAAACAAGACTGCCGATATTCTTGTTTCATCAACTTTTTTGTCAATAACTTACTAGTATCTCATTTTTAGAAATTGTTCATACGCAGAACACGCTCTTCCGTATTGAATCAACTGAGAGATATAAACTCTGTATGTAGGTGATGAATGTATAGCGCTGCATAAGTAAGGGAAGTTGACGATTGAAAATTCATCACGTTTATCATAGAGCTTGGTTGTTAGATTACCATTAATGTCTTTTTCAAATAAAATATCTAATCACGAAGAAGATATATCAGACTCTGTGGTATCATTTATCTCAGGCTCCTATCTCATATATCTGGGATATATCGTATCGACATAAAAATGGAAATAACTATTGTTAATTGACACGTCGTAGATATATCTACTGATTCTACTCGTATAAATGTCGATGTGAAGGCCACAGCAAGTGTTTTCTTCTTTTCACGTACAAGATTGTGGTAAAATTCTGCTTTTTATGAATACAAAAATAGGTCTGCTAATAATGGGGCGAATTGGTACCAATGGGAATTCCAATAGGTTGTTAGAAGACCTGGTCTCCAAAACACACATAGATATTGTCAATCAGAGACTGAAAGCATCTTTCTAATGTCAATTTCAGAATACTTGTTGTACAATCAGAATGTTTTTAAAGAAATAATTTTGCAAATGATCAATGTCATGGTAAGTAAATTAACGAGTTCCGTTTATTAAAAAAAAAACAGCTGTCAATTTCAAAATGCCTAGGCTTTTAGAAACGGTTGAGGTATAAAGTTGAAAAGTATTAAGTTTTTATCTGTTGATTTTCGTAAAATCTTGAGATTTAAAAATTTTCCAAAAGTTCCTTGGAATTTTTAAGTATCCACATCTGATTTACTATATACATGTAAACCCTGGATGCAGGTGATGAACGTACAGTTATAATATTCCTGCATAAGTAAGGGAAGTTGATGATTGAAAAATAAAAGTCATAACGATTATCATAGAGCTTGTTTGTAAGATTACCATTAACGTCTTTTTCAAGTAAAATATCCAAATATGAAACAAATGTGTCAGACTCTGTGGTATCTTTTATCTCAAGCTCAACGGGATATGAATCCACCTTTCTTCCATGGAAAGATGGCTAGGTTTTCAACTAACATGTGTATAGGTTCTCTATTTGAAAGAATCAAGCAATGAAAAACTAATGTTTATTAAACCTTTTACTGAATTCGTCATGATATACACAATTCCTCTTTTTCCATCAATATAAATTAAAGTAATAATACTGAAAAGAAACACATGGAGCACGTGTTATAAGTCTTGTTGCTGTTTTTGACATACATCTATTTGAGAATACTAGGTTTTTTTAAAACTTCATTTGGTTAAACAGTAAAGGTTAGCTGTACAAAGGAGTTCTATTACAACGTATGGTCTTTTTCTGACGTTACACAGCATTTCTCAGTATGTACGCTTCAGAATGAGTGTGTTTGATTAATGGTAAAATATAATTTATATAATCTATATCAGATGTTTAATCAGATAAGAAAAAAACATTCATCTTTTTAACCATGACTTTATTTTATAAAGTAAATTCAAAAAAAGTTTCCTTATACAGTCGATGAGATATTTCTAACATATTCTGCAACACCATCGTCTCCAATTAATCTAAAATATATAGCAGATCATAAAGTACTATTATACAACAGTATACTTACACCTATTTTAGGAACCTTTATATGTTATTACATTATTATGTTAATTTTGCAAAAGAGACGTTCACAAACCAGTAACAAACAATAATATTAGACCCTAAACATTAAAAATTGAATCACATTTTTATACTTAATACATGCAAACGAAATGAACTTACCAAGAATGTTAAGATAAAAATCCGCGAACACATAACCGTGCAGGTTAGAGGCATTGCACTGCAGAACCATTATATCATGGTTGTTCACATTGACAAATGTAACGTTGTTGGCATCAGGATTCAAAAACCGATGGCTGTGTAAAATTGGCTTTTGCGATTCTATGAGTATGAAATAAAGATAAGAAATTACAAAATTCAATTCAATGAAATATGAAGAAACGAACACTATTAAGGCCAAAAAGGTCATTTAAACACAGAGCAAACACGGACCATTAAAACATCAGAGGTGGGATCATGTAAAATGTAGGAGTAAGCATCCCCTATTGACTGCTGCCCCTTGTCACAATCGGGGAAGACAGAAGAAATGTATCCTTAACAAAACTGTGCCTAATTACTTTATATTACCTTCGAGCTTGACTCCATTGACGAACCATTGAATGATTGGCTCAGGATAACCTTTGGCCTTACACATGAAGGTCACAGTTGCCCCAGCGTTTGTATTTATATCCTCTGGTTCAATGTCCCAGTATGGTTTAGCTAAAGAATTGTTGTCAATTTAAATATTAATAAGTTAATGGCAAGATTAAGCCTATATTCATCCATTGAATCTGAAGATATACTGACATTTCTTATGTCTTTTACACTTTTGAGAAAAAAATGCCTACAGTCAATTTTCAAAACAAATATTTTTCTCCTTCCTGCAAATAGAAAAATAAATTTTTGATTCAAATTACACACAATTAGCTTAGTGTTCATTACATTCCACCCGGACAACAATATCCCTGTAAGCGAGAGACCCGTTTGTGTTGGAGCCATAGCATTGGTAAGATCCAGCGTCCTGCTCAGTTACATTAGTCATGGTCAGTTCCTGTCCCCCAATAGACACGTTATAGTCATGTGGAAGGACGTCATAGTTCTTTGACCATATCACTTCCGGGGTGGGGCTAAAATTAAAATCTATGACGTCATTTAAATCAGTAAATTTCTTAATCTCGTTTTGCAATTTTCTGCAAATCAAAGAATGATTCAAACAGACAAATCTTTTTAAGAATGTCTCGTCTTTTATTTCAGTTACGTGTGCAGTCTGTTGTCACTTCTAAATACAATATGTACACTGTAAGAAAACATTTAGATTTGTATCTTTATCTTCATTTCATTATTATTATCTTTAACTAGGCCTATATATTTATTTTATCTTTATTGAATATTCCCGCCAGAAATATTACTTTTTAGATTTTAAATTAATTTATCTTACTTTCCGCTGAATATACATTTGAGTTTTAGTGTCTCCCCTCTAAGACCTAGAACATCAGAGGGCGAAGCCCATAGATACTGGGCAGGTCTCTGCAAAGGTAAATCTAAAATCAGAAGTAAAAGAAATACGATAAACATGAATCAACCAGTTTTTCAAGCGAAGAAAATCTTAATTAAATTTACTTTAAGAGATGTGTAATTCCATATGAATGGTCATGTTTTTCAAGTAAATTTTCTTGTGTGTAAAAATATATATTTTCAACATATGCTCAAACTCTTTGCATCAAAATAAAACTATAGAGTGGGTGTCCACTGCTCTATCAGGACATATGTAATATTTCATTTTTATCTTGAGGTATGTCCATCCTCCTCAAATGTCAAAGGGTTTGGCAAAAAAAACACCTGTTATTAATTTCAATTCGTATCCTATAGAACAATATCTTTTGAAGCAATGCTTTTCAATAGGTGTATGATAAATATAGTTGAGTAAAAGAATTTAAAAGATGTATATTTTCTTCATTTAATCAATTATTCATTTTTAAAAATGTTAACAAGGGCAATAACTCATTCTCACGATTCTCACGCAAATGATGTTCAGGCATTTTCTTTATCGAACTTCTAAAGTAAATAGTTTCTCTGCAGATACATGCATGTATTCACAATTTAAAGAAGTATTTCGGAACTTTCAGCATCAGAATCATGCTGCCTGAAGTTTTCGTACTATTTGTTAGCTCTGATCCAGATTTATTTATTTGGAAGAACTTATAAGCTGGAATACTCTTTATTATCTCAATATTTTATTAAATGTACTCACTTCCTGTGGGAATAATGTGAATGGCTTTGTCGTACGTATTTTTTCTCAGCAAGAAATTGATAACCATGCATCTGTAGGCTTTACCATTCTGGTAGTCTTCTTGTTGTACATTAGTGATGTGTAACCGACCTGTGAAGATTTGGAGAAATAAGATTGTCAGTGTTCTGTGGTACTAACTTCCAAAAGAAGTGATTCGTATACCTCACTGTCTAAATCAAATGTTATTATGTTTTAAAGTTAAATATTTAACATTAAATGAAAATTGAACATTTATAAAATACATGTACATGTATATTTCATTAACTTAATCTGTTACAAGTTAGAAATATTTTTTAATCTTTTAAAGATGATTAAAATATCCAGGATTAAAAACACGCCCGTTTCCACAACAACATGAATTTATAGATGCTTATTTCAATATGGTGTAGCCCCAACAATAAGTGTGTTTATTCTGCATTGATAGATAGATGACGTGCTAATAAAATCTTCAAGACACAGATAACAATTTTGTCATTCATAATGTATGTAAAAAACATTTCCTGAAAAGCTTTTATCTATTCATTCAAATGTGATAAAATAACTTAACATTAAATGAAGCTTATATGAAGTCAGGGTGAAACTATTTTCTTTGTTGAAATAGAAGCATTAATGACAGACCTTCGAAATCTTTTGTGACCCTGTTGTCATAAGTAACAGAATCTACATGTCCATCACTTGAGGTCAGGATCCAGTCCACCTCCGCCCTGGGAACACTGAGGGGTGGTACACAGTTCAGCGTGAGGGACTCCCCAAGGTGGGGACTGAAGGCTATTGGTGACGCCGCAACAAAATCATTCAACCTCCCCATCCTTTATTTAAATAGATAAAATAATGTATCACCAGTGTTGTATAGGGAAATTTTCCTCCCTATGAGAAACATTTTTAATTATACCCCCCGCTTGAAAAGTGGGAGGGTATATAGTAATCGGTATTTCCGTCCGTCCGTCCGTCTGTTACGCTTTGGGGTACCAATCTCTTATCCGCAACTCCTCTCATACTACTGATGGAAATTTAATGAAACTTTCACAGATTCTTAATTACATATTGCCATTGTGCACCTCCTATTTTACTTTTTGATCTGACATATATTTTTGATTTTTAATTTATTCAGAGTTTTAGGAGAGAACTTTCTATTTGGTAAATCTTTCCCCTCCCCGAAAAAACTGTCTGCTATATACATAGACGTGTATATAGCTTCTTCCGAGTAGAATATGATTATACTGTTATAGTCTTTATTAAATAGTGAGGGGAATGTTGCCAATATAGCCGATCTTTAATTTATTTGCAATGAAATACCCGGTAAAAGGAGATTACAGTATTTATTTATTTACAACTCTCACCATTAAATATATAATGTTAAATGATACTTTCTCATTAAGAATCCTTATCAGATAGTGGCATTGTGCATCTCCTTTTTTACATTTCGAGCATTAAATGATACCTTCTCATTAGAAATCTTTTTTCGGAAAGTATTATGCATCTCCTTTTTTACATTTCGATCATTAAATGATAATAATAATTAGAAATCTTTATAAGAAAGTGGCAATGTTCCTCTCCTTTTTTACATTAGATCGGTGTGACCGGTCATCTGAGAATGCTTACTCCTCCTAGGCACCTGATCCTATCCTAAGAATTTCTGGGGTTCCACATTTGAAGCTATTTTCACATATTTTGAATGAATGTAGATTCTTTTGAAGAATCTTCACCGTATTCAGAGCAGAACATGGACACTCCTATTCTTTTATATTGAGGATTGCTATCTCTTATTCGAAACTCCTTCTATATCACAAAAACTGAATGAGACTTCACAGAGTCTTAAAATGTAATGACATAAATTCATTGTATATTTATATCTAGGCGTTTGTCCACTGCCAAAGTATGTAACTTTACATTATTACCATGAAGAAGCGGGGTTTCATTTAACTGTTAGCTCGATGTTCGCAGCACCTCGTTTCTTTAGAAAAGTAAATTGATGTTCAACAAACAATTAATAACTACAACTAATTAATACACATTTAAGACCTTTTTGTAAATAGGATACATATCTAAGGAGTGAAAAAAAATTATTTCATGGCTTTTCGATTAAGGTTACGCATGCATTTATGATACAATATATTACGTACTTTTTAGGTAGTTTTCTAAAACATATTGGTAGAAAGGTACAAAAATTAATACATTTTTTATCCTGTTTATATGGGAATTTTATTGTTTAACTCTTCATTTAGATAAGGCGACTTTTTTTTTTATCAATTAACAAACGTTATTTTATTTAAATATCGACTATACATACAAACAATGAAACCAAAATAAGGGACACCACAGCGTCTGCCATATCTATTTCATGTTTGGATTTCTTTGACAAAAGACGATGAAGACCAACTTATTACAAACATTTACAACAAATGAGATGACCAGCTTTTCAAACGCTAACTTTTTCTCATTTTTAAAAGTACAATATTCAAAAATTATCTCTATATGATTTTTTTTTCTCCATACTGAATCGATACGCAAGGACACACTCTGAATATGATCAATTTTTAAACTCTCATTGACAAATAAGTAGATGTTTCAAGAATTTCAACAATTCAGTTTAAAGTCAGTTTTTTGCAATTTCTACGATTGTTTTAATAATCTTGTTCTTGAATACAACCTACTGTTGTTCTTATCTTGCCAACAATTCTTCATACCATTTTGTTAGTTCATTATTTTTTAAATAAGTTTGACTACGGATTACTCCATCTACCCTATCAATATATAGGGTTCATGGTTTGTTTGAGCGGGTAAACAGGGAGTACTTACTCCTTCACGATACCTGACCCCATCCCTGTTGTTTTGAGAGGTGTTTTGTTTACTAGATCTTCGATATTAGCATTGATCCCTGCTCGTTATTTTCATCATTTTCATATGCCCATTATATGCAATTAATGTTTTGTAGAAGTGATGTATGAGAAGGAAACAGTTAACTCCTAGAAAGTACGTTATTCTACAATTCATATACAAAGTCTTTGACATTCTATCTTTAACAGAAATCGGGGGGATCCACAAACGAGTCAATTAATGCAGAAAACTTTATCATCATAATGATACCTCAGATTTACATTGATGGAAGCTGTATGGCACGCCAAATTCACAAAAATGAGATAAACATAGTTTCACAATTGATAAACTAGGTTTATCGACTGTAAACTATAGTTTACAAATCGTAAACTATAGTTAACGATTCGTTAAGTATAGTTAACGATTCGTTAAGTATAGTTTTCATCTGTAAAACTATATTTAACGGTTGTTAACTATAGTTTACGAATGATAATCTAAGTTTATCTGTCTGTAATAAGCGTTAACAATAGATTTTTTTGATAAACATAGATTCACGTTTGTAAACTATAGTTTACAATCGTAAACTATAGTTAAGGGTTGTTAATCATAGTTTCACAAATCGTGAAACTATATTTATCAGATCGTTAACTATAGTTAACGGTTTGTAAACTATAGTTTACAAATCGTGAAACTGTATTTATCAGATAATCTATGTTTTGCAATCGCAAATGATTGTTTTCAGTGTTAAGTATAGTTTACGGTTGTGAAACATAGATTATCGCGTTAACTATGGTTTACGGATGTAAAATATAGATTAACGTTGTTAACCTTTTTTTTGTCTCCATACTGATTCGAAACACAGTAGCATTCTCTGAATATGATCAATTTTTTAAACTCTCATTGAAAAATAAATTGATGTAAGAATTTCAACAATTCAGTTTAAAGTCAGCTTTTTGCAATTTCTACGATTGTTTTAATAATCTTGTTCTTGAATACAACCTACTGTTGTTCTTATCTTGCCAAATAATTCGTCATACCATTTTGTTAGGTCATTATGTTTTAGATAAGTTTGACTACGGATTACTCCATCTACCCTATCAATATCTAGGGTTCATGGTTTGTTTGAGCGGGTAAACAGGGAGTACTTACTCCTTCACGATACCTGATCCCATCCCTGTTGTTTTGAGAGGTGTTTTGTTTACTAGATCTTCGATACTAGCATTGATCCCTGCTCGTTATTTTCATCATTTTCATATGCCCATTATATGCAATTAATGTTTTGTAGAAGTGATGTATGAGAAGGAAACAGTTAACTCCTAGAAAGTACGTTATTCTACAATTCATATACAAAGTCTTTGACATTCTATCTTTAACAGAAATCGGGGGGATCCACAAACGAGTCAATTAATGCAGAAAACTTTATCATCATAATGATACCTCAGATTTACATTGATGGAAGCTGATATTCCAAATTCATTTTCAGCGAAGCACTGGAAAACTCCTTCATCCCTCTCTTCCGTGTAGCTTATGATAAGGCTACCCTCGCCAGGAACCATGACAAATCGGTCGTCAGAATAACCCAGGTCAATGCCGTTCCTCTTCCATTTAAAACTATGAAAATTAGATGATAATACATTTTTTCCCTCTAAAATCATGTTTTTAAATGCATTACCCCGAGTAATAATGACCTAAACTGACATACGTCGGAGCAGGAAATCCAGTAGCCATACAAGGCAGCGTCAGAGATTCACCATCTTTGTAATAAACATCAAGATCTGGCTGTATTTGAATTGCAGGTGGGTAATTTAATGTTACTGAAATAAAAAATGGCCAGCTTTAACATACAAAAATTGTACGCAATTCTTTATCAGGTCCTTAAGATTTGTAGCATTAATATATTTTGTTTTACCTTTAGAAATATGTTCCTATACAAATATATACAGTATATATATACTGAGCGGGCATTAAAAAAATCGATGTTTGATCGCAGAGTGAGATGTTGGACCTATTAATTATATTTTGGACCACTTCCGTCACACAATTGGCGGAGCTTTGAGGTTACATCACGGAAAACAATACAAGATACATGTATGTCAAAAAATTAAAAATGAAAGGTTTAACCAAACATTTATTGACTGTTCTCGGGCAAAATGCGTTTTGTCGACCCTCGAACCACACCGTCTGCCTTCGGCCGTTTAGTTCTTGCATGGGTCCCACAAAACGCTTGTGGCCTCGAACTCTTGCAATAAATGTATAACATTGATAATTAGAAACAGTTTAGGTGCAAAATGTTATTCCAAAGGGAGTTTTCTTGAGTATGTTAAAATAATTACTATAGGTAACCATCTAAAAGTGTGTTAGTTTAATTTGAAATACATACTTGCAAAATAGGTTTTATTGTGAAATAATTTGTTTACAATGTATATGACCATTGTCAAAGCTTTTGAAATGAACAATTAGCAAAAAAAAATATATTAATTTAATTTCTGAAGAAAAAAGCCATACATATATAGATGTGCAGATGCTGTGTTTATATTTTAACTTACCTAAAAATGATTCACATGATCCAAGTAAATAGAAGAAAAGAGAGGTCTGTCTGATGTTCATGACAATAATTTATCTGAAGTTAACACATCGACAACAATTGCACACTATCAAAAGAAATTGTCATTCATAGACACAAGGCGCATATCTCTACAAGGACACATTAAGTAACAGTACATGTATTATTATATCCTTGGGTTTGATTTCAAAGGACTATATTCACTTGAAACACTACTTTTAATTTTTCTTCACTTGAGACACTACTTTTAATTTACTTTAAAGAGGTGTAGATGATTCGAATCTAATACCGTTTCAGAGTGGTAGCAGATTCGGATAAAATGCTCATCAAAAAGCGACCTCTTCACAAAATGTCATGGCACTTACTGCATAGAGAGAAAGATAGATAAGATCAACACCTAGAGATAGACATGATATCGTCATTGGTTAAATTTAGGCTGAACTAGAGGAACTGTGAGCACTGAACTCATATGAAAAGAAGAAAACACTTGCTGTGCGACATTTAGATAAATCGGTATTGTCAATTAACAATGGTAATTTCCATTCTTATGTCGATACGATATTTCCCGGTGAGCTTGAGATCAAAAATACCACAGTCTGACACATCTGTTTCATTTCTAGATATTTTACTTGAAAAAGACATTAATGCCTTTATGGTAATCCAACAACCAAGCTCTATGATACACCTGATGACTTTAACTTTTACAATCGTCAACTTCCCTTACTTATGCAGCAATATACCTTCATCACCTGCCTACAAAGCTTATATATCCCAGTTGATTCGATACGCAAGAGCATGTTCTACGTATGAACAATTTCCAAAACGAGGTAAATTATTGACAAACAAGTTGATGAAACAAGAACATCAGCAGTCTCGTTTAAAGTCATCATTTCGTAAGTTCTATGGTCGATACAATGACCTTGTCAGCAAATACAATTTACCATTGGTTCAAATGCTGACGTTTTTCACGGAGTGGGCGGACTTTTTCGCTATATCTCGATCATGAAAAGGAGTACACGACGGATGTGACCTGTCGGCAAGAGATGCTTACTATTCTATGGCACCTGATCCCATCTCTGATGTTTAGGAAGTCCCTGTCTGCTCTATTTCTGTTTTGTATTGTTTTATGGACTTTTGATCTTGAATACTGATCGTTATCTCCATATGTTTCAATTTACCTTATTTCTATCATCAAGTGGCGTTATATCATTAGCGGTTGCTATAAAGCTCATAAGAATAAGCTACTAGGAATGGAAGCAAGGATTCGTTTTGTTGCATTGTATCATGGCATTGATAACTTTAAAGTGCTCAAAGAAAAGAATTGGTCAAAATCTCCACAGAACTTACACTTATTGTTTCACGTATTCAACTTTTTAAAAGATTTCTGATCTGATTAGGATTCCACAGATCTGTATACACCGTTAAATGTCCAAAAATAGTAATTTATATATTATAACATTATATCAAATTGATACTAAGTAATTGTTATAACAAATAAGTAATTTATTATAACAAATAATGCGTTAAAACTAATAAGCAATTTGTATTAAAAAAAAAAAAATTATGTCCATGTTTGGCTACTTAAAATGGAAATCCGAAATACATGCCCAATCAAAAAGCAAAATAGATGGTCATAATGGCACTATGTAACAAAGATTCTGTGCAAGTCTCATTAATTCCATTCAGTGATAAAAGAGTGTTTGCGGATAAGAAATGGGTACCCCAAAGCGTAACAGATGGATGGATGGGTATATACTATATAGACATCCAAATCACTATCTACTCTTCCACTTTTCAAGCAGGGGAAGGGGGGATGTATAATAATGGCTTGAGAATTTGAATGACTTCAGTCAATATTCGACCTGTCGATTATATGTGACAAAATACCGGTATGACTTTGAGTTGACCACAGAATTTGCAAAATAAAGTTCCGGTTCTCTGTTCCTCTTCACCCATAGATGCTTTAAATTGGGTTGAAATTGGATCAGTGGTTTTGGAGAATAAGCCGAAAATGTTCAAAAGCTTACGCTCGACAGACAATGAATGCAGAATGACGACAGACAAAAAGTAGGTCACGATTCATTTGTCTTTAGTTTTAAATCATTTTTCAACCTAATAGACAGTTAAAAAAATAATCCATGCATTAGATCCTTTACTATTTATTTTATCAACAATTCTTATAATTCCACATAATTACACAGACATGTGAGGTACAGTATTCATTTAGTGGTCTCTTTTCATAAACGTATTTCATGTAAAACAAATGTAAAACATATTGAGGAGGAAAAAGAAAAAATTAAATATTTCAAAGCTTTAAACAATATATAAAAATCACCATAAAGTAAATTTATAAATGACATTTCTGATGATTCTTATGCAATCAAATAAACTTTATTTGTAAATAATAACAGGTTAAAGATATAAAATTATGACAAAATATTCCCCTCAGATTAAAAAATGACTTAGTACTCAAAATTATCACATGTTCAAAATTACTTACTTCTATTTTTTTTTTTACACATATACATGTATGTAATGTGTGTTTCTCAAAAAATAAAACAAGTGGTTTCTTATTCAATACTGTTTATGGCTTAAACCTAATGGCTAATGCCCAGAAAGAAGTTATTAGACATGATCAGGACTAGAAATAGTAGGGAGTGGTCAACTAATAGAATGTGACGATTGTCATCAGTCTGAGCTGCTTAAACAAGAAAGGGTATATCTCACAACACTATGCTCTATAATATCCAAAACAGTTATTAAGTCATCAGATGCTAAACTGACCAAAAAATGATGCATGGTATGGTATACATCCCATATTCTCATTTGATAGATATGGGTACACCAGTATATACTGTAGTTTCTAAAATTACCATTTTCCCCACCATATGACTAGAGGAAAGTAACTCCAGCATTTAAAATATAATGCATGAAAACACAATTTCCTTCTTGTGATGTCCAAAATCTGTACAATACAATTGATATTTTGTAAAATATGATTGATGGTAGTAATAAACAATATAATTTTGAAAAAAAAAAATAACTAATTCAATTATTGGACTCCAATAGAATATTTATAAAAGTACACAAACTTCTTGAATTCTATGAAAAGTGAAATGACTACAATTGGGACATTGGATATTAACGTCATCTACAGTGACTTAGGAGGTGCCAAACTACCGATGATTATAATTTCAATCTGTTTTCTTCTTTTTCCAATTCATTTAGGATCAAAACATAATTTTAAATAATTTACCAGAGACAAAATCTGAAGACAAATATTGAAATAATCTTGTACATGTTTTCATTTTCTCAGAACTTATTGACAATATCTCTTGAATCATGATACATTATTCAAAAACATATTTACTAGTTTTGACAGCCATAAAATATAATTGTAATCATCATATCAATATGTATCATGATATATGTATACATGGAAAATCAATAAATAAAAGTACACAAAATATTGTAATCAACAAAAATACTACATGTAGTTTATCCTTATTCAGAATCAGAGTATGTGCATAGAAGCATATACCGGTATACATATATTTTTTCTCCAATTATACAAAAATTGGATGTTATTTGAAAGTTCAATACTTGCAACATATTTCAGAAAGTATCAAAGAGATATATAAAATATTTTTTACTCAAAAATACTTTTACTTAATGTGTATACAATTTAGCAGTACATGTATTATGAAAAAGTCAAAGTACATTTTTTTTTCATTCTTATGAAAACATGTCATGTAAAGAGAAAGCTAAGAGAATTTAATTTTTTAACTTTTAATGCAGAAATGGAAGTTTATTGTGAAGTCCATAAGTCTGAAATACAAAATCAGATAAGAAGTTACTATATCTCTCAAAGAAGTAAGAAGCATAGATATAGACATATATAAATGCTATATGAAAAACGCAACATATCAAAACAATTAATTTATATCAGAAGCAAACATTGATATTTTTTAAAATTACTAGAAATATTTAAGACTTTTCCAAATATATTCAGTATGGTGCTGCTTCAGTGATTGTAGGCAATACTGTAAACCAATCATTATTTGCATCATCTTTTCATCTTTTTCCCACGATTCTTCAGTTTGAAATTAATCCACGAAGAATAATTTATGCGACTGATGAAATATTCACTACAAATACAAACCTAAATGAATGGTTTATGGCCTTTAATATATGTATACCCAAGTGAGATAGGTTGCAAAACTCACAGATATCTCTCGCACACAAATAAAAGTTGGTTTACAGTAATAGGTAGGAAATGAGTGTTTATAGACCTAGATGTGAGGAGCAATCATGAATGGATAATGTAGTTAAATATGGATTAATATAAAAAAAAAAAAGGCAGCATTGTATATTAAAAACAAATGGATAAAATTATATAAGCTGATAGGCCAATACTTTGTGATATTTCATCAGATTTTCAGTACCATGCAGAATATAATACTAATCAAACAACATTTCATTTCAATCGGTAAATTCTGATTTTTGACATCTATTACCTTGAATAGTACAGCAAAAATAGTTCCAAACAAGAAATAGGGAATCAAGGTTCGTAAACCAGATTTTTTGGGTGATTTCCTCATGATCCATGAAACAATGCTCCCTTTTTTCTCTGAATATGGAGGGTACCGTATTCTGCATAGAGAGGGAAAAACACATTAGCTACTAGCTTTATTTTAAAGGTATTATCAAGCAATGAACAGGTGAACTGCCTTAGAGGCAGCAATCTCTCAGGTGTCTGCTTCTGGAACTCTTTTTGAGGCTGAGGATATAAATATGGCACTATATTTATAGCATTGAGCAACAGACCTGTCCAGGCTACAAGCATTACATGTAGTTTATTTTTCTTTGGACTGAAATATGGCATTTTCATTGGTTGAAATGTGATATATGTGTCTGCCACCCTGTTTCTGAGTGTGGAAGATAAGAAAAGAATCCAGCAATATGGCTCCTGTTTAAACATCTCTATATTAAGAATTATCAGTTCTTCTGTATATGCTTCTCATGTTATGGTCCTCAAGAAAATAAATCATAATTTACTTTCTATAAAAAATGATTGTGTTGTTCAATCTCATAGAAAGGGGTGAGGCGAAACCTCATCAACTTGCAGTATATGAGACTGGTTAAGCTTTATAAATATATTTCCATAGACAGTTACAAACCTAATTAGTAACACTGTTCAGGTCTGTGCTCATTTCTAAAATCCAATGTGCAGTCAAACTTTTATATAAGGATATTTAGACTTCACATGGTAATTAAAAGTTAACAAAAATTTTCCCTTAATAGCCAGTTTGAAAATCAATAATTTTAAGCCAAAGGAAATAAATCCCTTTGGTGCTTGTAATATATATAAAAGTTTGGCTACACAATAGATCACACCAGGGTGGAATTATAAATCACAGGAAGCTGCTTGAATTTATGAGGGCAAATCAAATCTTATCAACAACTATACTGATTAACATTGATAATAATTACTGATTATCATTTAATAATTAACAGATATAAAATCCCAAAGTGACTTTTTTGTTTTGTTTACAATATAATACAGTCATCTTCTAGATTTTTTTTGCCCTCATTACAATTCAAATGAGCTAAAACAAAGACAGAGGAAATCTTGGAGAACACTGCATCTTGTGTGGTCTTCTAAAGACAACTTACCAGGATTTACCGACCAGAACTGATTTGACTTTTAGAATCCCAGCCAGGAGAGAAGCCCACCTGACTTAGGGGACTTCTTGGTTAACCAGGCAATAGTGCTCTGTTTCTTCTCAGTGTAGGGTGGGTATCGAATTCTGGAGATTTTGTCAGGACAGAAAAAATGTTCACAGTAACACTTCAAGTGGAAAGGAGGTTATACACTGACGATTATTGCATATTTTGAAACATATTTCTCAATGATTTGTAAATAGAGAGTCTAGTAAATGCTCTATTCCATCCATGCTGAAAATGCCCAGGGGACTTCTTTTTTTGCAATGTCATAATACTGCAAAATCACTTATTTTTGTGGGGTACCTGTAAATCTTTTTTGTGATTTAAGGTAAAATATTGGTTAATGGTTTTGTTGTGAAGAAATGTGGCTTTGTCTTGATTACTATTTTAACATTAATGGAAGAAATGAATACAAGGGTCTCCTGAGTCTTCATACCTCAACATCAACGAAATTAACCCCCTTGAAAATTAGTGATTTCACAGTTTATTTCACCCTTCCTAATTTTTGAGGACATCACATAAATTTGACATAAAAAATATCTACTAAACTGACAAATAGTATTGGTGTGAAAATGTTTATGACTAGAAATTTAGATTCCATTCACATGAATTGGAATTGTGCATTTATTTTTATGGAAATCAAACAAAAGCTGTAGGGGGACTAGCATTTCAAAAGAATTCTACAACTCTTTCTCAAACCCTTAAACTAGATTGTGTAAATCAGTGTATACTATTTGTACTCTTAGTCTTATAAAACCAGACCAAAATTAAAATTGCATTTAGAATTTTTTTTAAAGATGTTTCTACATTTAGCAACTGTGGTATCATCTTTTAACAAGATTTAAAGTCATTCAAAGAATTCTTTGAAGAAGTCTATTAAAGTTTTTTGCTATCTGGTGAAATTTATTGATGGGTATTGTTTTGAAAGAATTTCACATATTACTTTATATGCAGAAACTGCAGCAACAAATTTCATCAAAACAAAAATATTACGTAAACCAGAAGTCTCTGATGAAACTGTAGCTCTAATGGTCTGTACGTATAACAAAGGAAAAGTAGCACTTGGATATGAACTTTTGCACTGGGCAGCAATAAATAAAAATTATGTTTCTTAGTGTAGTCTACTTGTGTGCCAAGTCATATTGAAATCAAACCAAAATTGTAGGAGGAGTAGCGTTTTAAAGGAATTTCACAGAAATTTCTATTTTTTAGTAACCATGGCAACATCATTCATTGAAATTAACAAGAGGCCCATGGGCTTTATAGGTCACCTGAGCATTATGCAACAACTTTCCAGTGATTGAATTTGATTCATGTTTTAAGCCAGATGCTATGGCATTCACAATTTTGAAAGAGGCACCACTGATCGTCATAACAATACACTTAGAAATGACATATAGCAGTTGCTTAGTTTGTTTACTCAATACCTATAGGCAGGGTGGGAAACAAAAAACGCATTTCAAAATCAGTAAAATTCAGCAATAATCATTAGTGCCCCTACCACACATGAAACCCTGACCCTTAGGCCTAGATCCACACATTGCACAAATGAAAAGGCATCCTTGCTTTTCAAAAATATTTGATTAATACAAAGGAGCAGATTTCAACCAATTCATTCATTTTCAATATATAATTACACACCCCCCCTCTATGGTACGACTGACCCTGAAGCCTTGAATTTCACAATTCACAAGATTAAGGCCCTTGCTCATCATTACAAAATAGGTAGTTCATCTGCTTAATACCCAGGAGTAGAGAAGAAAATTTTCAAAGATGTATTTTCACTATATAATCAATAGAGCCCCGCCCTAACACCAGAACCCCTGACCCTGGGGCTATAAAATTCACAATTTTGAAAGAGGCATTCTCGCTCATCATAACTATGCACTTGGTTAGTTTATTTAATACCTAGTAGCAGAATAGAAGATATTCAAAGAATTCATGTATTTTCACTATATAATCAATAGGACCCACCCTAACACCAGAAACCCTGACCCTGGGGCCATAAAATTCACAATTTTGGTAGAGGCACTCTTGCTCATCATAACTATGTACTTAGTTGGTTTATTTAATACCCAGGAGCAGAGAAGAAGATTTTCAAAGAATTCATGTATTTTCACTATATAATCAATAGAGCCCCGCCCTAACACCAGAACCCCTGACCCTGGGGCCATAAAATTCACAATTTTGGTAGAGGCACTCTTGCTCATCATAACTATGTACTTAGTTGGTTTATTTAATACCCAGGAGCAGAGAAGAAGATTTTCAAAGAAATAATGCATTTTCACTACCTACTCATTTAGCCCCGCTCTAGCACTAGAACCCTTGACCCCAGGGCAATGAATTTCACAATTTTGGTAGAGGACTCATTGCTGATTACAATCATGCAAACAGTTTGACTGCTTGATGTCCAGGAGTAAAGAAGAAGATTTTTAAAGATTGTATTAATTTTAGTGGTTTTGGCCCCACCCCTCAGGCCCCAGGGGGGCAGGTATCATGAAATTCACAATTTTTGTTCCCCTTCACCTATAGATGCTTTGGTTGAAATTGGTTCAGTGGTTGCAGAGAAGAAGCTGAAAATGTTCAAATGTTAACGCACGACGGACGACAACGGATAGCAAAAATTGATGCACTAAATTATGTATCCTTATGTAGTCTACTTGTGTGCCAAGTTATATTGAAATCAGACCAAAACTGTAGGAGGAGTTGCATTTTAAATGAATTTCACAGAAATTTCTACTTTTAGTATTAAACCTTGACAACACTGTTCACGGAAATTAAAAACCGATGTACTAAATTATGTATCTTAGTGTAGTCTACTTGTGTGCCAAGTTATATTGAAATCAGATGAAAACTGTAGGAGGAGTAGCATTTTGAAAAATTGTTTACAGACAGACAGACAGCTAGACCGACCGACGATGGAAACCTTACTATCGCATAAGCTCTTCTGGTCAGAGTCTTCTGGTCTCTGACCAGTAGAGCTAAAAATGTGTTACTCAATCTACTCTGTGTTTTTTAAAATTAAACCAATTGTGTTACATCAAGTCCATGAAAAATTTTATATTCTGCGTACAAACTTACGATTGCATTGCTTCACCGCCATGTTTCCTTTCCAAAACTGCTCTTTTGTGGCTGAAGGTATCAAAGGTACGGAATCCATGATAGGACCCTATACCACTGGAGCCGACACCTCCAAATGGCAGGGACATCACTGAAATCAAGGCATTTCAAAATTAAGATTGCATATAAAACACACCAAGTGTACGTATTTCATCCAAACCGGTAATTCCAAATCAGCACACCCACTAGTTTGAGTAATGAAAAGGTATATACACCCTCATTTAATTGACAATGAATAAATATTACCTCAAAGATAAATAACTGTTTACATACTGAAATCGCCAGAATTATTTCTAATTGAATCCTGCTTCAATCAATTACTTACACCCAGCATGCATCATGGTGTCATTAAAGACAAACCCTCCACTGCTTGTGTTCTGTAAAAACTTTTCAGCCACGGTGTGGTCCTTTGAAAAAACATACATAGCTAAGGGCTTTTCTCTGAAATGTTAAACAAGAAAATATCAGTTGCTATTGCTATGTGCGTTATAAATTGCACTTTTATTATGTGATTGTAATACATGCGAGTTCAAACAAATATAAAGATACATGTAGTTTTCTGTTACCCTTTGTTGATGTAATTAATGGCTTCTTCATCACTGTTGACAGACATAATGGGAAGAACTGGACCAAATATCTGTCATAAAACATACATGTACTCATACTACTACTACTAATAATAATACTTTATTTCAAGAGGGTAACCTGATTAGTGCAATGCGCTAGTCTTCCTCGGGGCCCTCTGAGCAAGTACACAATAATACAATTATAAAAACATTGTACAATTATAAACAAGAGGCCAAGGGGCCACAGCGCTCACCTGAGCACATCGGGCTTGAATTTACCCCCCCCCCCCC
>PRKT01000219.1:282087-330436 GCA_003671525.1 Saccostrea glomerata | reverse complement strand
TAGTTGGTTTATTTAATACCCAGGAGCAGAGAAGAAGATTTTCAAAGAAATAATGCATTTTCACTACCTACTTATTTAGCCCCGCCCTAGCACTAGAACCCCTGACCCCAGGGCCATGAATTTCACAATTTTGGTAGAGGACTCATTGCTGATTACAATCATGCAAACAGTTTGACTGCTTGATGTCCAGGAGTTAAGAAGAAGATTTTTAAAGATTGCATGAATTTTAGTGGTTTTGGCCCCACCCCTCAGGCCCCAGGGGGGCAGGGATCATGAAATTCACAATTTTTGTTTCCCTTCAGCCATAGATGCTTTAGGCCAAATTTGGTTGAAATTGGTTCAGTGGTTGCAGAGAAGAAGCTGAAAATGTTCAAATGTTAACGCACGACGCACGACGACGGACGAAAACGGATAGCAATAGGTCACCTGAGTTTACTCAGGTGACCTAAAAAACATCCGAAGGACTTTTTTTAATTTATATTAGAAACATCACATTTATTAACAAAAAAATTTTCAATTGATCTTTGGTATCTCGAACACAGAAATCTTGAATATCACGAAAATGTCAAAATGATTTGAAAAGTCCCAACCACTTATTCTTTATGTATTTAAACCTATATCTGGAAGTGTTCAAAGTCAACTGAGTTCAAAATAATGAAAGATGATGAGGTTTGGCTGTATACCCAAGCTATTTTTATTTATATAGTTTATATACGTATATAAAAAAAAAAGACCTTTTTCCTCCCAGCTCCAGAGTCACTGGTGTCAGGTGCTCTGCCGCAGCCTTCATAACAATCTTGCCCACCATTGTATTACCTGTGTAGAAGATATAGTCAAACTTCTCCTTCAGTAGAGCTGTGGTCTCTGGGACTCCACCGTTGACAACTTTAACACAGTCCTGTTGCACAAAACAATGGTTTTAATTAACAGCAAAGGATAAACTAAGTTTATTTATGATTACAGGTTCCTGATTCATGGTTATCAATATTTTTTAAAAAGTTGCATTTAAGTATATGTATAAATATGTTTAACAACTAAAGTTGGGATTCCTTGATGACTGGATAATTCAGTACACAATGTGCTATCCATTGAATACGGTGAAAGAAAACAAAATTCTGTCAAAGAGAATGCTTACGTTGCTTACAACAGAGAGTGTACCTTCCAAATCAGATAGTGAGGCAATATCAGAGCCTGAGTAAGATGTGTCTTTTTCCTATTATTTAAGTTTCTATTAACTGAAATACAGGTATATCATACCTAATCTTAAGGCATTTTAACCTCATCACCTATCTTTACACAGCATACTCCATAATTCATAAGAAAAATCAAGTTCATGAATCCAAGATTAGAATACTGTAAATGTATTATATTTAACATGTACGGTATTTGGCGGAAATTAGTTTGTGAACAAGTTAGCGAAAATCTGATTTAGCACATTTCTCAATGTTCTTATTTATGTCTATGTGTGCAAGACATTGAGCGTTGTACTTGAATTAGTGTAAGTTTCTCTTTGCCAAAAGTGCTAAATAGAATACACACTGTCAGCCAAATGTAATACGTTTAAAGTATCTTATTTCATTTATAACCAAAGTACTTTATCTAGGTATCTGGGCAGTATTTTTACGTACTTTATCTAGGTATCAGGGCAGTACTTTTACGTACTTTATCTAGGTATCTGGGCAGTATTTTTACCTACTTTATCTAGGTATTTTTACCTACTTTATCTAGGTATTTTTACCTACTTTATCTAGGTATTTGGGCAGTATTTTTACCTACTTTATCTAGGTATCTGGGCAGTATTTTTACCTACTTTGTCTAGGTATCTGGGCAGTATTTTTACCTACTTTATCTAGGTAGCTGGGCAGTATTTTTACCTACTTTATCTACGAATCTGAGCAGTACTTTTACCTACTTTATCTAGGTATCTCGGCAGCACTTCCTCCAGGAGCTTGGCTGTGGAGCCCGCCATCTCCGAGGGTTTCAGGACGACACAGTTCCCAGCTGCCAGTGCCCCCAGGACAGGAAGGACAGTGATCTGGATGGGGTAATTCCAGGCCCCGATAACCAAGGTTACTCCGTACGGCTCCCTCTGTATGTAAGCAGTGTCCATAATGTTCAGTAAGGGTTTCTTTGCCTGTAAAAGTTGGGTTATCATGTTTAAGATGTTTTATTTAACATCTACAAAATATACTGCATTTCTATCTTATTACTTGTAGATTGTAGACAAGGAAGCATCAATCACATAGTTTCAATGAAGGTAAGTGTTTTATGTATTATGTTGCACTTAAGAATCTGGGTCTTTTGATTTATCTACTTTCACGTAAAACATTAATCTCCTTGCATGGCCCCATTCCAGCCTTTGGGGCCGTCATTAAGAATCTTGATTGTTTATGTTTTTTTTTTAATTTTTAATCAAATTAAGAATAAAAACCAATACCTTTTCTGGCTTCATCCAGTCGTTTAGGTTATTCATTGTTTCAATCAAGTCATTTCTAGTGAAATCAATTTCAAACACAGCTGATTCCAATGTGGGCTGCAATGTATAATCTTTATAGAAAATCATATTGCTAGGATGTGTTGGTAAAAAGCCAAATTTGAAGAATATATATGACATTATTAAAAATGATTGAACTTCCATTTAAAGTGTAGAATATATGAATAAAAACATTCCTCCACCATCAAGTGGATAAGAGACTGCTAAGCCACAAAGAGGAGTGACCTCCACAGATTAAGGACAGATGATACAAACAAATTTTTTCTTTGAAAAAGATTTAATATCATGTTTAGAAATGTAGATGGTTCTTACAATTTTTTCTCCTAAGAACTGGAATATGAAAAAGACTCGGAAAATATTAGTAATATTTCAATGAAAAAACAAATATAGACAAATCACATTCAGTAAAGGTTTACAGGTGAAAACAAATTTCAGAATATGTAAACATGGTGCTAAAAGTGTAATATAAACTTAAGAAAAATATACCAAGCCATGTGAATTTTATTAGGAAAAGCTAAATGGTAAAAATCAGCCTATGTGATATTGCTAATTTTTTGTCATTTTGATCTTCCTCTTAAAATTCACCTGGCTTGGTATATTTTTCTAAAGTTTATATTACCCTTTTAGCGCCAATATGACATATTCTGAAATTTGTTTTCACCTGTAAACTTTTACTGAATGTGATTTGTCTATATATTTTTTTTATTGAAATATAAGTAATATTTTCAAAGTCTATTTCATTTTCCAGTTCTTCGGAGAAAAAAATCTAAGAACCGTCCACTTTTCTAAACTTGTGACTTGATGTTAAATCTTTTTCAAAGAAAAAATTTGTTTGTATCATCTGTCCTTAAAAGATTGGCTTTGCATTAAATGTACCTTATGTAAATCTTCCTTCAGGGCCTGACAAATTTTGTCTCTGTTATCATCTAGGAATGAGAGCACTCCCTCAAGCTGTTTTTTCCGCCATTCATATGATTTTGTCACACCACTCTTGAATGCTTTGCGAAGACCTTCCATCATCTAAGCAAATGTAAAAAAATAAATCATTTATATTTAGTTAATATACATAAAATGTATGGTCTTCCAACTTGAAAATGTATGGTCTTCCAACTTGAGATATCATGAAAAGGAAAAAAGATCCATTGGCCATAGTGCTCACTTTTGTCAGCATTGCCTTCGAATTAAATCCCAATATGATATATGCAAGTAGTAACTGTAGATTGTAGATATAGGTTTTTTTAGTTTAATTTATTAGCTAAGCAATTCTAATCTCATGAGACAATGACATGCAGATCAAAGCATGTACTAGAAACATGTTTTAACCTCAAAAACTATATTCATCCGTCACAGTCAGACATTAGTGTGATTTGAAAAATAGGGTTTTGTTCATAATTATGTGTTGTTTTTTAAAGTGAGACAATAACAGTTTTACAAAAATATTATATTAAAAAAAGGAAAATCAATCATTTCAAATCATCCATTTTCATTGAATGTTGAAGAAAATAGAATTCCAAACCACTTTGCTTAGTAAACTTGATAAACTTATATATTTTTTTTACATAATATACATGAATATGTTCATCTATTACATAAATATTTATCAATCATGTTAATAAACAACATTTTTGATTTATCCTTTTGTTTTATTTATTCAGAGGAGCTTTAAAAAGTTAAAGGTCAAGATTTAGTAAACAACTTCAGACTAATTTTTTGGTGCTAGATCCATTATGATGTCATATCAATTTCAACTTTCTTTTTCACGTACTTTACAGCTTTAGCAGAATTATGTAGAAAATAGGGTATTTTCATGTCATTCAATTTGAAATCATATGAAAAGTAAACCGGATATATTAAATTTGATATTGATTTAAAGAGGCCATGAACATACTAATTACCGTTTTCTGAGAGACTGTAGGCAATCTTGATACATTTCCTCTGCCGAATATGAAAAAAAAACTCCCATATTCATGACTGGTTTTCTTAATTTTTCATTGAAAATGAGTTTAAAATACAGTTTTTTATCTTGTTTACCCACGTTAATTATGCCCCAAAACACCTTATTTGACCAAGCTAAAGTTGTAAAGCATCAATAAAGGAATTTATTTCTCAAGTTTGATAAATCTGTAGGCACCTTTTATTTACTAGATCTTGACCTTAATTGAGGAGAAAAATTCCATAAACATGATAAATAAAATAAATTAAAGTCATCAACTTATTAAAGTGTCATTGTGCTTAACCATTCAGCAGTGAAATAGGAAAGAATATTTGGGAATTATTTATCAGCAAAATCAGGGACTCAGTTATATTAGTATATCTACATGTACATGTAGGTCCCCGTCAAAATACTTCAAAAGGAACAACTTTTGGCAAGCAAATTTTACTGCAACTCTACAGTTTGTTAGATTGATCCCCAAGAAGTTAAGGGTTTTCCGAGGGGTAAATCCCCTAAACAATGGACATACCGATAATTTTGTAAACCAAAGCCTGTCCAAAGGCAAAGGCTATTCTTTTATAAATAAGTATCTTGATGCAGATCGATTTATGATATTTCTTGCCGAAATAAAAAAATATATAATTTTTTGCAGTGTAAATTTATACCCATTTGGGAAAATATAATTATTTCAAAGGTATAATTTAAATGACATTATTGCGGAAATCAAAACTGTAAGTTAAAACATGCAGCTTGACCATGTTGACCGTGGGGTTACAAACTGGAACGATTTCACGATAGTTTACACAAAGTGCCCCAAAAATGTATAATTATTAGAATTATCATTAGAAAAAGAAAACAGGATTCACTTATAGCTTCATTAAGATATGACACAATCTTACCTCGCTATAATCTGCCATTGTCTCAAACTTATTTACTCTCTTCAATTTTTTCGTACTTTGAGTTTGACTTTGTTCATCACATGAAAAAACCTTGAATGTTCATCACATGAAAAAACCTTGAATGTCGAGCCCGACCAAATATACAACTTAAGATTTTTATGATGTTATCAACTGTTATGTCCTAAATTGTGCTCTAAGGCCTATGGTTGGCAAATGAAGGAATGAGTGAACTACTTAATAAATAACTTGACTAAAATTATTATTTATTTATTTATTTATTGATGCAATCTAATCTAAAATTAAATTTTGGATCAGAGGATCAAAGGTATAATTTAGATTTGAATGTTATTTATTTATTTTTTTTATTTATTTATTTATTAAATTATCCAATCTATTTAAATTTAAATCTAGACCAGCGAATCAAAGGTATGATTTTAATTAGAATGTTATTTATTTATTTTATTTTATTTTTATTTATTGGCCTGGGTCAAATACCTAAGGCCTGAGTCCAGAATACAGGTCTAAATCTGGCAAGTGGTAATGTCTCAGTATAGAAGGGATGTTAAAAAAATACAATTTCATACCATGCCACTATGCTACGAAAGACGAATAGGGCCACATAAAAAAATATTTTTATCTCGTAATTACGAGAAAAGATCTAGTAATTACGAGATAATTATCTCGTTATTACGAGAAAAGATGCCCTGATGTAGGTACAGTGTATGCATACCATACGTTCAGAGTACCCTTTTCTGTGATTTTACATGATGAAAGCCATAAAGGAATGGATGTTACTATATTTGTACTTTATCAATTGATCGCGAATGAAATATCATCGAACACAAAACTGACACAGATCAAAAATAAGGGACGATGTGTTTTAATTTTTGGTGGATTTTACTCTTTCTATTCTTAAAATAACAAATCAGATTGATAGATAATCCCTGGACTTTATAAATGCCATTGCCAAAGTTTTATGAGAGAAAATCCGATGCCAGCATGAAGTGATCAATATGTGACTGATACGATATTTAAGACTCTGTGCTCTGTGTATAAATAAACTAGAGGTACTGTCAGCACTGAGTTCACAAACTAATAGACCGCCTCACATATGATTAAAATAGCCCGAGTTTTGCCATGGGGATCCAAAATAAGTGTCATGCAGATCAAAAAGTAAATTAGAACGTCACAATTAATGGCATTACTAATTTGTGTTAAACTATCATTAAATTTTATCAATGCTAAAGGACGAGTTGTGGATAAGAGATAGATATCCCTCAATATTACAGAAAAAATGTCGGTGATGATAGGATTCACAGTGCTGTAATGAAGATGTAGACAAATAACTTTGAATTATAAAGCATATAATGACCGAAGACGTAGACAGATTATTAATTTTGTGCTGAGTTTACAGTTTTGATGAACTGTTATTTGGCAGTATCTGTCACTCATGTAAAATAATCCTGTCTCCGAACATTCCATTTTTTTTCTAGAATATTTTCTCACACACAGAGCAGTAGACTTAAGGTACAGTTTCGTCAATTTTTTACTCGTTTTCATTAATTGAAGTGTCTGCGTAGAAATAATGCTATAGCAGTATTTGCAGATCGTTTTTTACGACTCTTTATTCTCTTAGGATGTTTTAAGCTATATTAGTTTGTGTTGTGTTGCCGGTGCTGACAGGGGATTTAATATCAATTTGTTTGACAAATCCTCAGTGAAGATGAGTACACAGAGAGATACAAAGATCAAGGAGTCCTAACAAATATCTCCTCGAAAAGTTGGAGGGTATATATTGATCGGGATATGTCCGTCCATCCGTTCCGCTTTGGGGTAACCTACTCTTTTCCGCAACTCCTCTTATAGGCCTACCACTGAATGAAATTTAATGAGACTTTCACAGAATCTTTGTTACATAGTAACATGCATTGTGTACCTCCTATTCTAGTGTACTCTTTGATCGGACACTTATTTCTGGTCTCCCTGAGCAAAATATGAACTTTGTCATTATAATCACATGAGAGGCGAGGGTATCATTTAGTGTGCTCACAGTACCTCTGATTAGATAATGCTTCTGTTATTTTCAAGAAGTAATGGGTATGACGTCATTTCAACAACGTACTCAATGCCCTTGAATTCTGACGTTGAAGTGACCTTCAGGCAATAGCCTACAACGTATCTCTCTACTTTCATACATGTAGTAATAATTAGATTAGATCTGATTGCAGATTGGGGGAGAGAAATAGACAGATTTGTAGTAGACAGGGAAAAAAAACTTACCAAAAAATTATGTTCTTGTACGTGAAATATATAGAGATAATGAACAGTATTCAAGATCAAAACTCCATTCAAACAATACAAAATAGGAGCAGAGCAAACACGGACCTCCTAAACATCAGAGGTGGGATCAAGTGCCATGATGGAGAGATCATCCCCTGCCGACGGTCAAACCCTCCGTGTTCTCCTTGTCATGATCGGGAAATAACAGAAAATTCGTCGTCAATTCAGTGTGTAAATAATGGGCAAACAATTTGTATGAAAAAACGCCAGTCAGCATTTGACTCAATTACATGTATTTAAATTGTATTTGCTGACAAAGTCATTGTATCGACCACAGAACTTTCTAAATGACGACTTTAAATGAGACTGTTGATATTCATGTTTCAAAAACTTGTTTGTCAATAATTTACCTCGTTTTAGAAATTGTACATTCATATATAAACGCCGTATGCAGGTAATGAAGATATATTGCTGCATAAATAAGGGAAGTTGACGATTGAAAAGTTAAAAGCATCACGTTTATCTTAGAGTTTTGTTGTTAAATTACCATTAACGCCTTTTCAAGTAAAATATCTAAATTTGAAACAAATTCTGTCAAACTCTGTGGTATCTTTTATCTCAAGCTCATGCACCGGGATATATCGAATCGACATAAGAATGGAAATTACCATTGTTTATTGACAATACTCGTCGATATATCTCAATGTCTAGTTGAGGGCCAGAGCAAGTGTTTTCTTCTTTTTACGTAAAAAGATTTTGGACAAATTCTACTTCATATGAATATAAAATTATTTCTGCTTATAACGGGGCGCAACTTGAAGGGAAATATAATTTTGAACCAAAACGAGACAAAAAGATATTAGTTTTATATTGAAAAGTGTCAAGTACTGGACGTCAATACTCTATGGACATACCTGATCATGACCAGTAGTATATGTTCATCAGCCTGGGTTATAATAATATTCCAACATAAGCTTTATTCTGTAACAATATCTCATTGTATTGATTGTAGCAATTTGTAATGGAACACAAAACATTAAAATAGATATGTTTAATTGATAAAGAATAACAGGTTTCACGTAGGTCACGAACATTAATGGAATGTATTGATGAAAGTGTAAAATTAGTAGAAACAAACAGATTATTTAAGTCTAGACTCTTACATAATTTCAGATCGATTGACAAGAAATGCCATGAAGTTATTATGAAAAATTAACCTTTAGCAGCATTTTCATTTTGTATACATGGCGCATTAATGGTAATCTAACAACCAAACTTTATGGCAAACGAGATGACTTTAACTTAAATTTCAATCTTCATCTTCCCTTACTTATGCATCAATATACCTACATCAACCGCATACAGAGTTTATGTATCTCAGTTAAATCGATACACAAGAGCATGCTCAACGTATGAACAATTTTGAAAACGAAGTAAGTTATTGACAAACATGTTTCTGAAACAAGACTATAAATAGTCTCATTTAAAGTCATCATTTCGTAAGTTTTATGGTCGAAACAATGACCTTGTCAGGAAATACAGTTAATCATCAAGTCAAATGCTGACTGACGTTTTTCATACTGGTTGTTAGGCTATTCTATACACACTGATTTCCCGATCATGACACGGAGCACACGGCGTGTGTGTTTGGTCGGCAGGTGATGCTCACTCCTTTATTGCACCTGATCCCACCTCTGCTTTTTCGAGGTCCGTGTTCGAATATTGTTCAATATTGTTTTGTTAAATGGACTTTTTGAGCCTTAATACTGTTCGTTATCTCCATATATTTCATGTAAGTTACATTTGAAAAACTGTGATCGTCCCAAAGGTATTTGTAAGGATATTCCTTACTTTAAATGTTTTTACCAAGGGAAGTTATTCTCAAGACCAGAATGATTTTTTAAGATTAATAAAACATATACAGTACTTAAAAAAATTGCAGGCAACATACTGAAAAGAAATGTTTTTCTATGTCTTAAGTTTTTTTCTCTGTTTAGTATCCAACCAACTTTCCAATACCTATCTACCTATATACATGTATTTGCATAAACACACCAGCCAAAACCTAAAACCTATATTTCATAGACATAAAAATGACTTCATTCAAAGCATTTGATTTTATCAATCTATTTTTCTCGCAGAAAGTTGCATTTTTCAGCAAATTCAAGGTTTTAAATGTTCAATAAACTCTTAATATGACAAACTGTAGAAAAATTAAAAATGGAATGTTAACTACGGTAATTGCAAAGGCATAATTATTATAAATTGTAAATCGACAGTTTACTGTCAGGGATTTTTCTTTTGTAAGTACACGAAGAAATGAAAAGAGAGCATGCTCAAAACTCTTTCTGAACATTTAAAATTTGGAGCAAAACAGACAAGGATCCCCAAAACACTAGAGGTGGGGTCAGATGCCATGGAAGAGTAAGCATCCCCTGCCGACAAGTCACTCCAACCATGTACTCCTGATAGATCGGCCAGACGGGAAATCGGTAGGCAATTCAGTGAAAACTGAAATAATGACATGTAAGTTGATATGGAATTAATATATAAGGAATTAACCTAAGGACGAAACATGACAATCAGAATTGGATTGGGTACTCTATAACTACTCCATGTTTTCATCTTTTGTCTTTCTGAACAGTCTTTGCTCTTTCATACTATTATCAAAATGTAAAAAGAAAAAAATAATTACCATTGATGTAATTACCAGCGACCTTACTTAATTATCTAGAGACTTGCACCAAATGTTGATCAATATAATGTGCAGTCGTGAAATTTCATTGATTTCCAGTGAATCGGTATCGGAATAATACTATCGCAATCTTTAATTTGCATAGATCACTGGAATTCACGGTCTTATTGATTGGAATCTGATGCTGGGGATTTGAACTTAAACAGGTTCTAATAGCGATACAAATGGAAAACACCTGTGGAAGGGAAATCAACAGCATGGCTACAGATACATAAGGTAAAAAAATTGTCATTTTATGACAATCTAATTTCTTAATTTTGAAATAGTCAAATTGTCAAAATACTCAATATTAGATTTCTTGAATGAATAAACAAAATGTAAATGATTCATCATAGAAATACCGGTAAATTTTGTTGTAAATTTTTTTTCGGAAAAAGGAGTAAGTTTTAAAAATATGAAAAACTTACAAGGGTAGGGGTTCAGTAAAATCTTTGTGTACGTGTTTTTGACCATAAAGATAGTTGTCCACCAATTTAGTGTACATGTATTTTATATATGTAGATATATATCATATATGTAAACTTAATGTTCGAAGGGGTTGGGTTCAGCAGGAGATACCTTATGTGGATTCAATTAGCTTTGAAAGGTCGTCTTATATAAACTTTAAATATTTAATTATATATATTTAACATATATAACGACTTGGATATAATTCTAGAATTATACATACATTTTTTGGGTTTTATTCAAAAAATGGCGATTCTGAAATAAAAATTAAATTAAAAATACAACAGTTATCAGCGATTTTTTTTTTTTTTAAAAAATGGACAGTAACTTAATTAACCTTCATACATAATAAATGATAGAAAATATTAGATAACAAATAGGGATCGATGTGAAAAAAAAATTAAGAAAAAAAAGATCTGCAAACCATACAGGGCATAAAACTCAAAACCCTTAAAAATACCGGAGGCTGAAACAGGTGCCTAGAACTAGAGTAAGTAAGGGCTTCTTGACGACAAAACCACCTTGAGCTCTATGTATTGACCAAATGTACGTTATACTCCGAAGTCAAATTGAATATTTAAAAAATCAAAGTCCAAATAATTGGTAAGAAATATATCAGTCAGAAGTATTTCATTCAAAATAGCACCAAATGATAACTTGCTTACAAGGCCATTTATTACAGCGACTATAGGATTAATGGAGAGTCTCATTTTAAATGAGATTGTTGAAATTCTTGTAACATCAACTTCATTGCAGTAGCATGCTTCGGTTTTTGTTGTGATCGTACTCTGATCATTCTTTTGAATATCGAATGAATTAGACATAAAAAACCCACGCACAGGTGATTCTGGTAAAATAATACATGAACAAGTTGAGGATGGGAATGAATGCTCAAGTCATCTCGTTTTTTAAACATTTTGTTAGGTTGATAGTGGACATTTATTGTCTACAGTCAATAACGCATCCTAATATGAAACAGATTTGGAGTGCAAATGGAGGTGTGAGCATCCCTGCCGACCGGTCACACCGGCCGTGTGCTCATTGTCATGAATGGGAAATAGTGGAAAATTCCGTCGATAATTCAGTGTGTAAATAATGGTCTAACAATAAGCATGAAAAAAGTTGTCACTCAGCATTTGTCTCAATTTTAAATGGCATTTTCTGACAAGGTCGTTGTATCGACCATAGAACTTACGAAATGATGGCTGTAAGCGAGACTGATGGTATTCTTGTTTCAGTTAACTTACCTCGTTTTAGAAATTGTTCAGACGTAGATCATGCTCTTGTGTATCGAATTAATTGTGAGATACTACCCCATATGCATGTGATGAAGGTTGCTGCACAAGTAAAGGAAACTGACAAATTTAAATGTTAAAGTCGTCTCGTTTGTCATAAGGCTTGTTGTTAGATGATCATTAACGTCCTTTTAAAGTAAAATATCTAAATTGGTGTCATTTTGTGCCATTTGTGACAATTGTGTCAGACTCTGTGGTATCTTTTATTTCAAGCTCATCGTTATATCATATCGACATAAGAATGAAAATAACCGTTGTTAATTGCCAATACTTCGCCAATATATAAAAATGTCGAGTTGAGGGCCATAGCAAGTGTTTTCACGTACAAGATATTGGACAAATTCTGCTTCATATGAATACAAAAATAGGTCTGATTAAACGAGGTGCAATTGGTACCTATGGTTATTCCAATAGATTGTTGGAAAACCTGGTCTCCAATATGTAGTATGAAAAATGAAACTTTTTACACCAGTTACCACCATGAAAACCTTATTCTTTTCAACTCGTGACACTGGATTTTTCTTGAATTGCATTCCAAATGTAATGTTTAAAAGTGTCTCTCAATAATTCGAGTTCCTTTGTAGGTTACACAGAAAAAGTAATAATGTATTGGATGATACACATTTGATAAGAATATTCACTCCTTAACAGTAATCAATAAAAGTTTGAGCTTTTAGATTTTTTTCACTGTTTTATATTATACATATTTCTGGGATACATAATAGGGGCTTAAGGTATCCGCAAATTAATAAAACAATGTTCAATTTTATTAATTCTAAGAGATGGATTCGGGTTTTTTTGGGGTTTTTTTCACTTTGTGTTATATTTTGGATCCTTAAGATATTGATTATGACTACCCGATGGACCGAGAAGAACGAATATACAAGTCAAAGTCACTTCATAAAGTTATACCATAAAGAGTTTCGTTTAAATTACAGCCTTCAAAAGGGCAAGGTTGTGAATATTTTATAATTACTTTGCCGAGATGCAAGTTGCATCTTACATTAATGTTAAGCTTTTATTTGATCAATAGCTCCTGCATGGTGACATCTCTTTGCCCTGAAGAATACATATACATCTCATTTATAAACAACATGCATTTTCATTCCTACACTGTTTCGATACATCCCTTTAAACTAGCATAAGATAAAAGATACCACAGAGTCTGACACATCTCTTTCATATTTGAATATTTTACTAGAAAAATACATTAATGATAGCCTAACAACAAACATTTATGATAAACTTGATGCCATAAACTTTTCTCTTCCAGTTGATTCACATGCAAGGGCATACTCTACGCACAAACAATATTTTACTTAAGGCAAGTTACAGACTAATAAGTTTCTGAAATAAGTATTTATAATTTATAATTGCTTTTAGGCCTTATTTTTCAGCCACATGTATATTAAGATCATAGGTAAGATGTGTCCGAAGGGGCGGTAGTTTAAAGATGAAGATAAACAAAAACGCGTTAACGATTAAGATAACTTTGCAATAAGAAATTATGATATTTAATAATCTTTGGAAGAAAAAAATCAAATATAATGTTTACGAGGCTTGATCCAAAAGTTCGTGGAATTTCTTTCTAAAATTTTATCGTGTTTTGATAAAATCAAACAATATTCATATTTATTATAATATAAAGGCATAATGAAACAATACAGAAAAATTTCACCACGTTTCAATTAACGATAAGGTCACTGCAGCTATTTGAAAATGAAAAGTTGTTAAACCCGGGGGAGACTTCGACGTAACGTTAAGTTAAGTATGTCACGTCACGTGACTAGGCGCATCTCACCCTCATGTCTAATTTGACTAAGTTTAACTATAGAATGCTGCTTTTTTCTCCATTTTTTTTTCAAGAAAAACCTGGGTATTCTCTCACATCGACTTATTTCCATATCATACCCATATTTCAAAAATACTCCCCATTTTTCAATATGATATTATTGCAGTGTAAAGCACAATACATCAGCTGTCAATGTAAATTCACACAAAATTTGTCTACAAGGAAAAACAGACACCTTTAATCAACCTCCATGGATGTTCTATTTTTCTTACATTTCTTACACCACTTTTGAACAAGCGACTTAACGCATTTTTTCTCCAGCCTGCAACAATAGTATACATGTTTAATTCAGTGTTCTCGAGATTTTTACAAAAACTTATAACTTGACGAAATTTGACAATGACTAACAATTTAAAGATGAACACTTAATCACCAACTAATAAAAAGAATATCCAGTTGACTCAGTAAAACGCTCACACAACGATTTATAAGATGTCAAGTGATCACAATAATGACATAATTTTCGTTTGATAAGCTTAGGAATTAGTTCAAGTTCAGTTTATTCACCCAGACCAATCTATTGGTACATTGGGTATTGTGCATAAATAACATATAAACATTATGTACAATATAAACAGTCTGGTCAGAGGTACATACACAATATAGGAAACATGACAGAAGATTAAGGGTAGAAAAAAGAGTGGGGAAACATACCAAGGAGGACAGACAGCAGCATAAATTTTTTGGATAAATATACAAAGTTTTTTCATCATATTTTCGTTTGAGGTTGACATAATTTCCATAAATTTAATAACATTAAAATGATAATGAACAAGTAAATGTCTCCCCTGCAATTTCAAACATCGTTTCTATGGCAACTGCCACAGAGTAACTATCAAAAATATTTAAAATATTTTTTTTATTTAAAAAAAAAAACAAGTGTCTGTATTCTCATTTGTAATTTTCAACCACGTTCACCAACAAATAAATGAAATATATATGAAGAAATCACAAGAACTTTTGGATTAACCTTCGTATACACTCTTTTCTAAACATAGAATAATTTGAGACAAGTTATATATTCTACAGCTTACATTAGATATGTGATTTATTTAACATCAAAAAAGGAAACAACTGTTCCTCATCAAAAGCTCTGTATTTCTTTGTTTTTGATCTTTTGCATGACACCAAGGCTTCGATTTGTAATAGGAGTTGGTATGATAAAGCTCAACGGCTCTTCTATAAATTGGTCTTTCACCTTATATAAGGAATTTTTATATGTATAAGTGAACAAAAAATTCTCGGAAGGGATGTAAAACTATTACTTATTTTTATTATTTTGTTCTTGAAATAAAGTTTTAAAGAATATTCACATATGCAGATTTAGAAAACGAAACGTCAACTTCCCTTACTTATGCAGCAATATATGCATTCTTTATGTATGAAACATTTCTAAGGTTCCAATTCTACATTTGATTTATCTGCCACATGATTAGTGATCGTGTTTTCGCCAAGCGATGGCATTAGAAATAAAAGTCACAAGTCTGTTAAATTGGACTTCAAAAAGGGAATCCATGTCAAGCGACACAAAGCGGCATAAATATCTCTCACAAATAAGAGCCCTGCTTTGGTCACAATTGCATGAAGACACTTCGACAAAAGAAGATGTCGTCTCTACAAGGGAAAAAAATTCTCGAATGGGATGTTAAAAAACATTTAATCAATCAGTAGCAATGCCATAAGTTTTTTAAAAAAAATTTAAAAAACAGTTTAATGTTTTGTGAAACTCTAAGAGAAAATGTAAATTATAAAATGTAAGCAGCATTTTAATGTTACAAATCTAATTGATCACAGAACTGGTAGCAATGCTATCTTGACTCTTGCCGTTTTTTAACAACTTTTTTAAACAAAAAAGTTCAATGTTCTGTGAAACTCTACTTTAAGATCTAAGAGAAAAGTATTTTATAAGACGTTAGCAGCCTTTTTGATCTGACAAATCTTATTGATCAGGGGACTGATTTTGTGAATCTTCTTTTAAACTTAATGCATGATCTTTTTATCCTTTTTAAAGCAAATATGTCAATAATTTGCCTTGGGCAGCTCCATAGGACTTTGTTTGTATGAGAATTTACACAAATATAACACAACAATGTATGTAAATCCAAGTAAAATCATCCTGCTAATGAAATCGATATTGCTGATATTGATAAAGAAACTATTCGGCGTGATAGAATTCTGAGACCTCATTTTACGGTTTATTCATTATAAAAATCCAATCATTCATGCAAGTCTAATTTCATTAATTCCTGAAATCAATAACGATGTTGTTTGAAATATAAACTCACAGACTATTCGCAAATTTCGTAGTTAAACAGTATAAAACAAGCACCTTTTAACCGTGTACACATTCTTTAGTTAGCAGAATATGAATATGTCCTTTTCAGTACATGTAAATATTATGCATAATGATGTTGATTATCAGAGACAAAACAACAGTCCTCACAAAGGATGATCACACTTTTATATGCAATAAATAGTTTCATTTTTCATTTAAAAAAGAATTTTATCTCTTTTCCCCAGTATAATTCTGATAGAGCTTGAATGAGCGTTTTGTAGATTTCAATGATAACCAAGTTCCTTATCCGAGATAAGAAACAAAACTAATGTAAAAACAACAATCTAACTACAAAAACAACATTGAACTGATCAAAATAAAGCTAATTTTAAAAAACAATATGCATTTCATCAATAAATATTCATTATATATGTAAAATAATATTTACGAGTATTATAACAAACAACATTCATAATTATAATAGCAATACAGCACCCATTATATCAAAACAATATAAATACTAGTATGTTGAAATAACACCTATGCATCATTCAATGAAACAATATTCATCACATCAAAGTAACACCCCAAACTGTTGCTTCCACATTTCTGAATTTCATTTTGCTCTGCTCCTAATTAGTTTTGTTTGAAAGAACTTTTGATTGGTTGATTGTTTGTTGTTTAACGTAGAGAAATTTTCAACCACTTTGGGACGTCACCACTTGCCGTCTGAGGGCTTTAAATTCTGATCTATACTCTTACTAGGACCATTAAGCAGTAAGGGATCTTTTCCGTTCCAGCACCTAATGCGACACTGGACCTCCGTTTATAACTCCGTCTAAATCCGAGGGAAGAATGCTATTAGTTATTTTCATATATTTCATCTATAAGCCTGAATTTTGAACATCTAAAACAAAGTCCTTTTAATCGTAACAGCGTTCTTGTTTTTCTTCATCTTTAAACTACTGCCCCTTTAGACACATCTTACCTGTGATCTTAATATACATATGGCTGAAAATGAAGGCCTATAAGAAATCTTCTTTATAAAATATCCCTAATACAAGGGACCCGGATTTTTAATTAGGCATCGAAACTTCAATTCTTTTTTTCTTCTTTAGTATGAATTTTTCGAAAAATTATTTATTTTTTCTTCCCTTTTTATGTCACATATTGCTATCCGTTTTCGTCCGTCGTCGTGCGTCGCGTGTTAACATTTGAACATTTTCAGCTTCTTCTCTGAAACCACTGAATCAATTTCAACCAAATTTGGCACAAAGCACCTATGGGTAAAGGGGAACAAAAATTGTGAATTTCATGGTCCCTACCCCCAAAGGGCCTAGGGGGGTAGGTCCAAAACCACTAAAAGTAATCAAATCTTTAAAAATCTTCTTTACTCCTGGACATCAAGCAGTCAAACTGTTGGTATGAGTGTAAACAGCATTGAGTCCTCTACCAAAACTGTGAAATTCATTGCCCTTGGGTCATGGGTTCTAGTGTTAGGGCGTGGCTAGATAGATTATATAGTGAAATTGCATGAATTCTTTGAAAATCTTCTCCTCTGCTTCTGGGTATTAAATAAACTAACCAAATTCATAATCATGTTGAATAAGACTGCTTCTTCCCAAATTGTGAATTCCATGGCCCCTGGGTCAGAGGTTCTGGTGTTAAGGCAGGGCCCTGTTGGTTATATAGTGAAAATGCATAAATTCTTTAAAAATCTTCTCCTCTGCTCATTGGTATTAGATCAATGAACTATGTACATAGTTATAATAAGGAAGAATGCTTCTTCCCAAATTGTGAATTCTATGGCCCCTGGGTCAGGGGTTCTGATTTAGTGCGGGGCTCTAATGATTATTTTGTGAAAATGCATTAATTCTTTAGAAATTCTTTTCCTTTGCTCCTGTGTAATATGCCAGTGATGTAGGTACATATTATGATGAAGAAAAAGGTGCCTCTTCCAAAATGGGTCATTTCAGTTCCCTTGGGTTAGGGGTACTGCAGGGGGGGGGGGGGGTGTCATAGTCTGAAAGAAAAGTAATGTTTTGAAATTTGATCTTTGGTTTTAATCAACCATTTATGATGGAATAAAATTTAAAACTTATGATAAAATTTTGAAATATGAACCCCCGGGGTCAGTGGTTCCTGTTGGTTGGGGTACACAACTGGTGGTTATAAAGTGAAAATGCATTTTCTCTTCGTTACTCTGATCTACCTTTGGGTATTAAGTGAGCAAAGTAAGCATGCTAAGTGTATAGTTATAAGTAAATAAACAATGGTGCTTCTTTTGAAAATTTTGAATTTCATGGCTTTTGTTTAAAACACGAACCAAATTCAATTGTTAAAAAGTTGTAACATGATTCACAGGTGACCTATAAGGCCCGTGGGCCTCTTGTTTCATGAAATTGGAGTTGATAAAATATTATAAAAACTTAGTTAACAATTTGTTATGGTTACATCAGACAAAGTTGTTGATTTTAAGGTTATTAGATGAAATATTTAAGGAATGAAGCTTATTTCAACTTATGTTATCCGATATAACATAATTTGGGACAGTTTACGCTTTATAAACCTCGAAGCGGTTTATAAGAAAGCGTAAACTGCCCCAAGCTTCATTCCTTATGATTTAATTTCAGTGTAGACAATGAGACAATATTTCTTCTGGAAAAAGGCTTCAAATTGAGCATTATTTGAAAAAATAACGTCAAGCGGAGTAAAACGTTTTTGACGTAACGCATTGTGACGTAGGCAAGCTATGTTATACAAAATATTATATGTTCCTCAAAATGATTCAGCCAATGAAATTGCTTGATACAAGTGAAATTAAATTATATGGAGATAACGAACAGTATTCAAGCTCAAAAGTCCATAGAACAATACAAAATAGGTGCAGAGGCAAACACGGACCTCCAAAACATCAGAGGTGGGGTCAGATGCCATGGAGGAGTGGGCATTCCCTGCTGGGTGGTCACACCCGCCGTGTGCTCCTTGTCATGATCGAGAAATAAGGGAAAATCTGTCAATTAAGTGTGTTAATAGTGGCTTATATTAAGTATAAAAAGGTGTCAGCATTTGACTCAATGATAAATTGTATTTGCTTAGGGGGTCATTGCATCGACCATAAAACTGACGAAAAAAATACTTTAAATGAGACTGCTGATATTCTTGTTTCACCAATTTGTATGTTAATAATTTACCTCGTTTAAGAAATTGTACATACGTAGAGTATGCTCTTGCGTATTGAATCAACTGAGAGATATAAACACCGTATGCAGGTAATGAAGGTATATTGCTGCATAAGTAAGGGAAGTGGACGATTTTAAAGTAAAAGTCATCACCTTTATCAAACAGCTTGGTGGTGAAATTTATTTTATCAAGGATTTTTTTTGAGAAGTATATCTTGGATTAGTACTTATATAGTATGACTCAAAAATGCAGAGAAAATAAGCGGTCAGAGTGCATCTTACTTAGCTACGGTACAATTAAGTTGACCTTTTGTCTTCGTTTGTAAGGCTCATTATACAAATTGTATTTTAGAAGAACTTGGATTTAATTCTACAAGTGGTGATCCTACTTATACTCATACTAACATTTCTAAGGAAGAAATTCTTCAAATTCATATGTCAGTTTTAAATATTTTTAACATTCCACAGAGCCAAAATGAATTTGAACTACCCTTTATATTTTGGATTCCGAAACTTCATAAAAATCCTTACAAACAAAGATACAATGCGGGTTCCAGTAAATGTTCAACCAAGCCTCTTTCGTTACTCCTGACTAAAATATTGACAGTAGTGAAAGAAAATCTTCAAGAGAACTATGCAACAATATATTCTAGAAGTCGTGTGAATCAGATTTGGATACTCAAAAACTCCAAAGAACTTTCGGACAATTTGAAATCACAAGATTTTACCAAAATCAACAGCTGAAAAACTAACGAATTTTCAACTTTATACACAACCACTCCCAACGATAAATTAAAGTCCAGGCTTTTTTATATCATTGACAGCTGCTTTTTCAATAAAAATGGAACTCGTAAATTTACTTCTGGTCATAGCCCAGCAGGCACACAACGTTGTTTAAACGTTGAATATTAGTTGAAGTTGGGTTTAGACGTTGATAAATCTAGATTCAATATTGATTCAACGTTGACTTTCAACGTTGAAAATTTAACGTTGAATCAACATTGAATTCAAATTGAGTTGATTCAACGTCGGATCTTCGCTGAGCGGGCCAATCCTATTTTTCGCTGATAGATAATTTGGACTATGATAGTGTCGGACTATAACACTGTCGGACCATAACGGGGTCGGACTTGACAAAGTCGCACTACCGTATATCATTACTAACTATTATAACTAACAAGGATGGTAAAAATAGGAATTTTACACATTCAATGATAAATATGAATTAAATACGGATTTGCCAAAGTACGAATTTGGAGCATACGCAGTAGGACATAAGGAAAATATTCAAAAAGACAGTACAACACAACCCTCAGGACTCAGCACCAAGATACTCTTTTAAGAAAACATTTCGGCATGTCAGAGTACTAGTATCATTGAAGAGACATAATTTGTCGAAATGCATATCTGGTGCATCAAAAGTTAAACCGTATAAGATTTGCATCTTACCTTGGAATGGTTTCATGTTCTGGACTATTTCATGACCATATGTGAAAATACGAAACGTTTGTAAATGCTTGGGTTTTGTAACATGATTAATTTATAAAATGTATTTTGGTGAAAATTAATGTAACACAATTAACTATTGATAGGAAATTAAACACTTACTGTTTACAATATATAATTTTTTTCATATAGTGATATACCGTTTGTTTTCATTTAAGAGGTCCCGACCCTCTGCTATAAATTTCACCTTAAAAATTTTTAAATTTGTAATATTGATTTTCATAAACAACAATAACATTAGAGCCACATGGAAAATAGTTTGAAGTATAAAGCGCTGCTTATTTTTTCAGAAATTATTTTTATTTGCAGATCATGAAATGAAGTTATTGAACACAGAGAATAGAAAGAGTAACGATTTATTACCACAACATTAAATATAATATATGAGGTGCATATGAAAATATTACTTACCATTATACCTATTTAAATCATGTAAGAAAACATCATGGAGCGATGTTTCCTAAGTCAGAAAATCAAAATGTTGTATGTGGTTGTAAGAAAAAAAATATATCTATGATGAGGAGTTATCTTTCTTCTAAATATTTCCTCATGTGAAAAAAAGTCATTCTAATTAAAATACTGTATTAAGTGCTTGAAATATTAAACCATTTTTAAAAATGGTTCTTAAAAAGAGACAACTTATTCAATTTATAAGGCATTTGATGTTGGATTTAAATGTTTCATTGTTAAATATAATAAAACAATTACAAAGAAATTTGCAAAAGAAATAGAAAGTAATGTTTCCATCATGTGTGAACTCATCAAATTGACTACTCAGAGGTCTCAGGAAACTGATTAAAAAACTGTGAGTAGTATTACGTACTATTTTGTACTTTGAAAGTCTTCTGTCTTATCAGAGGGTCGCTATCCCTTCAACAATTATGAAGGCATCTTAGCAACCGTGCATTAATACGGTTGCAATTTTAAGTAAGTATATTATTACTATATGACACCATCCTTTCCAAAATAAATAATTGAGTAAATGTTGATCCAACTGTTTTTCAACATATAATCAACGTTGATAATCAATGTTGATTCAATGTTAAGACTTCAACGTTGATACAAATTTTCAAAATCTAACATAAAATCAGTGTTGAATCAACATAGAAAAACAACGTTGATTCAAAGTTTATTCAATGTTGTGTGCCTGCTGGGAGGTCATTTGCAAAATTATTTTGTTAAAACAAATTCTGAATGCACACACAAGTACTCTGAAGTTGACATCAAGGAGATGCTTGAGTTTCTCGTTGACAATATCTATGTGTTTTTGGAGACCAGGTATTCCAATAATCTATTGGAATTCCCATGGGTACCAATTGCGTTCCGTTATTAGCAGACCTATTTTTATATTCATATGAAGCAGAATATTTCCAAAATCTCATGAGTGAAAAGAAAAAAACATTTGCTGTGGCCTTCAATTCAACATTTAAATATATCGACGACTTATTGTCAATTAACAATGGTAATTTCCATAACTACGTCGATACGATATATCCTGGTGAGCTTGAAATAAAAGATCCCACAGAGTCTGACACATCTGTTTCATACTTGGATATTTTACTTGAAAAAGACGTTAATGGTTATCTAACAACCAAGCTATATGATAAACGTTATTAACTTTACAATCGTCAACTTCCCTTACGTATGCAGCAATATACCTTCATTACCTGTATACGAAGTATATATATCTCAGTTGATTCGATACGCGAGAGCATGCTCTACGTATGAACAATTTCTAAAACGAGGTAAATTATTGACAAGCAACTTGATGAAACAAGAATATCAGCAGTCTCGTTTAAAGTCATTATTTCGTAAATTCTATGGTCGACACAATGACCTTGTCAGCAAATGAAATTTATCATTGAGTCAAATGCTGACTGAAGTTTTTCATACTAATTGTTAGTCCATTATTTACTCCTCCATGGTACCTGATCCCACCTCTGATGTTTCAGAGGTCCGTGTTTGCTCTGCTCCTATTTTGTATTGTGTTACGGACTTTTATATTGAATACTGCTCGTTATCTCCATATCCTTCTTGCACTTAAATTTTAACTCTTTTAATAATCACATTAACCTTTATCATATTCTATCAGTTTTAACACTAGCTTAAACTATAATCCTATTTTACATAAATATTTTGAATAATATTTATCATTAAACAAAAAATTGCAAATTAATGCCCGTAATACATTGTGTGACCTTTTTGCACTACAAAAAGTAACATATTTAGGGTATCAAAAATCTAAATAAGCAATAAGATATTATCTTGTTTCAAACTTTTAACGAGTTAAGTCCTGATCAGTCACAAGTATTGAGTAGTTTAAAATAATGAAAGAAAAAGTCGGGGTCAGTGAAGTAAATTTTGAAATATTGGTTAAAAAAATATAATTATTTTCAGGCAAAAAAGGTGTGCATTTTATATTGACTGCCTTAATATATCTTTATTACTCGGTAAAGTCTGTTGAGGGGAGGTGTCCAAGTCCTACAAATATAATTTGAGCCTCCCTTTTAATATTCCAAGCATAGCTTATCATAACGTAAACTATTCTCCGAGTAAAAGTATGTGAGGAGAAAGTTCCAAGATATTAAATTGAATAAATGTGTAGATTTGCAGAATTTTCTGCTTAATATTCTTCCACTACAAGAAATACTCCCTCATAAATTTTGCTTATTTGTGAATTTTTAGCCATTTTTTCGTTGAATGTTGAACAATCTACATTGTTTCATTAAAATATGTCATGAATATTGAATTATAATAAATACCGGTAGTTTTGAATTAATACGTTCTGCCTGAACTTTTCTAAAAAGCTGACGAGTGATATACCTTAACTTCTTTTCAAGTAAGGCATCTACATTTTTCATTTTCTAAAAATTATATATTTGAAAAACTTTTAGTTACCTTCCTTTACTTCATAATCATATGTCTTATATTTTAAATCATAATTTTCAAGTTATATACAAAATTCTGATATGCTACACTTATCCTAACCAATTTACCGTCTGATTAAAATTGTTATATTTGAAAATTGTGATGTCGGACATATCCAATAACCACTTTCCATTAAACTCTGAGTTTAGTAGAAGAAACTTGTTTTAATATTTTCACTTCAAACACAGAGTAAAAGCACTGACTTCTTTACAATGAAAAGAACGACAACTCTTTAAAAAATATAATAAAATATTTTATAGCCTTCCAATGACAGACATGAAATAATGAAGGTAACGAACAATAATCAAACTAAAAAGGCATGTCTAAACAAAACAAATTAGGAATAATAAAAAGAATCTCTGAAAACATCAAATAATGTCCAAATTCTTTTAATGACATTCTTAGGTTGATGAAAAGACATGAAGTGATTTTTTGAGAATGACTATTCTCGATTAGACATTAGATCTGTATTGTTATACTTATCTCTCTCAGGTCATTATTGATTTATTAAGAAAGCATGATAAGTCTGTAGTGTTGTTTAATTTCCATTTTGATTCAGGAAATTTTAGTACATGAACTTGCCATCTAAAAAGAATAAGAAATAAAACAAAAAGAAAAAATACGGTTTTAATTGGGCGGGAAAAAAGTAATCAAACGTCTTTTGTTTTGAGAATGTTGATGGAAAAAATAGAACGTTAGCACTATAAGAATTCAATTTGAGGTTAATTAAAAAATTCAGGCTTGCAATATCCTTATTAGAGCCTTAAAGCGTTACATGGTTTAAAAAACAAACAGGATCATTGAAGAGGGTAGCTCAGCAGGATTTAGTGCAATTGAAAACTAGTTAAAAAATTTCAATTTAGAAAAGCTCAATAAACTAAATATGGATGTATATGTCATTTTCTTTCAGGGAAATATCAATTCGTGTATTGTGTTGGAATGTCAATACTTCATTAGAAGGGAAAAGAACATTGGATACAAAGAAAGCATATAACAGCTTAACTAATCAAAGGAGTAAAGGATCACACAAGATGCAGGCAGGTAGGTGCCTGGATATATTTATTGGAACATCTATACGTGTAAGACATACTAGTATCAAAATCAAATAGAATAACACAAAAAACTAAGCATATATTTTTTTTTTTAAAAAGAAGGTATTTTGGTAGCTTATAAATTCATTCTCAAATCTGAATCTTTTTTTTTTTTTATTTACAATTTTACATACATGTGTACATCTTTCTTTACCAATGTTTGTTTTGTTTGTCTGTTTGAACACTTTGAACATTTTTCCCCTATGTGCTTTAATTTGTAAAAATGTTGTGTTTTTTTAAACAAACGATGTATTTCTTATTATTAAAAATAATTTTTTGAATTGGATATTGTTCAAATATCATTCGTGTTTTCGAGCAATCATTTTTTAAAAAACATAAATAGCATTTTATAATAAACGTGATGGCTTTTCTGTGTCAACTTTTCTTTATAAATGTAGCATATACATCGTATATAATTATCATCTAAAATAAAGTTTATATCTCTCGGTTGATTCGATACACAATAGCATGTTCTACGAAGGAACAAATTCTTAGCGAATCAGGCTATTGCAAAATGATTTGATGATACAAAAATATCAACAATCTCATTTAAGTTTAATAGTTTGCTAATTCTAACACCAATGTAACATTCTTTGCAAATACAATCTGTAATTGAATCAAATATTGACAAAATAAACGTCTTTCGGATAAAAGTTAGCCATTGTTTTAAACTGAATGTCTTCAGAATTTAACGTTTTTATGGTACTGAAAAGGAGGGCATGGCGGTTTTGACCGGTGGACAGTCAATGATGGTATCTGGTCCAAAATCTTTTCCGCGTTTACTTTTCTCAAAATTTTTTTGAGCATGTTCGTTGTTAGCTGCATGTACCCCTTTATCTTTATCTTTTCTTGAACACTTTATCTGTATTGTATTGCATATTTCAACATGATAAAAAAATCTTCTGAAGGAATTCAGATGACAATGATGTGTGAATGAGTAACTAATTACTTTCTTAATTTAATTTTTAACTTACAAGAAAGAGCACTAAGTATACATGAAGCAGATGAGCGAGTGGACTTTCCAAAATTGAAATCATGTAGTCTATAAATGTGACACTACTAGTATATATAATATAAGAATTAAAGGAGTTCACATGGACATATTTGTAAAAGCATATTATAAATGACGATGATGTATGGAAAATAAAATGTAAAAGCCACAGAATATGAAGTTTCTGCGGTTTGTCAATTTTTGTAACTTGGATACAAAGTTTGGTAGAATGCTGACACATTTGTCATTTTCTTAGGCTGATACGCATGAACAATAAGTGTCGGTGCGTCCTACAAAGTTCTACTGAAAAATAATTGGAGTACTTTTTTTCAAAAATATAACATTGGAAAACATGCATATAGACTTGATAAAATATGTTTTACCTATTTATAATTTTTTAAAATCTTAACGTTTTTCTTCATGTTCTTTGTACATGTAATTTATCTAGGAAGAAATTATCAATTTGGCTTTTGATTTTTTTTAAGATGTTCAAAGGGTTTGTGTGTGTGTAACTGGGTGAAGATCCCTTCAAGATTTTTAAATAACTCCCTACATCTGCATGTACTTCATTTGTAAAACCTTTTTTGTATTAATGTCTATTACGAGTTAATACTGGTAATTCAGTACAGAAAAAGTGTATAAGTTTTATTTTAAGTCAAGGGTCGCAATGCCTGCCCACATAAAATCCAATTTTACAAGGCAAGTAAGAATTAACGGCCTTGGCAGGATGTTTCTAATCTGAGACATTAATTTCAAACAACGAAAACTATGAGGTTTCAAACTCCAAAGTTTGTAAATGTGCGTAAATATTACTTTTCTCAATTAATATGTTTTTGATAATCATATGTAATTAATTAACATTACAATATCGTGATAATGATATTTATTCTAAAATTCATAAAATCTGTTTCTATGGACAGATTTTAAAAATCTGAAAATTTTTCCTGTAGACTTAAGACCAGTAAAAATCCCAAAAGCTTGAAAATTTACTTTATCTTTCTCATAGTTTTTTTCCTAATCATCAACACCTTTCATCTCACAGCCGTTTTTACAACAACTTTTCATTTTCTTCATATGATTAAGATAAAGCACCCAAAGCTATATTTTCAATTGAAATAATCAATTTGCATTACAGGTTTAAGTTAATTAAATTTTATTGATCAAATGCCATACAAGTACTTCCTGTATTTATTTATATTATGATGACATTAATCTAGATTTATCTTTTTTCCTGTACCTTGAAGGTTATTGTAATTTATGATTGTCTGCCATTCAATTTGATTTTTCTTTCATTACTATTTGCATAAAAAGAGTTTATGTAACTTTATCTAATTTTAACAAAAATAAACTTCCCACAAAAGCTGCATTGTAATGCAAGACAGTTCAGTACTGAATCCGTGGTGCTATTATTGTAAATTTTGTGTAATTTGTTTTTGTACAGACACTAAAAAATAATTACAGAAGTATTTGTTTTAAAGATTGTTAAGTCTTTGAAGTCGTGTATATGTATTGTGTGATTGACTTTGAGCTGTTGAGTTTTTATTTTTGATCACGCGTTTCTTTGGAGTCACACCGACAGAGGGCAATAAATATTTTTGTTTGTTTTTTTAATCGTGGTTATTCAATGTCAGGGTGAAGAAAATACATGTATAACTTTTTATTTTAGAAAAAAAATCTTACTATTTTGGATGTAAAGAGGAATTACTCTAATTCATATCTGTTGAAATATCACATCGATTTACCTTTCAAAGAAAGACCAGAATTGTCCGACATTACCCAGAGGGATTTATCAAAGATACCCGATGAAAAAAAATCTTCCTTAAATAGAAAAATCGATATCTTATATTCATAACGATTAATTCATAATTGCATATTAATGGAAATAAAGAATATGTTTCGACAGATTGATTGTCGTGGAAATATGACAGAAGTATGGCAGTTTGAAATAAGAAGTAAATTTCAACTAAAGTAGTTGTAACCAATCTGTGTAATAAATGTTGATCTGGAAAGTCCACAACTTTTTAAACAAAGAATATTTGTGTGATGTTTAAAAGTATCTTTGGTACCATGTTAATACATGCCTGTATGTTTCATTTACTGTCAGGAGTATATAAAAAAAAAATGAACCCATTGATAAATTACTATGATGACAAAACACTTATGAATGTATTTAACATTTACACAAGCTAAAATTTTATATTCAAATAAATGGTCAATCTCTTATCGACAGGATGCCAGCTGAATTTGGTCGACATCAGAGACTGAAGCTTCTTGTCAATCGTTGCCATCAGGATCAACTCATATCTATATGTTTCTGATGTAGCATCGATCTTTGAAAGATTCCTAACTTCACCCCTTATTATATGCTTGTAAAATCATTGCCTGAAAGAATTTATTCCGGCATTGATAGGCAAGCATTGTTGAAAAACATTCATAATTTTTTGTTCTTATCCATTATATTGATTTGGTTTAGAAAACAAAGAATAGTGGGAAAGCTGAAACCAATCGATAATTTTTCTTTTGCAATAAAAATCAAAAGTGCTGATCTAGAACTCCGGAATACTTAATTCTTTTGGATCTCCGTCCTTCAAGTGATCAAGTGATTGATTGATGAAACCAAGGATACATTACTGTATGACAGAGCTTAAAGCTTTGAAGCCATTCTAATATTTTTAAAGCATCCTAAAGTATTTTTTAGCTTTTGTTCCATATATTGATAAAATTTCTTTCAAAATAAAACTTTTCACCTAATTAAAGGGTTGAGAGTAATTTCTGTTTATGATTCAACCATGGAATATATTATAATATGCCAAATGTCCTTACAATTTAGAACATGCTGATCACTACCGTCGAGAAACTTGTTTCTTTATCGTAGAAATATAAACAAAACAGACGTGCTAAACAATTGAAGTGATTTTTATTTCATTTTTTGTGCTGATGATTGTCATATAAGTTTAAGAATTGCTGACTTAAAAGAGCATTTTAGTAGATATTCTCAATATATATTCAAATGAAAAGACACTATAGCGATGTTTTTAAACAGCCAAATAACTTTTAACCTACATATTTGAATGTAATTAGAAAGAACATGTGTGCTTAATTACAACAGTTCTAGACGTAAATAGGGGACTCAAAAGAATTCAAGATGAACGTCCGTGTGGATAAACTGGATTCCTAGAAATCCGTTATTGTCTACTAAAGTGTTTTAAGTCTGATTGTCTACTTAATGTTTTAAGTCTGCATACAAATTTGTCAGAAGACAGCTGAAAGCACACAATATAAAGTGCTATTTAAGAAAAAAAATTGCTCAAACTGTTGAATGTAGAATTCTGTAAAAATGATTTTTTTTCCCTTTTTAAAAAACATTTTCTATCAAAACATTCAGAATTAAACTTATTTTATTATAAGTATATCCGGTCCTGCGTCCACACTTTTATTGCAACACTATCGAATGACAATATTCAATCTTGAACGTTTGAAAATACATAACAAGAAGAGATTAAAGTGAAATTTTAGGACAATATCGTTGAGTCTCTCTGATTGTTCATCTATTTGTTTATCTATATAAAATGTTTGTATATTTTTTTACAGAAGAGATTTTTAGAAAAAATTACTCTTATAAATTGAAACCGTAAATTTTCGTATTAAGCTTTTATCTAATATGAATAATTCTTCACGATTCTTACACGATTATGAGTGATCAAATCAACCATTTTATATGGCAATTCTTATATTTTACTTAACATTACCGTACTAAGTAGAATGGTCATCTTAGAAAGCCTAAGGAAACCTTGTAGAGTCACTTTTCTTTGACAGTTCTTAGAGGGACCTTCTCTGACTATGGCAAATTTCAGTTGTAATTTTTTCTTTTGGATTTTGTAGTTTTATCTATCTCTTGTTGTTGTTGTTGTTTATTTGTTGTTGTTTTTTTTTTTTGGTTGGTTTTTTGCTTTGTTATTTGAGTTTTTATTTGTTTTTCATTACACTGTTATTATTATTTCTGGGGGAAATTCCTTTTTTACTGCAAAGATAAAAATGATTAATTATATTTAATGTATATTCTTATAATAACTCAGCTGTAGTAAAGGAGTTCTATTCAACATTCTATTTGAGCAATACTGTAAATCAGATAAAGATACTGAAAAAACGCAGATCTTTTAGATAATTTGAACCTCATTGTTTTTGAATATCAAAAATATCATTACGTACAACTTTAACATTATGCAACTAGACCCCACGATAAACTAGAGTCAAAGTGTCCTAACATCACTGACAGCTGCTTTTTCAATTAAAATGACTCGTAGATATATTTGTCATTTGTCATTTGCAAAATATTTTGTTAAAAGCATTCAAGATTGTACACACAAGTACGTAGAAGATGAGAATAAGAAGATGCTTAAGTTTCTGATTGACAATATTTATGTAGATTTGTTGCAATTCTAATGGGTTCTTATTGTTGTAACCTTCAACTCGACATACAGATATTCGACGACATAATATAATTATCCTTTAGGAATATGTCAACTCGATATATCCAAGAGAGCTTGAAATAAAAGATACACAGAGTCTGGCACATCTGTTTCATATTTGACATCTTACTATATATTAGTCGTAACTTAGCAACTAAGCTTTCTGATAATCGTCATGACTACAACTTTTTAATCGTCAACTTCCCTGACTTATGAAGCAATATAAAATTTTCAACTGCATATGGGGTATAAGTATCTCAGACGATTCGATACTCAGCGCAGGCTATACGTATGAAAAAAGATTTCAAATGAGGCAAGCTATTGAAAACAAGTTGATGAAACAAACATATCATTATTCTCTCCGTTGACGTCATCATTTTGCAAGGTTTTTTTTTAAGAAACAATGACCTTAAAGTTTGTTAGCAAATACAACCTACCATTGAGTCAAATGCTGACTTACTATACTACTGCTGTAACTATTGTAAACCAACTTTTATTCGCGTGCGAGAAATTTTCGCGAAGTTCGCGAGGGTCTCGTCATCGCGAATATTTCTCGCCGCGAACCGATCCTTATATTATGTTTATCTATTTAAAACGGAAGCAAAAAGGCTAGATCGCGAAAATTAATCGTCGCGAACTAGTTTATCCCTGGTAAATCGCGAAATAAAGTCGTCGCGAATAAAAGTTGGTTTACAGTATTTACTGACTTAATTTTCTACCTTTCCGTTTTTCTCGATCATGACAAGGAGCACATGACGGGGTGATCTTTTGACGGGGAAGCTCACTTTTCTATTGTACCCAATCCAAATTCTGTTTTAGAGGTCTGCTTAATCTGCTCCTGATTTGTATTTTTTGAATGGACTTTAAAGCTTGGATGCTTTTCGTTATACCTCCATATATTTTATCGAAGAAACACTGCACTCAGTTCACATTTCATGTCCATATGTCAAAAGCTGCAAACTCTAAGAAGATTATTCAAATAAAAGTTGTTTGTTCATTTGCAATTTTCTTCAAAAGTTATTTGAATTTTCCTCAAATTGTTTTACTCTCTCGTTTTAAGGTACTCCGATCCTCAGCCAGGAAGGACAACTCTTTAATTTATAATTTAATTCAAAAAGTTTCAAAATGAAGTTTGAAATTTAAATCTTTTCATGCAACAGTTTACATTTTTTTACCTCTCAATGTGCTTCAATGTTCTTTAAGTTCTCAGAAAAGTTTTATAAAATGTCGAAATTTTTACTCCATAAAAGTATTTTAAAATTGCATATTTAAAGAAACTGAGGTTCATTTTAATCTTGTCATAGATACCAATGTTTATTATTATTAAAAGTGATTTATGATGTCTCGCTATGATAGGAAAATCTTTATACACTTTGCATTTTAAAAAGTTCAAAGAAATAGAAGAATTTTAAGTACCGTATATGTATAAAAAATTGTGCAATTTCTTCAAAAGCCTGGATATCTGTGAGTTTTATTTCTAAAATGTGTTTGCTGATCAAATTTGAATAACAAAATTCAAGTGTTTTTATTCAAGGTGTGTTTATTCACATTTCCTGAAAATTTATTTGAGATTTACTTATTTTCCCTAAATGATATGATTGACTTTAAATATGAAGTCTGAAGAATTCAGAGATGTTTTGAGGGCATTTTCAATTAGTCATTGCCTGATTTTCAGAACCTGAGGATCGTAGTACCTTAATTTGAATAAAAGTTTTTTTTCTGTCTATTTATTTATGAATTAACATCTTAGATCTTACGTTTTATATTCTACTTTAATTTTAATTAACGCCTTACGATTATGAAAAATACTAGAAAAGGCATATTTTTATCACCTATTCTAACTGTAAACACTATAGAAACTATCACCATAACTTTAATTGAAATCGATACTTATTCAGATAAACAGAATTTTTGATCAAGATAAGTAATTGATCAAGGTAATTTAGACTAGTCCCCGACGGTGGTTTGCAAACATATATGATTGACTTTTCTTCAGCTGAAACACGAAACATTTATCCCTTTGCACATGATAGCAAACGATTATTAAGCCAAAACATGGTTAGATCGATGAAAACCTAACAAACAAAATAAGCTACTTATTTTTGCTGGTTTTGAACGTTGTATATTTGATGCATAAAAGGTAAGAAATATTTCATGTGGACAATTATTTAAAACTCACCATTGATTATTCTCACTTTTGTTAAAGCTGACTTTTGTAACAATGATGTTAATTATTTTTTAATTTTATTTTTAAAAGTTGTGAACTTCTGTCGTTTTCTGTTCTGACAATAATAAATATTTAATGTAAGGATACGATTCATTTATTAGCTGGGATTTTTTAAAAACATTTTCAAAAGGTCTATCAGAGTAATTGACAATGTAGAAAATGTTTCTAATTATAATTTTGTCTTCATTACCGAAGATATTTTCGCATTGACAAAACTATGCAGTATTCAAAATTATTTCACGGTTTTTATGTTCAATTGCCATATCTAATGAGTCTGCTGCCTATGTTAATGGCACTTGACATAATAAAAATAATATCTGTGTTCACGACCAGCAACATCGATTTTGAAAACTTAAATAAATAGATAAGCGCTTCAATAATTGTCATTATCGACTGAAATTCTTATAAAAGGACACACTATTCATTCCAATTTCCGGAAGCAACATTGTTTACTTTATAAAGTACACTTTATAAGGAGGATTTAGCATATGAGAAAAAAGGTATAAAGAATTTTTGGGCATCTTTACCTTGTATATAAAATGAGAATTACAATGGATTTCAATAAGGTATGTTCAAAACTTTTGTTTTATCGAAGGTCCCCTTTTTAAATGTTAAATTTTGAACATTTAAGAAAAATACCATTTAGTCCATTTTTGAAAGTTTCTTTTATCATTTTATGTAACAATTTTTAAAACCCTCTTTAATTGCGGATATGGATTTTTAATGATTTATTTATACTTTACCAATAGAGTTCTGACATTCTATATCTTTCGTATATGAATCGGAATAAAATGAATAGTACATTTATTCCGATGTTTAACAGCTAGGTCTTAATTATTCTGATTACAAAGACTTGTTTATAAGAGAAAAAGATTCGATGTTTGAATCATTTTCTATTCATTGCTTATTTTTTCGCTTTTGGTTTCATTGTTGAATTATTTTTTTTTGTCTTCCAATTCCTAAACCGGTCACGGTAGCCTAGTGGTAGAGCGTTCGCTTCGTGATCGGGAGGCCCGGGTTCGATTCTCGATCGCGGCGCCGCGTCATACCTAAGACGTAAACATAGGTAGTGACTGTTCCTTCGCCAAGCGCTCGGCACTAGAAGTGAAAGTCACGGGTCTTTCGGATATGACCTTAAAAACGTAGGTCCCGTGTCACGGTAGGCGTTGGCACGATAAAGAACCCTCACTGCTCAATGGCCCTGAGTGCCGAGTATAGGTCTAAATTTGAAGCCCTTCACCGGCATCGGTGACGTCTCCATATGAGTGAAAAATTCTCAAGAGGGACGTTAAACAATATACAATCAATCAATCAATCAATCCAATTCCTAAAGATCACAAAATCGAAACTTTTGCGTCACTAATTATATTTGTTAAATACTAAGCCATTTTTATTTATAGACGAATTTTGTATATAATCTTATCACTTTAAACTTTCAAATCACAGTTGACTACTAATCAAATGTAAGATTTATATATGCCAAGAATCGTTTGAAGAAAATGAGAGGTTTGTAACTGCAAATTTAGCGATTCAGATCTGAAAAGATTTAGAAAATGGAAAATAACACAGAAAGTCAAAAACAGTTGTTCAGAAACGAGTGTAAATTACTTATTGAGGTGCGAAATGGTTAAACCTGACTTAAATGTCATTATTGTGGAAAATAAAAACTGTTCTGTATTAATAATGTATTGAATGCAACAAAAATTGCTCTTGTTTCTTCTTTGCTACAAGATTTTTTTAAATTTTAAAATATCGCTAAACATATTTGAGAGGTGATGTAAATCAAATGTGGATACTTAAAACTTCCAAAGAACTTTTGGAAAATTTTTGGCGTCACAAGATTTTACCAAAATCAACAGCATGAAAACTTACGACATTTCAACTTTATATACAACCATTCCTCACGATAAATTAAAGTCCAGGCTTTTTGATTTCATTGACAGCTGTTTTTTTTTTTTAATGGAACTTATTAATTTAATCACCTTGCCATTGGTCATTTGCAAAATTATATTGTTAAAACACATTCTGATCATACATATAAGTACTCTGAAGTTAGTAATAAAAAGATTGAGTTTCCGATTGACAATATCTTTGTGTTTTTTGGAGAAAGGTTTTCCAACAGTTTATTGGAATTCCCATGGGTACAAATTGCGTCCCGTTATTAGCAGACCTATTTTTGTATTCATTTGAAGCAGAATTTGTCCAAAATCTTATACGTGAAAAGAGGAAAACACTTGCTTTTGCTTTCAAGTCGACATTTAGATGTGACATATATCGACGACGTATTCTTAACTAACAATGGTTATTTTCATTTATATGTCAATGTGATATATCCCCGTGAGCTTGAAATAAAAGATACCACAGATTCTGACACATATGTTTCATATTTCGATATTTTAGTTGAAATGGACGTTAATGGTAATCTAACAAGTAAGCTTTGTAACAAAAGAGATGGCTGTAACTTTTGAATTGAAAATTTTACTAACGTATGCAGCATTATACCTTCACCACTTGAATACGGGTTTTATAACGCTCAGTTATTCGATAAGCAAGAGCATGCTTTACGTCTTAAGAATTCTTGAAAAGAGGTAAATTATTGACAGGTTTGTAACAAAACTATTAGAAATGCAAATTTAGCGATTCAGATCTGAAAAGACTTAGAAAATGGAAAATAACACAGAAAGTCAAAAACAGATGTTCAGAAACGAGTGTAAAATTACTTATTGAGGTGCGAAATGGTTAAACCTGACTTAAATGTCATTATTGTGGAAAATAAAAATCTGTTCTGTATTAATAATGTATTGAATGCAACAAAAATTGCTCTTGTTTCTTCTTTGCTACAAGATTTTTTTAAATTTTAAAATATCGCTAAACATATTTGAGAGGTGATGTAAATCAAATGTGGATACTTAAAACTTTTGGAAAATTTGGAGTCACAAGATTTTACCAAAATCAACAGCATGAAAACTTACGACATTTCAACTTTATATACAACCATTCCTCACGATAAATTAAAGTCCAGGCTTTTTGATATCATTGACAGCTGTTTTTTTGTTTTTTTTTTAATGGAACTTATTAATTTAATCACCTTGCCATTGGTCATTTGCAAAATTATATTGTTAAAACACATTCTGATCATACATATAAGTACTCTGAAGTTAGTAATAAAAAGATTGAGTTTCCGATTGACAATATCTTTGTGTTTTTCCAACAGTTTATTGGAATTCCCATGGGTACAAATTGCGTCCCGTTATTAGCAGACCTATTTTTGTATTCATTTGAAGCAGAATTTGTCCAAAATCTTATACGTGAAAAGAGCTAGGAAAACACTTGCTTTTGCTTTCAAGTCGACATTTAGATATGACAGATATCGACGACGTATTCTTAACTAACAATGGTTAATTTCATTTATATGTCAATGTGATATATCCCCGTGAGCTTGAAATAAAAGATACCACAGATTCTGACATATGTTTCATATTTGGATATTTTAGTTGAAATGGACGTTAATGGTAATCTAACAAGTAAGCTTTGTAACAAAAGAGATGGCTGTAACTTTTGAATTGAAAATTTTACTAACGTATGCAGCATTATACCTTCACCACTTGAATACGGGTTTTATAACGCTCAGTTATTCGATAAGCAAGAGCATGCTTTACGTCTTAAGAATTCTTGAAAAGAGGTAAATTATTGACAAACAAGTTGCTGAAACAAGAATATCAGCAGTCTCGTTTAAAGTCATAATTTCGTTCTATGGTCGATCCAATGACCTTATCAGCGAATACAACTTATAATTAAGTCAAATGCTGACTGTCGTTTTTCATGCTTATCGTTAGGCCATTATTTACACGCTGAATTGTCGACGGACTTTTTTCAAATCATGACAAAGAACACACGGTGGGTGCGACCAGTCGGCAAGGAATGATTACTCCTCCATGGCACCTGATTTCATGTCTGATGTTTTGGAGGTCCGTGTTCGCTCTGCTCTATTTTGTATTGCTTTATTAACTTTTGATCTTCAATACTGTTCGTTATCTCCATATTATCACGGAACAAACATAACTGATAATTGGCTTCCAAAAGACTTCACATAAATTTAGGATGGTAAATGTACAATTCATGGTACTTGTTAACTGGTGTGAACGTATGTAAGTATGAAAATGTATATTAACGATGCTGAACGAGTAAAATGCCGCCAGTATATGATTGATTTACAAGAAAATACACACTTGTGATTTTTAACATCTTATTATCAGTACCACCTTTGTCAAATATCACCTGTTGAACTACAGCTATTGTACAATTTAGATTTTGTTGGATCAACATGTATTATATAACAAGCGAAATAGCCGAGGTTAACTGATCATATTAGTAAATTGCTTTATGAAGTGCCTTTTGATAACAAGAGAAATTGTTTAAATTACCGATTTATGAAGTACCTAACCATGTACTTCAACCTTCTACAAGGAAATATCCCATTTAAATATAAAGAAACGACGGGTAATTCAGATGTCAGAGCAATTCTTATGCTTTTCTGTCGGAGAGGGTTCGCTGCAATTACTTTGGTTCAAACTCACTTATTGTTTCGACTAGTGCAGTGCATCATCAGCTTTCTTTATTTATGAATTACTTGTTTTATATTCAAGAGTTTGTTAACAATCATATACCCTTTTTTGTACATAATTTGACCAATGAATGCTCGATCTCCTTGATCAGATCATAAGACTAACGGCGGGGGCGTCCAATCAACAGGGAATGCTTTCTCTTCCTAGGCCCCTGATCCCACGTCTTAAATTTCCAGAGGTCCGTCTTGAATGACCTGTTAAAGATATGTCTATTGTTTATAGAGTTTCTGTCCATTATCTTCACCTTTCAAAAAGGAAACAGTTATGATTTTTTGAAAAAATTTCTTCTTATAATGTACGTATCATTTCTCCTTGAATATACTTTATGAAACATTTTTAATTGATTTTAAATAAAAATTTTTTTGACTACTTTGACTCAACGAAATAGCTTTAAGAATATAAATCAAATAAAATGAAAACCTTCTATCTTTCTGTATCTATTTTAACAGAAATGAAAAAGAATTAGATAAATTTCATGATCAGTACTGGTCCCTACTTACAAAGCATTTAACAAAATTGTCTTCGTTTGTAAGAATCATTATATAAATAGAATTTTAGAAGAACTTAGATTTAATTTTACAAGAGGTAATCTAACTTATACTCATAGTTCTCTTTCTAAGGAAGAAATTCTTCAAAATCATATGTGAGGTTTGAATTTTTTTTGATATTCTAAACAACCAAAATAATTTGAATTGCCGTATCAATATTTGATTTCAAAACTTCATAAAATCCTTACAAACAAAGACATACAACGGGTTCCAGTAAATGTCAACCAAGCCTCTGTCTTTACTCCTCACTAAGATTGTTAACTGTAGGGAAGAAGAAAATCAAGAATACGGTGCAACAGTATATTCGAGAAGTGGTATAAATCAGATGTGGATACTTAAAAATTTCAAGGAACTTTTGGAAAATTTGAAATCACAAGATTTTAACTAAATCAACAGCTTAAAAACTAACGACTTTTCAACTTTATACACAACCATTTCCCACGGTAAATTAAGTCCAGGCTTTTTTAAATCATTGACACCTGCCTTTTCAATAAAAATGGAACTCGTAAATTTGCTTTCCGTGTCATTGGTCATTTGCAAAATTATTTTGTTAAAAACACTCTTATTGTACAAACAAGTACTATGATGTTGACCTAAAAAGATGTCTGAGTTTCTGATTGACAATATCTATGTGGTTTATAGTGACCAGGTCTTCCAATAATCCCCATGGGTAACTCTTACGCCCCGTTTTAACCATACCCTTTTTTGTTTTCATATGAAGTAGAATTTGTACAAAATCTTATACGTGTAAAAAAAAAACTGTTGCTGTGACCCTGAAGTCGACATTTAGATATATCGATTGTTTATATATTGTTTAACTCCCAATAGAGAATTTTTCATTCATCTAAAGTCGTCACCGTATGCACTATGCAGATGAAGGGCTTCAAATTCAGACCTATACTCAGGGCAATTGAATAGTGAGGAAATACAATTTATTTTCCTAAGAATTGTTAGTCCATAATTTACACGCTGAATCGACGACGGATTTTCCGGTTAATTCCCGACCATGACAAGGAGCACACGGCGGGTGTGATCGGTCGGCAGGGGAAGCTCTCTCCTCCATGGCACCTGATCTCACCTCTGATGTTTTGGAGGTCCATGTTTGCTCTGCATGCTCCTATTTTGTATTGTTTTATGGACATTTGAACTTAAAACTGTTTATTATCTCCATATATTTCATGCATAATTATATATCATAAGCCATTTCATTACATTCCTTTGCAGCCTGGTCATCAACCTTTAATCAGTGTATTTGGGTATTTTTTATTAAAATCTGTGCACATTTACAAATTACAATGTATGAATATTTCAAAGAAAGAAATCACTTGTCAAAAAGGAAGAATAGTTCCATTTTTAAATGTGACTCCTGCAAAATTTAAAAACATAAAAGTGTTCATGCATGCTAAGCAAGAAAGACATATTTGTTTTAATTACATGACGACACAATTTGAACTGTGTTTGTACCAAGCATTAAAAGTTCAAATGCATCGAATGAATGCTCAAGTACAAAATATGTTTGTTGCTTCAATATTTGCTTTTATTTGGGTTCTCTCATCGACAGTTTACAGCAATTAGTTACTTTTTAGTCTGGCGTATTTCAGAAAAATCGTTATTTAAAAAGAAGGATTGAACATTCAGATAAAACAGGGGATTTATAACTTCCGGTTTGACGGATAATATTCCTACAAACAAGAAACTTTAGACATAGCCAATCTATAAATTTGTGTTCAGCGTCATAGTAACCCTAAATAATCTAAGTGTCATATCTGCAGGTCCATGAATCATTTTCTTTCAATTTGACTATGCCCTAAATTATTCGATATTGTTGCATTTTCTGTTTAATTCATTTTCTTATTCTCGCTAATTCTATATATTTTTTTTATATTTAATACATGTTTTTATTATATTATATTTGAGATATTTTAGATTTTAAACATTTCATATTTAATCATTTTATGTAGAAAACTATCTATGTTGCAGCTTCAATCGCTTCAAGATTTGTATATTCAATATAGAGAGGATTTATTTCATCTTAAATTACAGCCACCAAGATCAATTTTCATTAAATCATTAAATGTTCGATATCTTTATTGAATATACAAAATAAGTGAGGTATGCCTAGATTACTGTTAGTATTGATTTTAAAAAATAGATGTAAATAAAACTAAACAGAAAATACTCAAATTTTATATTCTGACATAACTAAGGAATAACAATCCCTAGCATTGATAAAAAGTGAGAACTTTTCTTTAAAGGAACACGGAACAATGAGTCGGAGATTCTGAAGTCCGCCATCAACGAAGCGTACGGGATGGACTTTGTAAACGCCAAACGAGTCCTCAAGACCAAGTACAAGCGGAAGAACAAAGATGGCATGACTTTAGCGGACCGGATCCGGATGAACCGTTACGGAAGCGGAGTAAGTAATTAGATCATCCATTAAAGATTTCCAAAAGTTTAGAGAAAGAAATAAAATGAACTTGCTAAAAGTTTAATTTTTTTTTTATCTCTCTTACTTCACCTACAGAATTTTATCTGAATCACATGGTTGATACTCGGTTTCTCTATTTCTATTTTTTCTACATGTGTAAATCCAGTCCCAGAAGTATAGTGCACATGTTTGTTTTAAGTTTTTTACTTCTGAAACCTTACTGATAAATTACACTTGCGTTGCTTGGTTAGTCATCTTCTGCAATTGATAAATGGATTATAAGAGCTGAATTAACCCCCTTCCCCAAAGTCACGCATTTTAACTTATACCATTTCTTATTTCTAACGCAAAATCACGCATACACCATTTCCCCGCAATCACGCATTTTCACACACTTTAAAACCTTCATCATATCTTCAATTTATTGCCAAATTCCTTTTATTTTATACTTGCTTAAATCTCATAAAATAAGAAAAGTTATTTTCTTATTAAAATATCACGTCATAATATTATTTACGTTAAACTTTAAAGAAACTTTTACCATGCTATAAAGTGCTTGCAGGGAAATGGTAACGTCATATTTCTATGACATGGATATTAAGTGTACGTTGCATAACAATTCAGTTAGTTATAAAGAGTTAATTGGTTGAATAAAAAGTGAACTGGTTGTAGTTTACTTCGAAAACTTAATTAAACCATTGAATAATAGTTGAATTGGTTATACTACACTCGAAGAGTAGAATGACTGAAATGCAGTTAAATTCTCTATAGAATGTGGCAATCTACTGATAAACAAATTGATGTTACAAAAAAACCATCAATCTCAATCAATGCAATGCCTTTGTCAAGATAAACAATCTATCATCAAATGGTCAAATGCTGACTGACGTTTTTTCGTACTTATTTTAGGCTATTATTAATACACTGAATTGTCTTGGGATTTTTTTGTTTTTCTCAACTTTGACAAGGAACACACGAAGGTTGGGGATGTTAACTCCTTCATGGCACTTGATCCCTACTCTCAAGTTTAAAGTGGTAATATATAACGCCGCTTAATCATTGAATTATTATTAAGCGTTGCATGCAATTGCCATTAGTGGTTGAAAAGGTCAATCATTAATGCAATAATTTATGGCATTAAGCGTTGTAGTTGCAACACTTAATGATATTTGTATCATTTTTATCACAAGCGATTGCTACATATCTACGGATTTTTTTTGTTTCCCAATAACGACAAGGAGCATACAGCGGGTATGACAGGTCGGCAAGGGTTGCTTGCTCATTCGTGGTACCTGATCCTATTTCTGATGTGTTGTTTGTTTGAGCATAGAAACTTGAATGTTGTTCGTTATCACCATATGTCATCGGTACTTTCAATGGGTAACTTCTTTGAAAAAAGTAAAGTCGAATTGCAATGTTTTCATCCCTGTCTGTAAATTTTAAGTTACAATTTTAGTTGAATAAGTTGTCGTCTTCTTTAAAACTTCGTTAGTAAAGGTATCGTTCAAGTGGTTAGCCTTAGTCTGTAGCTTTATTGATAGAAACATGGTTGCATTGGTTCTTTGGCTACCTCTGCAATACCATAACACGAATTGCAAAGAACACGAACTATTGGAAGTTAATAAAAATGATGAATTGTGTGACACATCTGTCCATAAGCAATTGTTAAATTAAAAATAAAAGGAAAGCAAAATATATGATTGCGCTTTTTTTTATAATTTTCATCTACATGGAATTATATTCAGAATCAGTATACACGCACTAACCGTATTTGAAAATTTCACCATGCATAAATTAAAACACATATTTGTATCGACTACTTGTCGTGCATTGGGGTTATACCATTATAAACATGAATCATTTTATGGTATTGAATTCTTGCCGTACATTACTTAAGACACTTTTGCAGTTCAACTGTTACTAGCACTAATCATTGCGTCTAAATCACCATCAACCCAATATAGTTTTTTTTTCATTACTTAGTGAATTTGAATGATGAAGATCGATTTTAGTTGATCGAATACCTCGGTGTCTGGTGTTGGCAAGCGTTGTTTGCCAGCAGCAGGGAATAAATCAATGATGTAAGAGTTAACTATACTCAGACAACATTTAAATTTCTAAAATCCAAATATCTTCATAGCTTCTAGGGCTACTACTTCTATTCATAATGGATAAATAACAGAGGTGAAATTAACATAGAAACTAAACAATAGTTTTGAGGAAAGTTCATTTTCCTTCCATGAACTGTTTAATTAGTTTTGTTAACTGAGAGAGGATATATCATAGTTTGTATTCTGATGCATCTATTACTTTCTGAATTCCATTGCTAAAAAATATAGTTTGAAATGCATTTATTCATCTTCAGGGAAATCGATATAAAAATAGAAATGTTGATTATCGATGCATTCCACATGTAAACAAAGCGACAAATCTCTATTTATTATTAATCAAACTTTCTATTGATTTTTATAAAGTTTAAATTTCTTCTATTAATGGCCTGGCAGTGAGGCTCAAAAAGCAACCGAAACTTTGATTTAGGTAAGGCTTTTTCTGTAACATTTCTTTTTTCACAGACAAAACTTGGGTGAGAGATTATTAGGAAAAGGATAAACCGAAAATTGAGTATTTTTTAAAAAGTTTATGATCTGTCACACGACTTCTCTAGGAGACTATATTTCACTTGTTCGTTTGATGATCCTAAGTTTTCGGCTGTAAGCACTGTTTAAATATTAATTACTTAAAATTAACCTGCAATTCTGCATGTTTTCTGTACTGAGAAACAGTCAATTTAATTTTTGTCGGATGAAAAGTAATAATTAACTTTTAAATATTTAGTTACTGCTTCATAATATATTCATAGTTTTCTGAATAAATTTCGATTTTAGGTCTGGAAAAAAGAAAACTGATGTACTGAGGAACCCTTAGCTAAACGTAATTAATGATCTTGGTGAAGATATCACTACCATAATGTTTCACTCTAATATTTTACGAATGCAAAAAATATAGTTTAGATTAAAATGCGTTTTATAAATTAAAAAAAAAATGTAAATCATACAGTGCGCAACCTCCGGTTTCAGTTGAGTTTGCTACACTGAAGTTTCACTTTATAATTGAACAATATAACCTTCCGAGAAAACTATATGTACCTACAGGGTACCTGGTAGGGTTTTTTTTACTGATCGAAGTTATATTTGCCATTGTTCTTTTAGACTACATTATATTTTGCAGAATTAAAAAAAATAGAGAGATATAGGGATCAGTACAAATGAGACTGACATAAATTCATACATTTCTTTTCGAGAACAGATTTATATTTGATAATTACTCAGTACTTTTTTCATAGGATCGCTAAAGCTTTTATCGTCCTTGGTTTATTTTGGTACACTTCTTAACTTTGCAAGTACAACTTACGTATATATCTCAGTATTTCATGTAAGGTAGGATATAATTCAACTTGAATAGTTTTTGGTACAGTATTTAGTTCTTGGTTCACCGTTTCTAGTCCTATAAATATGGTGAAGTTGTTCTTTTAGCTTTAATGGTTTATCATCCTGTTCGTTTCCCGTCTGTCATCTTACGTCGCTAAACAACGTCAATATTATATTACGTAACTAAAACTCGTGCGTAATTTCAAAATAGGGTTATCTTTTAGATTTCTTTTTTTACAAATATTTTATTGAATAAATTTACTGAGTTCTTATGAATTTTTACAAATACAATTACATGTATTTGTATCATTGAAAGAAATCCTAACAAGAAGTTTTATGTGAAAGATTTATCCACTTAGTTATATTCAAAGAATGAATGGGTAAACATGTGATAAAAACTGTTAAGCTTGATAATTTACAGGATTTTTTTTTTAAATTTAAGTCTGCAGATGGGGCGAATGGCGAAAGGAACGACAGTGCATTCGCCAGTGTGGATATAGCTGACTTTGCCAGTCTAGAAGAAAACGAGCGACGCTCACCTACCCCTGAGCCAACCATTTCACCTGGCCAAAATCAACGCCAATCTCCCCCTAAAGTAAATATAAAATGTCACACAAAAATTTCCTTTTCTTGCAAATTCTGGAATATTCTTTCTTTCAACTCACTATCAATACATATGCGTCATTTTAGGCATTTAATTACTTACCAGAACAATTAACCTTAATCTTTTATCTTTATTCATATTCTATATACCCTAAATGAGCTTCACATTTATTTCATAATTTAAAGCTTATATCTATTTTTTTTTAGAAACATTCACCATCCCAACCAGATATGGATGACTCACCCAGCACTAGAGTAAGTGAACCACAAAAAATTGGATATAGTTTAATGTAAATATCACTCACCCAATGAAGAATTTAAGAAAAGACATACTTTCTATTCACAGAAACGGTTAACAAAGCAAGGCTCTGGTCATTCACTCTCAGCAACACCGCCCCTTCCACCAATAAAATCTAACCAATCTAGAAATGATTCGAGAAGCCGCCATGATTCGCCTCTTCCACAGGAAAGTCGTAGTAAACAACGTGAACCTCTACCTCCAATCCAGCGACCACGTGACCCTCACCAGGACGACGACGAAGAAGACGATGACCCATCGCGTCGTCAGGTCCATCCTCCCAGAGATTCTAGACATTTTGACCCTGATATTGGCGTAGGTGTCCCTGTCGTAGGAACGGAGCGAAGAAGAGAACGATCGCACACACCTCCACCAAGAAGACGCCATGAATCAAGATCTAGATCCAGATCTCCAAAGCATGATATAGTTCCAGTTGTAGTACATACTAATACAGAACATCGCCGACGAAGTCGATCAGATTCCAGAAGAAGGCGAAGTCGCTCTGATTCCAGAAAAAGACGAAGTCGCTCTGATTCCAGAAGAAGGCGAAGAAGTCGATCGGACTCCAGAAAAAGGCACATGATAGTGGTTAATCATGTTCACACAGACAGACAACGAAGCAGGTCAGATTCAAGGAAAAGGAAGCGCAATCGTTCAGATTCTCGCAAACGCAAAAGTCGTTCTAGATCGCGTGGAAGACGAAAAAGCCGATCAGATTCTAGAAGGCGACGCAAAAGTCGGTCAAGTTCCAAAAACAGACCGATTGTCGTGAATATTTCACCAAGTCGCAGATCTCGATCCAGATCTCGAAAAAGAAAATCTCGGTCTCGTTCACGAGATCGCAAAAATAAAAAATCTCAGTCTCGTTCTAATTCACCAAAACACAAACGTTCAAGGTCAAGGTCTCGAAAAAAGTCTCACTCTCGAAGTCGTAGGTCTCGTTCGTCCAGATCATCATCTCCAGAAGCAAACATAAACATCAAGCAGGGTGAAAGTAGGGGTCGCTCGAAAAGCAGAAAGAAAAACAGATCCAAACAAAGAAGTCCCTCAGAGAAAAGGAAACAGTCAAAGCATAGAAGAGACTCCTCTGGGTCTATCTCTCCTGAGGTAACTGTCAACAAAAGTCAAAGAAAAAGCAGGGGACGCTCAAAAAATAGAAAAGAAAAACAAAATAAAAAGAAAAATCACAGTCCATCTGATGAAGATACTGAATCTCGATCAAGAAGTCCCAAGAAAAAAGAAAAATCTAACCATAAGAAAAAGAAGTCTAGTCCGGAACCGTCTGATGATGAAGAAGAAGAAACGCCTCCTCCAAGTCCAAAACCAAAGAAAAAAGCTGTAGCTAAAAAGAAGGAAAAACCAAAGAAAAAGAAAACAACACCAGAACCATCTGATGACGAAGACGATAGTGAGGAACCAGAATCCCCACCTCCAAAACCGAAAAACAAAAAGAAGAAATCCGAATCTCCAAAACGAAAACCGAAAGAGATTAAATGGGATCATTCTTCTGAGTCAGAAAAAGAAAATAAAGCACAGAAAGGAAAATCATTTAAAGTCCCTAAAGCAGCTGTTCCGACAAAGAGTAAGCCACCAGCACAGAAGGCAGAAAGTTCAGCGAATGTAGAGGTTAAGGCTGCCTCTAAGCCCAGGCCACCAGTTTCAGAAGACAGCGATGACAGCGATGATATTCCAGATGTTCTTTCCAGTCCAGTACAGAGTAAAGCGGCTCCCCCGCCCGTCACTACTGCTCCCCCGAAAAGGGAGCCCAAACCTGAGACGCCTGTGCCATACTTTGATAACACGCCAAGGGTCCCTTCACAAGAGGACCGAGATTTGCAGAGCGCTATAGAACAGCTAGATAAGCTGTCAGATTATGATTTGAAAAATTTGGCGGGAAAAGGGGATAACTCGCCAGCTCCTCCTGTGGATAAAACAGTAATGAACAAGGTCATGGGTAACGAATTTCAGAAAAATCTTGATAGATTTTTATCAAGTTAAACCTTCTATATAGATGTGATAGTATAATGTCTACGTGATACACATTTTTTTTTCAGTCAATACAATATTAACCAGATATAGAATATCCGTTTATAATGGCTTATGCGATATCTGTATTATGTGTTGTATGTATTGGTATATTTCCTGAAGTGTACAGTTAGCTTGTTAGTGTCTTTCATATTTTTTGTATATGTAGTCTTCCCTCAGAATAGTCTTTAATTAAATTCTTTAGATTTTTTTCAAATATAGGTTTTGCCCTAGTGTCTGTTGACTAGTGATTTTTTTTAAAACGAAAGTCCAAATGTCTTACACAAAATTAAGACGCACGGTTAGTAGGTAGTATATATACGAGTTCTTTGTGATATGTATGCTGGTATTTGATAGCTGTAGAAATGTAGCTTTCTGGTTGAGAAAATTCGGAAAGATAAACCAGAAAGCCACAGTTCTGAAGCTAAGTATTTGAGTGACCTTACTTGTATTAGCAAGGTTTTTGTATATATCTAGAAAACGTCTAGAAGTGGCCAAGTAAGCTTTCTGTGATATTATGTATTAGGTAGCAAAAGCATCGTTATTATAGAGATCGGAATACATTCATTATTTGAAAGATTGGATCAATTCCATTCATTAAGATATTATTGCCTATCGTTTGAAACATTGCTAATTACGAAACTAAATTACTAAATAACATCACATGTAGTAGGAAAAGTATTTTTTTAAATCGGGATATGTTATAGTGCTTTATCTTTTAGAGAAATTAATCGGTAACTGTGTAATGTGTTGTGATTTTTGCATTGCAGTCCTTATCTTGTTATCTTCGGACAAAAATGTTCGGAGCAAACCGAATATAAAACGAATCTGTTCATACTTGTATGTCTTGTGTTCCTAAGACCCAGCTCACATCTGACTTCTGGGACGGTTCCATGTCGGTTTTTAAGCTGCTTTCAGCAATCGATGGAGTTTATTACCAAGTCGTTTGATCTCCAGTTGCTGGTTAAAGTGGATCAAAATCTGATCGACAGATATAGATTTTCTTACACCTCTGGAACAATATTAAGATTATTTTTTCCGTTTTAAGAATGTTAGTGCTGTTGAAGTTATCTTTATGTCAGAGAGAGAGAGAGAGAGAGAGAGAATCCCTACGTGACTTTATTATATATATTGAACACACCCTGTGGAATATTTTATAAAGATGTGCATTGGAAACCTATTTGTTGATATTGAAATTGCTGTTGTTGTGTGTTGGTTATTGTTACATATTTATCTAAAAATAAAGTACAGAAAAACATTGTTTGTTGTCTTTATAATCTTTCAGGGAATATAAATTCTGAGAACACTAACCAGTGGAGTTATTGAAACACTTTTGAAATGTTTGCAGGATCGGTATATTTTCGGCTATATAGATATCGAAACTCATTCTCAAATGAGAAATATCGAAATTCTATATATCCAGTGGCAGATCCAGAGGGGTTACGGGGGTTTTATTGCACTTAGCCAATTTCTTTAGATACCAGCCAGATTCGTTCCCGTTGGCTACATCACTCTACAACAAAATACGAAGAAAATATAGATCACTGCACTTGAAACAAAATGTAAAATTCCAATTCGTGGGGGTGGGGATATATGTTAGGTTCGATAGATTCTTTCAGTACTAATTCAGATTCTGAGCACTACCGCTGTCCCCATTTTCTTTACCTACACTGCAGCGTGTCTGTGGAAAGGGGGGTAAACCTACGCCGCAATGTTCATTACCTATCTTTACAAAAAAAAAGTTGAGGGGGGGGGGGGGCTAAGACC
>PRKT01000219.1:261826-277031 GCA_003671525.1 Saccostrea glomerata | reverse complement strand
TTTTTTTTAAATTGAAATATATTAGAAAAATTAAAATTGTCTTCTTGAATAGTATACAGTCTGAAAATAAAATAGAACTACTTGATAATGAGTCTTAAGGTAGGATTCTTCTCTAGTTTCTGAGTAGATGAAATATTCAAAGTATATTTGCTTATATGTCTTATATATTTAGATGTAAGAGATTTAAAAGACCATATTTTTCTTTCCTCGTCACAATTGTACAACTTTAAATAGAAATGGTAAACTGCGTTTGAAAACTAACAGGGACTATATTTTTGGCGGAATGGTGGCGTATGAAAATATCTTCTTTTCTGTCTCTCAAAATTGTTATAGAACATTGAATTTAGTTATAATTTTTACGCAATCAAAGACGCGACGAAATTTTCAAATATAAATTAAATTAATAATAAGAGGCTAAATTTTCAAAATATATCAAATAAATAAGATTTTGCACACATACTAGAACTATGTTGGCTTTTATATGCTTCAAATCTAAGTACAGATTTGAGCCAAAAATCCATAAAAAGTGTTATTTCTCTCTTAGTAAACGATCAAAACTTTTAGCTTTTGTATCATTTTGTACCTTTATGTGACAACTTTACTATATGTGAAAATGAGAAAAAGTTAAATATGGGAAGCATATAAAAATAACTAATATATCCTAAAAATTTAGGAAAATTAGAGGAAATTCGGATTAGCAAATATCCATTTTATTTGAATTATCTATGTCAATTTGGTAATATCATCTTATAGGCCCTATATGGTTGTATCTTTTTATGCAAAAAGAAAAACATTCAATCTTTTGAATTACAAGTAGGGATCGCATGATTGGAAACAGTAATTTCTTACTCTTTATGTCCAGGAAAAAGGTCATGACCTTGACCTGACCTTGCCTCTAATATTAAACGGTCAAATTTCATCTCACTGATACCATCACATAGTGATAATGTCCTCTTGATTCTGTGAAAATTTCATTAATTTTTAAATACAAGAAATGTGAGAAGAATCCTACCTTAAGAACAAGTAATTTCCTTTTTATAGAGAACTCAAACTTCAAAGTAACCTGACATATATGATAGAATTATAGACAGGACAAATATTTAAAATTTATACTTCATGTCATACTTAAGATGTCAAAACATCAATACAGGGTCAAGTTTGAATTCCATCATTTGGAAAGGTTTCTCAAGATTAAATGTTTAAACCTACAGTATGTCCCGAGAATTTTGACTTTAACCTTTGAACTTTTGATCTGAGCTAGTTGTTTACTACTTATGAAGTACCAGTCTATTAAAATTTGATGTCAAGAAAAAGATTTTTAAATTATATTGAGAGGGGGGGGGGGGATCAACCTAGCCATGCCCAGATTTGTTTAAGCTTGACCTTTAATCTTAATGACCTCAAAATCAATAAGAATCATCTACTATTTAATTGAAATATTTTCCTATTTTCAAAATAATTAATACTTCTTGATCTTTGACATTGTGACATCAAAACTCGGATTTTAGGCCATCTACTCCATAAAATGTGTATCAGGTGTACATTAATAAATTTGGTGGATTTCTGTTTGATATTGACAGACCAATATGTGCAGAAACAATATCTTTAATTTTTGAAAGGAGGCAGGGTGAAAATTGGATGCTCAAACTGCCTTTTGTACGAAGAAGTTATCTAGAATAAAATATGATAAAAACTTAGCACGTGAAAAATATAATATCGCCATTTTACTTCATCACATAGTTTATAAACATAATACATTGACTAATTGAAAATTACATACACACACAGTTAACCAATTAATAATTGTTCACAGTATTCAGCTGATTTCTTGATTTTCTTCAATCTACAAAAGTTACATAAAAGAGGGATTCTTCTTAATATATTTATCACGTAAAATAATAAAAAATGATGACATTCCAATAAGTTGAAGAACACAATATAATCCAGTACATTAATGTATTGGTATCAAATTTGACCTAGGAGAGCTATTTTTCATCTAATTTCTTTAATTTTCTTTAATTTTTATGCAGTATGTTATTTTTATATGCTTCCTACATTCATGTATATCTAAATCAATCTTATTTTCACATATGATGAAGATACAACATGATATATAAGCATAAAATATATTGAAATCATGCTTTACCAATTTTTTCTTTCAGAAGCTAGCAAAATTATATGACAAGTTTAGTTTTCTAAGGAAAAATGAGATAAATTTGTGATAAAAAATATAATCTCATGTTACTACATCACATAGTTTACAAACATTTATACATAAAACAATTGATAATTACATATCCTACAGTTAACTTAAATTAATAATTATTCAAAATATACAGCCAATTTCTTCATTCTAAAAAATGTTCATTAAAGGTGGATTCTTAATTCTTATATCTATCATAATTATTGAAAATTAATGAACTTTTGATAAGAAGAACACAATATTAACAAAGTACTTGTAGCACTTATAGATTTAATTTGACCATTTCATTTATTTTTTTCTATTTTTAAGGAATATTATCTTAATTTTATATTGGCTCCTATATATTTAAACTTCTTATTTTCAGAGATCATGGTGAAGATAAATTTTTTGTTCTCTAGTTATTTAAAGAAGCAGAAATTAATGGAATATTTCTATAAGCTACAGTTTATCAAACTCAGTTTATTAATTTCTATTCAAAGTTGTACAAAAATATTTTACATAATTCAATAGTCAGAAACCAGGCAAGAATCCCTCCTCAAAAAGAACTCAAAATCCTAATGATATTTGCACAGAAATTATATAAATATTCATATTACAATCATAAAAAAATTACACATACTAAATATCATAAAAAATATACAAAAACAGATGCTAGCCCTTTTAAACTTTATAATAATGTGTAGTGACAAGGAAAGAACATTAACAATTTATTATCAAATAATAGTTTGTCATATCTGAAATAAATCAAAACTCTAAGAGCTACTGAGAGCAATGAGCTCACAAAGATACCCCCGCCTCCCATATGAATTAATGGCAGTGACCATGTTTTGCTAAGGGAAGCCCAAAATAAGTGTAAGATCAAAAGGTACAGTAAGAGGTGTACAATGGGATTATGTAAATAATAAAGATTCTCTGAAAGTCTCATCAAATTTCATTCAGTGGTATAAGAGGAGTTGCGGATAAGAGATATGGGTACCCCAAAGCGTAACAGTAGATCACGGACATCCCAATAACATGTTCTATATACCCTCCTGCAAAATATATTTCAATTTAAACGCGCCCAAATAATCACTCACTTTAACAACATGAATCCCTAAATCCCAAGTGGAAATCAAAACTTGGGAAGGCATCACCAAAAAAGAAAAGTGTGCTATTTGCTACAATACAGAGCACCCATCCATGAGCAATAAAGATACTTATACTTATGTGCCGCCGTAGTTGTCGCGTGTTCGAAATTACATGATTTGTTGGTATAAATAGCAGTTCGCAGAGTTGGGCATTTATCTAAGCTCCCTCGGTTCTTGGAACATCAAGTTAGGTAGAATATAATAATTAAGGTACACTGTGTATAAGAACATTTTGTGCAAAAATGGAATCTTCTGTAGATGATTTGGAACTGACATGTATATATAGTATTGAATATTGTATATTGAAAATAAAGAGCTAGCGAGCAGCATCCTGTTTACGACAAATGTGTTTGTTGATTATTTAGCACTTAATTAATTTATATTCGGACGAACGAAGTGAGGGAGAATATAATAGCGCTGTATATATATGTGGATTGTAGTTCAAAATGGTATGTATACTTCAATGCAAACTTTCATGAGACACACATGCAGTTATATTTTCTGGTCACCTTGACCTCTACCCTTGCTGTATCAATAAGTGTTTTATGACTGCAACTTCAGTGTAAATGAAAGACATTAAACAGAGAGAGCAAATAGCAGAAAGGTCACTCGATATGAAATTTTTTTTGTAACTTTAGACAAAGTAAAATTCACAACAATTATAGCTAGTCCACAATATGATATATACTAACTAGGTCACATTAAATCACATATACGTTTAATTTTTTATCCTTAATTGCATGCATGCATTTCCACAGAGGAAAATGGTAATATCGAATCAAATTGCCTGTTAAATACATTTTAAACATTAATACAACACAGCTAGAGCAAATGAAAACTTTATCAAATGTTCAAAACTGTAATGCGCGCGCGCCTCCTTTAAACCTCCCAAATCCTCTCTCAATGTAGTGGACCAAATAAATAATTAACAAAATATTGACCAAACTACTAACCACTATACACTGTAAATTCATCCATTACTAAAAAATATAGTCTCTATTAACTTCAAAATTCAGTTATACTTGCTGAACATTAATTATAATGGTCACTAGAAATGAAGTTTCAAATGATTTTCCACATAGCTGTCCCAGAAAACTTTAATCTAAACACTATAAAAAGGCAATCCAAGAAATCTGCGTAATATATATTCTACCTGCTGACTGGTCAAATTCTTTATTCTGCGTGAAAAAAGGAAGTCTACAGTACCCATATTTCTAAATGCACAGTGACATATAAATATGTCCTGACCCATCTCCTTCAACATCAAATGAATTCTAAATCAATTACCTTAAGAATTATATTTAAGCATAGTCAGATCACTGCACAATATGAACAAATAAAACATTATTCAAAGGTTTAAGCATATTCTAAAGTGTGATAGGTCATTATGTAACTAATTCTATGAATGCAATAAAAAGTCTCATGTCGATCTGCAAATACATCAACAGTCAAAGATCAAAAAGAGGGGTTGCTATAATGATCAATTCTGGCAAAATAAACAGGTCAATGTGTCCTAAAAGGAGGTACATGTATTATAATGCAAGTCTATATTTTTACATACTAGTTATCCCTTAAATTCATCAAGAGATAGGGTCTTCATTGGAAATGAAATATACATGTAATTCAAAATGGTTAGCAGCAACAAGAGCCAATTCTAGAAAAAGGTAAGTCCTTGTGACCTACTTTAGGGGTCTGTTATTCCTCCGCTTTGATATGGTATGAATAAGGAGTATGAACCCATGTCAGAAAGACAACATCATTCATGCTAACTAAAAATTTTCAAGAACACATAAACCCCATAAAAACAATAAGCACACACCGTTTTAGCATCCAAGAAAATCTCAGTGCATAAGCATGTCATCTCACTGGCCTAGGTTTCTATAATCATTAATAGTTTACATAGTTTCCATAGTGGAAACTAACAATTAAGAAATCTGAGGGAAACTACTATGTTCCATTTCATAAAAACCAGAATATACGTACAACATAAAACCATAGCAAATGACAACTACCCAACATTCCTCAAAGAAATCATGTATATATAATCAAGGCTGCCGCTAATAGTTTTAAAGGTACATGTAGATACAATGATTCAACATTTACTCATAGAAATACTGTAATGTAAACCCTTAGCTTCCCCAAATACAAGACCCCATGCTACTCTTCAATGCAGTGCAACAAATGCACACAAAAAATGTTCAACATAGTTACTTCACTTTTTTTCAGTGACATGTACTAGTGTATATAAATTTCCTTAATGTAGCAGGAGGCCAAACCCCATGCCCTCTCTAAAATGCTGTTGTACACCACATCCTCTCAAAACCCCTCCCACCATCCAAATCCCAATATTGGCCAGCACAGCAAGTCTCACAAACCCTCCCACTATCTCAATTTTAATACTTGGTAGCACTGCAAGTCTCACAACCCTCCAACCATCGCAATACTGACTATATAGCACTGCAAGTCTCACAACCCCTCCCACCACCCCAATACTGGCTAGCACTGCAATCTCACAACCCCTCCCACCACCCCAATACTGGCTAGCACTGCAAGTTTCACAACCCCTCCCACCATCCCAAAACTGGATAGCACTGCAAGTCTCACAAACCATCCCACCATCCCAATCCGAATACTGGCTAGCACTGCCTGTCCTACAATGAGACAGATAAACACAATATCCCATGGATTCTACTAAAGATAAGTTCCAACATCCAAGTCTTACAGTGGAAATATATTATCCAAAATGGGAAATGGCTGTGAACCAATTCTAGAAAAAGGTAAGTCTTTAATAAATTGTGACCTACTTTAGGGGTATATTGTATCCTCAGTTGTGATGTTATGAATAAGAGTATGAAACCATGTCAGAAATTCAACATATTCATGCTAACTAAAAATTTTCAAGAACACATAAACCCCATAAAAACAATAAGCACACACCGTTTTAGCATCCAAGTAAATCTCAGTGCATAAACATGTCATCTCACCGACTCAGGCTTCTAATCCTTAATAGTTAACACAGTGTCCACAGTGGATACTGGCAATTATTACGAGGATACTAGTACATATATGTTCTTTAAACGATAATAACCTAGCATAAACCCATAGCAAAAGAAATCTTTACTTAACTACATGTATTATACAAGAAATGCATGATGCCAAATCAGGGCATATAGATTCATGGCAGATTTGAAATTGTATGCTAGCTTGTATTTATGACTTGTTGATACCAATTATACATATAGTTTGATAAGCTTTATACCATATATGTACTCTAATGTAAATACTTTGCTTTTCCTAAAACAGGAAGTATTGTGCACAAAGATCAATATCCCATAATTATTTTATATTCAAATACTTAGTTGTCCAAAGCAATGGGACAAATGGGGACATCAAACACTGACAATATACAATGACTTTTTTAATCTGTACTCCCTACTTAAAGGACCTCATAACCATTCTGGAATTTTTTAACCTTAAATATGCAGATTAAGCCAGATTCATTTATTAAATTAAGCCATCCCAACCTTGGATAGCATTTCTGAAAATTCATATCGAACTTAAACTACCGGTACACTGTACTATACATCCAGGACACCCATACTTTGAAATATAACTTCTGTAAATCTAGTCATTGCTGAATGTAATCTGAGTTCATACAATGGATGCCAGTGAAAATTATTAATGCTTAAACTTATATATATTTTTTGAAGTCATTATGACTTATAATTGATTAAGCTATGACACACTTTGACCTCAACATTAAGTGACAAAGTCACTTACAGTAAGATTGACAGGTTAATGTACTAGATTATGTCAAAGAGCCATATGGGTTAAACTTTTAATTAAATGGATCGATGCAAGTCATTGTGACTTAAGCGTAAATCATGACACCCCATCTTAACTTCCATATATAAATAGGGAGTAAAAACTCAGGTCAGAAAGGCAAAAAATTCATGCTAACTAAAAATTTTCAAGGACACAATCTCAAAACCACAAAATAATATGCACACACCGTTTTAGCATCCAAGAAAATGTCAGCGCACAAACTTTGTTTCCTCACTGGCTCAGGTTTTTCACATTTCCTCTGTGGAAATTGACATTCAAGAAAATTATGATGTAATTCTCTGTGTAATAAAGACAAGAATATAGCACGATGCCACAGCAAATGAAAGTTAATGAGTTCCTCAGAGAGGTGATGCTTATTTAGGGTATATTACACATCATGAATGAACAGAAATGGTAACAAGATAAGGTGCATCACTATCAGAATACTAAAATGTTATCTGTACTGATACCACATGCTTAAGAGTTTAACTTATATGCCTTCATCTTGAAATAATATTAAAGGATGCCTCACAGGCCCTAGTTAAACTCAGAATAAATGGGAAATAACAACCTATATTCTTCTCTCATCCATATACTAGCATAAAAATTGGCAAGGGCAAAAAATGGAGATTCTGTACTCAGTGGAAAGTCGGTAAGAGGTAGAAAATATCTCATAATCTTAAGTTTTATTAAATCATGCTTTCCAGACAAGGATCAGGGATTATGGAGGGATCTCAAAGGAGGAGTCAACGGGACTTCACTATAATAGGGATTAGGACTCCCCTCCCCTACCCTTCCTGATGGAAATGAGAAAATATATAAAAAGGGATCCTTCAAAAAAAGATTCTGTCTCATGTTCTAGGGAAACAGAGAGGTTAATAAATCAGCCCATGATATTATTTAACAATGCATAAACAAATGAGAAACTGAAAGGGCTAACATACCATTAAGAGGCTTACAAAAAACAAAATTTCCAATGAACCTTATAAACTCATCAACAAACTCAAACATAACACATGCTTACACATACACATACAGTATATATACTAAGTTTGAGACATTGTCCACACATTCATTATTTTTTTCACAAAGTCCATCTCCTGACTGATATCTATCTTCTGTCATCTTGTCTGTCTTGTATTCATCTCTTCCTCCTGCATAAAAAAAAATCATATTCACATAGGGGTTTTTATCCCTCCAATTAGAAAAAGTACAAACAATGATTCAATTAACAGAAATAGCAGCAAAATATGAATATTATATCAAAAACATTTTATCAAGTAATTGCATCCTGAAATTATAATGGGATTATAATAGTTATAAATTGAATTCCATGCCTCTTTTCAATAAGTAGACTTAAAACTTAAATACTGTAAGTTGTCTTAATTCCACATGTGCAGTGTTAAAATTTCACGATATCTCAAAAAGTACAAATTGCGATGGTTTTAATTTCACGCTGCAAGAAATTAATTCAAATTTTCATATAAGAATTTCAATGTTTTAAACCTAATAATAGCATTCATGATTGGTTAAATTTAGTGAAAAAATGATAAATCACGAATATAGCGATATCAAAACCATCATGAAAATTTGCCAATCTACAGTATATGTCATGCCACCTGAAAAGATGACTCCGTAATTCAAGTTGTTTTTTTTTCTGCTCTTAAATTGAGGCATTTGTGTATGGACTGAGGGGACCTACTGTGAAAATTCATGCATGTACTCAGGTGATTGACTGAGAAAGTTTGAGTGTGGAGTAAAAACTGTATCTTACCTTCTGGTGTTCAGGTCAAACCATTAATCTGGAATCTTTATTCTTCTGTCCTACAGGTTCTTCTATGACTGGTTTACAAGGCTAGTCCTACTCTCTGTCTACAAAGAACAAAGGAAGGATAATAACAGAAGAATGATAACACTTTATCTGATGGCAAAGAAATATGAAATTTCAAACAGAACTAAAGAAAAAGTTATGTGCTCTATCTTACTTTTATGTTAGGCAAAAGTCTGTCACCTTCTTGGAAAGCAAGTGGAAACATAAATGCTCTTGAATACTAGATCCAGGCTAGTCTAACTTCCTGTTATCAAAGAATATTAAAAAGATTAACGACTAAAGTATTTAAAGTTATGGAATCTCTCAAAGTGAATTGATTATAGAGTTTGTATCTTACCATCACTTCTACAGTAGGCTGCAGGCATAGCCAAGTACTCTCCATCAACAGGAAGAACTGCTTTTAAACATTCAATCAAGATGATACTTGTCCCTTATCTGTTAATTTAACACAGAATATGTACAGATCAGTTAATAAAGTAGTGAGAAAAAAGGATATCAATTTCCAAAACACAAGGAGTGTACCTTACTTCTTACCATCCCCTGCAGGCCAAAGTCAGTCCTGGCTCCCACTACTTCTTTAACTGGTATACATCTCTTCCTCACATAGAGTTGGAGACTGCAATCTAGGTTTCTGTGAACATAGAATGTTTAGAGTCAAATACATGTTCTGATCAGACAGAGAATAGAAAACAGGAATTGTGATAGTGTAATAAGTGCAGCTTACCACTTTGACTAATAAATGGCTGCTGGTATAATGGACACCCTGTACTCTTGGAATGAACTCTTTACTGTGTGGCTATCTGGTGTCTAGCTCTTGGTACTCTTACTGGCAGGTTATGTCATCTTCCAGACCTTCGGCAGTGTAAGGGTCTATAGTTGTCCTAGTGTTTCTTTAAGACAAGAGATTTTACAGTCATAACCATGTGTGAAAAAGCACAAACAATGGATTGAGGATATTTGATACTCATCTTACCCTTTCTCCCATGGCTAACTGCAGTGGATCTCTCTTCCCCAGACTTCTCCTATAGAGTGATAGATGTGTTCTCTACCATGAGATTGAAGCTTGTCAGGCCATTATTCTGTAAATAATAACAATCAAGGGGTGTACCGTGTGTCCTTATTGGTTTGACTAAGAATAAAACAGAACAAGCAAAAATGAAATACATGCAGATTGTTTCTTACCACTTTGGCCAATGTTGTCCTGCTGGTTTAGTAGATACCCTGGATCTTTGCAATGGCCTCTTCCCCTTTGTGTGGTCCTCTTCATCTGTATGGTCCTCTTCTTCATCTGTAATGTCCTCCTCTTCATCTGTAAGGTCCTCTTCTTCATCTGTAAGGTGTTTTTTGCCTGGTCCTCCTCTTCATCTTGATCATATGTTTGATCATATTGTTTATAATGTGGTCATCCTCAATTTGGCATCTGTCCAAACCTTTGATCCCTGAAAAATTGTCAGAGAAAAGTTTAAATTTAAGGTCTTAATTCTTTAATTGTAGGATACTGAGGTTTCAGAACAGAGGAGGACCATTCTTCATCAGTTAAAATCAGCACATCAAATGGCCCCAGTCATAAACATGTGTGAAAGAGCATAAGTCCTAGATTCAGCACAGTCAATTTGTATCTTACCTTTTTTCTATGGCTGGCTGCAGTGATCTCAATTCTCTGGACCCCTCCTTGTGAGTGATGGAAATGTCATCAAAGCTTGTCTAACCATTTATTCTATATATAAATAAAGTCAAAAGTTTTACAGTGTGTCCTGATTGGATTGATCCAGAATAAAACATAGCAATAAAAAAAGTAATATTTGCAGCTTTTTCCTTACCACATTGGTTAATGTTGGCCTGCTACTTTAGTGTATACCCTGGAAATGGTCTCATCTTCTTTGTATGGTCCTCCTCTTCCTTGAGTGGTCCTCCTCTTCCTTCTGTGGTCCTCTTCTTTCTTCTGTGATCCTCTTCTTTCTTCTATGGTCCTCTTCTTTCTTCTGTGATCCTGTTCATTATTATGCAGTCTTCCTCTTCTTCTGTGTGTGGTCCTCAATATGCAGCTTGTTTCTTACTACTGTACTTTAGTTATTATGTTGGTTTGTTGACATAGTAGATACCCTGTGTCCTGGTGAAGGCCTCCATATTGAGTGGTTATCCACAATTTGGCATCTATCTATACCTGCTGTCATCTAAACGTTAAGATAGTTTATTTTAGCTCTTGATTAAAAACACAAATTCCAGATCAAAGAGAGCTCAAGATAAACAGAAGAAATAGAATCAGTGATTTGTACCTTACCCTTAATCACTGGTTGACTTCAGTTGATCCAAACTCCCTGGACTCTTCTTCACAAGTAGTGTTGTCATTCTTTGTATTGGGATTGAGGCAAATTACAATTCAATCTGTTAAAATAAAGAGTCATGAGTCAAACTAGTACTTGTACCAGTCTTGAATAAGGTGAAAATATAAAAATCAAAATCTAAATTGCAGCAAATGCAGCTTGTTTCTTACCACGTTAGCCAATGTTGTCCTGTTGTTATAGTGGATACCCTGTATCCTGGCAATGGTCTCCTCTTGTGTTGCTGGCTGCCTCCTAGCATCCCTCCTAGTACCCTTGATAATGGTAGAAACTGACACAGGATTAGTACAATTCCAATACAAGTTAAAAAGAACTTTCTTAAAATGCATCATCCTCAAACAAACCATGGCAAATACATATTTGGAAAGACACAAATAATAAAAGTGCAGAAAGGTGTGTTATGTTAGTAGTGTAAGTAAGAATGGGAGGGTGGAACAAGAGGGAAGGATCAAAAAACACATGGAAAAGAACAAATACAGCTCACCTAATGTCTGGCTTATACAGTCAATATACAACCTTTTCTTGGACTCCCTGGGCACCACTGGCTCCGTTCTGTCAAAATCACATCTGCAAAAATGTTAAAATAATCAAATAAATCTCTAATTTCTAAAAAAAAAAATGTTTCATTGTGCTAATTATGTTAAACCCACAAACTAATCTAGGTCAAAGTTTTGTTTTATAAAGTTATAAAAAAAACATTAAGATTTTTATCACTTATATCTGTTCAAAATTCCTGTTCATGTATGGTGATTTATTGTGTCTTAGAACATATGATGATACTATGATTTTAAACAGAGAATGTCTTGGAAAATTATCCTTGGAAAAGGTTAATTGAAAGTACATGTACATTGTGTATGACTTTAATTTGAATACATATGGGTATAAGTTTACTTTTCACATATATATTTTGAAAGAAGACATCTATTTTACTTGATTATCAAGTAAAATATCTCTTTATCTGAGTAACCGAAAACATGAAGCAGTTTTACTAACTGATACATACATTGATGTGTTTGTCACAGGTGCAACAATTATTATTAATTCTAAGACTTTGTCAAATGGTAAAGTAAAACAAACTTTCAGAGAATCAAAAAAGAAGTGTTTGCATATTACCGTCATTTCTAGGGAAAAATGCAGTCAGTCCTCCATCTTGGTTTTCTGGTCCAAGCATTACTGACATCTCTAAAACCTGGGAACAAGCCAAGCCTAACCTTCTTTCCTGTCAACACAAGACAAAGAGAGGTCAACAAAGCAAAATGTTATAATTATCAGACTTCAACTAATGAAAGGTTTGAAAGTAAATGGAGTAGAGCATTATCTTACCCTACTCCAGAAGGAAGCTTGCAGTCAATCAATACCCTGGTACTCCCAACTCTTCAATCACATTAGGAGCCACTCATGAACATTCACTGTCGGATCTAGGGTTGTCTGTGAAAAATGTAGGCCTAGTAAGTAAATATTTTTTTAATCAAGTGAAGAAAAAGGGTGGTGCAACTGAAATAACAAAAAAAATTGGCATTTACCTGTTGAATTAGCATCAGTCAGTTTCAGCATCTGCTTCTGTATAGGATTGTGTGTTGTTTGTCTCTGCTTCTGTAGAATTGTGTTTTGCTCATCTCTGCTTCTGTAGATTTGTGTGTTGTTTGTCTCTGCCTCTGTAGGATTGTGTGTTGTTTGTCTCTGCCTCTGTAGGATTTTGTGTTGCTTGTCTCTGATTCTGTATAGGATTGTGTGATGCTCGTCTTTCCTTCATTATAGGCTTGTATGTTGTTTGTCTCTGCTTCTGTAGATTTGTATTTTGTTTGTCTCTGCCTCTGAAGATTTGTGTGTTGTTTGTCTCTGCTTCTGTAGGATTGTGTGTTGTTTGTCCCTGCTTCTGTAGGATTGTGTGTTGCTTGTCTCTGCTTCTGTATATTTGTGTGTTGTTTGTCTCTGCTTCTGTAGGATTGTGTGTTAATTGTCGAATTTGGTGTACCTTGTTTCTGCTTCTGTAGAATTGGGTGTTGCTTGTCTTTGATTCAGTATAGGATTGTGTGTTGCTCATCTCTGCTTCTGTAGATAGTGTGTTGCTTGTCTCTGCTTCAGTATAGGATTGTGTGTTGCTTGTCTCTGCTTCTGTTGGATTTTGTGTTGCTTGTCTCTGCTTCTGTAGGATATGGTGTTGTTCGTCTCTGCAACTGTAGAATTGGGTGTTGCTTGTCTTGCTTCTTTAGGATTTGGTGTTGCTTGTCTTGCTTATGTAGGATTTGGTGTTGCTTATCGCTGCATCTGTATAGGCTTGTGTGTTGTTTGTCTCTGCTTCCGTATAAAATTGTATATTGCTTGTCTCTGCTTATATAGGATTGGGTGTTGCTTAAGCTTGTCTCTGCAAAGGTAGAATTGGGTGTTGTTTGTCTTTCCTTCAGTATAGGATTGTGTGTTGTTTGTCTCTGCTTCTGTATAGGATTGTGTGTTGCTTGTCTCTGCTTCTGTATAGGATTGTGTGTTTCTTGTCTCTGCTTTTCTAGCACTGGATATTGCTTATATTTGCTTCTGTAGGATTGTGGGTTGCATGTCTCTGCTTCTGTATAGGATTGTGTGTTGTTTGTCTCTGCCTCTGTATAGGATTGTGTGTTGTTTGTCTCTGCCTCTATAGGATTTGGTGTGTGTTGTTTGTCTCTGCTTCTGTATAGAATTGTGTTTTTGCTTGTCTCTGCCTCTCTATAGAATTGTATGTTGTTTGTCTCATCCTCTGTAGAGGATTATGTGTTGTTTGTCTCTGTATCTGTAGTATTCTGTGTTGCTTGTCTCTGCTTATATAGGATTGTGTGTTGTTTGTCTCATCCTCTGTATAGGATTGTGTGTTGCTTGTCTCTGCTTATATAGGATTGTGTGTTGTTTGTCTCTGCAAATGTAGATTTGTGTGTTGTTTGTCTCTGCTTCTGCATAGAATTATGTTTTGTTTGTCTCTGCCTCTGTATAGGATTGTGTGTTGTTTGTCTCTGCCTCTGTATAGGATTTTGTGTTGTTTGTCTCTGCTTATATAGGATTGTGTGTTGTTTGTCTCTGCCTCTGAAGGATTGTGTGTTGTTTGTCTCTGCCTCTGAAGGATTGTGTGTTGTTTGTCTCTGTATCTGTAGAACTGGGTGTTACTTCCACTGCTCCAGTAGGATTAGGTGTTGCTTGCTTCTGTAGTACTTGGTACAGCTTGTCCGTGATTCTGTAGGATTAAATACTGCTTGTCCCTGCATCTGTAAGATTTGCTACTGCTTGTCCCTATAGCTGTAAAATTAAACACTGCATGTCCCTGCATCTGTAAAATTAAATGCTGCTTATTCCTGCTTCAGAATCTGTAAGATAAAAAATGTTTGTCCTTACTGCCTGCCCTGCTTCTGTAAGATTAAATAAAGCTTGTCTGTTAGATTAATTACTGCTTTTCCCAGTGCTTCTGTAAGATTAAATAAAGCTTGTCTATTAGATTAAATACTGCTTTTCCCAGTGCTTCTGTAAGATTAAGTAAAGCTTGTCCGTAAGATTTAAAACTGCTTGTCCCTGCATCTGTATGATTAATTACTGCTTGTCCCTGTATCTGTAAGATTAAATAAAGCTTGTCTGTGCATCTGTAAGATTAAATAAATGTATAAACATTAATATCAATACTGCCAAACCTCATAATCTCGAACTCATAGGGACAATGAAATTTTTTAAAAATAAGTTAGGATTCCAAATACTATCATTCAGGGTACAATACTTTAAAAATAGGGGTTATAAAGGACTTCCAAATCACTTAGATCCATGATATTCAAGATATTAATGTTCGAGATACCAAAGTTCAACTGCATATTTAAATTTTTTTGGTTTTTTTGGTTTTTGCATTTTTTTTTTTTTTTTTTTTTTT
>PRKT01000219.1:226042-261272 GCA_003671525.1 Saccostrea glomerata | reverse complement strand
TTTTTTCCCCATATAAGATGAATCCCAACAGCATGATGCTATATATACACACCTAAACATCAATGAGTTGGTGCCCATCTCAAAGGGCCTCGCTCTACCTAAAGGACATCAGGATGAGAGGGCATTGTAAAGGACCTTGACATTTGACTTGCTCCTTCAATCCAAAGGCATCCTGGAAGATGTATGAGATGAAGCTAATGGGAATACAAAATAATGACAATGATTTCACACAGATGTCTGCTATGACCTTGAAACCTCAGACCAAAGACTTGGTTTGGAGCTAAAGAACTTCATTCCACATATATTGGAGTTCTATGGGTTACTGAGTAAATATAAGCTGAATCGAGCCATGGCTTGGTTAAAAAAAAAACACAAACCTTAGGTTAAAAGTTATATCCAACCATAAACCCTGGGAGGTTTTATAAGGTAAACAGAAGTGTTGTTTACTGCTGACCTTTAGTTCAAGAACTCTGCAGAGGGGAGAGAAATATGCTCACAATGATAAAGATGACAAGACCTTGACTTCTGACCTAGAAGCTGTTCGTTACTGTACATCCTTTACTACCTGGCACTATATAATAAATCTGCATAGGGGAGAGAAATATGCTCACAATAATAGAAATGACAAGACCTTGACTTCTGACCTTGAAGCTGTTCGTTACTGTACATCCTTTACCACTTGGAACTATATATAGGTGAAATATAAGCCGGAAACGGCCAAATTGAAGGAAAATATGCTCTAGATAAGGATTACATGCAGATGTGCTTTTTCCTATGACCTTTTACTCAGAAAACTCGTTCACTGCAGGCAGCTGCAGTTTGCACCAGATTAAGCCAATGGGAGATATTCTGGTAACCAATATCAGACAGACGGACAAACTGATCATCATCATAGCGAGGCCCCAAATATAGAAAACAAACCACTCACTTTTCATCTACGTCTGGACAGAGCTGCTGAGGCGAGGCGAGGGTTGTGGTGGACGGAAAAAAATGTGTGTGCAGATGAGACATTCAAACATTATATTGAAAACAATAAACATTGAAAACCAGACATTGAACACAAAACAAATACATGCAAAATACAAAAAATGCACTTGACAGAGATGAAAAATACAGAAATTGTAGAACACTGTACATACATTCAAACAATGTATAGAGAATTCTTTTTATGTAAAAAGAAAAAAAAGCACCTAAACTTTATCTTTCTCCTGATAACACCTAAAATGTAGGTTAAATATAGTATTCAATGTATATGCAGCAGACGCAACATTGTAAGAGGTAGCATATTGGGAGCAGTCCAGGAACAGGCAATAACTGTACTAGTGTAAAATGTAGGTCAGGTACAGCATCGAAAGTTAAAGCATCAGGTCAGCATCATAAGCTACACGATAAAGAACTTGATTGGTTTGTAACCAATCTAAATAACGAAAATAATCTGAGCTCTGAGCCAGTGAAGCAAGAAATAATGGTCATATGATACACAATAAAGAACTAGATCAGTTTGGAATCAATCTAATAATGAAAAAATTCTGAGCTCTGAGCATTGAGTAAGGCAAGAAATGTAGCATCAATAGTTTGTAACTTAAAATCTAAATAATAAAAATAATCTGAGTCAATAAATCAAGTCATGTAGGTCAGATACAGCATCAAAGGAAGCATCAATAGAAGCATCAAGTACAAGTTTAGTTTGATCTTTGCTTGTAAGAAGCTGAGGATAAATCAGAATTTAAGTTCATTAAACAAAGTCACTAAAGCATGAAAAATCAGCTCATATATGCATTAGCAAAGACATGCATCAAATGAATGATTGGTATGGACTCAGGCTGAGACAAACAGACAGACAGACACAGTGATTATAATGTTACACATCAATACATTTATACAAGTGTTGAACAATATGGAAATTTTCTGAATTGATCATCGCTTATAATCAGTAGATTTAAATTGACAAAGGATACGAAGCGGCAGAATTCATGGAAATTCGTGGTGAGCGAGCGTGATGCTGTGAGAAAATTGAAGCTACGAATTGTGTCCAATTTATTTTTGGAAAACAGGAACAAGTACAGACACTAGATTTCATTTTCTCCGCAATGGAATTCATAAAATTAAATCGTAATCAAAAATTTGAATCGGTAAGCGTATGTCAATGGTCTAGCTACCAATTTTCAGCGACAATCTTTACATTAATAATCATAACTCAGTACAAAATACATCAACCACAAAGTATCAAATATTGAATCTCAGAGAAGGAACTTTACTTAAATCAAAAGTGAAAAGAAATGGGACCCCACCAGCAATCATTAACATTTAGATTTATTTAATTCTAACAATAATCTTAATCCTAATCAAAAGATTTTATAAGGGAAATTTAATTATGAAATTTATTTTCGTAAATTTATTATTGATGTCTGAAACTTATTTACACAAAGAATTCCGTTTAATTACAGATAACAGTAAAGAGAGGGCAACTGAAACCTGTGTATATTTAAACACTGACAAAATACTTATAATTACTTAAATCTTACAAAAATAAATAATTAATGAAATAATCTCAGTTAAACAATTATTTTAAGCTTCAAATGTGAACTGAACCGTGGGGATAAGAAAACTTTATAAGCTATAAATTATATATGGAAAATATAATGAAGAAATTAAATTGAGTATAGATTAGAAATGGATTTAAATTATTTATAATTTTAAGATTTTAATTCCTCTCATGAATGCATGTGGCTAAATACGGTGTGTGCACGAGTTGAGATATTTAGCCACTAGCCTTCATGAGAAATTTGCGATAGAGAAAAGGGGCCTTATTTTTTATCTTAATTAATTATAGATATCAAATCTATAAATTTAAGGAAAAATAAGGAGAGGAAAAATCAGAATACCCCATGAATTTAAGAAATATGAAAATTTAATCTAATTTTCACAATTACAAAATCACAAGTCCTACTTAATAAACCAACAAAATACTTAGATTAACAGGGGATATACATAAAATATACAGTACAAAATAACACAAATTACAAAACATCCACACACATTCAAAACTGAACCCATCATGCACACACAGGAAGTAATGAAAATAGAAAAAATCTTTCTTTAGAATGAGAACAGATTTTACCTCTTTATAATATTTAAAGAAATTTAATTTAATTTTTAAGAAAATTTGAATAATTTTAATAACTTTACCATCTGAAAAATTTTACTTAATGGAAATTTAACCCTATTGATCAATGAAAACAGGAAAGAGGATGGACTTAATCTTAATATCAATATAAGCTTTAATATTTTACTTTTATCTTTCAAAAAAATTTAAATGATTTTAATCTATAACTTTATGTTTACCATCTGAAATATTGAAATTAATGGGCAATTAACCCTATTTATCAACTATTTAACAAGAGGGGAGACTCAGTCTTGAGATGAATATTAAGCTTTAATATTTACTTTTATCTTTTAAGAAACTTTAAATAATCTTAATTACATTATTTTTAAATTACCATTTAAGAAATTTAAATTAATGAACATTTAATGTACCTATTTATCAATGAAAACAAGAAAGAGGGGGACTTAGTCTTCAAATGAATGTAAGTTTTAATATTTACAGGAAAATTTCAAACTAATCACTAGTTACTATAGTTTTTAGTGAAAATCAAGCTTATCACTTAAATATTTTTGCTTAAGTAATTGAAAGTTTATAGTAACTCGAACAGTTTAATTTTTAGTTGCAGAAAAATTTAAACTTAATCACAAGTTATTGTATTTAGGAAAATTCATAAGTTAATTAACCTATCATTTAATGTTTATTTTATTTTAAGTTTTATTTTTACTTTTAGATTTGTTTATATTTTAACTTAAGTTTTAGATTTGATTCAAATTAAAGTTTAGAGAGAAATGAAGCCCTTGTCCCTATTCATATACCAGTACTAAATTAAACCTTAACATTTACTCTTAATTACTCTCTTGAATAACAACGTCTAAATAACGGTGTGTGCTTGCATTGAGATATTTAGACGAAGTATCCATGAGAAAATAAGGAGAAATTTATTCAACTTAATTAAACTCTACTTAATATGGTTTTTAACAAAAGTAAATTGTAAAAAGTGTTTATATTTATGTTGTTTACAAAATTCAAATTAACTTATTCCTTAATTAATATGTGTACTGAGATTCTAGATGCAAATTACAATATGACTTAATTAACTAACAATATATTAATTAATTAAATTTTATTCAAGTTTTATCCTTTAGAAATTGAATTGAAAGGGATCAATGTTTACATTTATAGTAACAAAATTTAGGAAATTTAGAGATAAATTAATCCCATATAAACTTTTTATATTCATAAGAAACTTTTAGAAAAGGGGGGGATTTAAATTAGAGAAGAGAAAATAGGGAAAATAATACCACCTACTAAAGTTGCCTCCACATTCCTAAACAAATGCCACACCACCCCTTCTCCTAACGCTGCAAAGCCTCGCCTCAGAGGGTCCCTCATAGGTGATGGCTGCTCAGGAGGGATCTCTGCCACTGGTGACCCAAGGCTAGAAAGCCGAAGATGCCCCACAACAACCTGAGGAGACGGCAGTTCCACCTCCTCAGTCTGTCCAGCCTCCTCCTCAACTAGAACCTGAGCAGGCTGAGGCGATGGCAGTGCCATCTCCACAGTCTGGTCAAATTCTGGCCAAGGAAGGGCTATGACAGGCTCAGGGGATGGCAGACACTCTTCCTCGAGCTGAACAAGCTCTACCTCTGGATTGGCCATCACAGGTTGAGGAGATGACTTGGTCACCTCTTCAGCCTGCCTTAGCCTCTCCACAGGCAGCTCCTGTAAAGCCTCAGGAAGAGGCAGCACTGCCACCTTCTCAGGCTGCTGAGGAGCATCTTCAGCCTTCAACATTGGCTTCACCCTGGACCTTCGCACCTAAAAGAAAAAAAAAGATCACATCAAAACGTACAATAGAAATGATAAATATTTTTGAGATTTTAATTACAATTTCTGGATAAGTAACTACCAGGTAGTTTGAGGTTTTTAGATTAGTCCATTCCAAGTAACTGCAAGCCTTATTTGACCAAAATTGCTTTAATGTTGCATCTAGGGTGTAGAAAGTCTAGATCTCACAAATATCCAATGCGCCACAAAAGACATTTTTAAAATAAATAATGTCTTTCTAAAGTCATGCAATACAATGTATTTAATTTTGAAAAAAAGACATAAAATCTCAATCTGCGAGATATTTAGAAGTGTGAAAATGGTGCAATCAGGTTGCCTTGTTTTCTGTAGTTAGTCAAGTAATTCTCCGTATATTTTAGGACCTGTACAATAAAAATATTCCTAGATTCTCATCCCAGTCCACCCCGATATATTTTGACAGCTGAAAAGACATGCAGTTATTGCTGTAATATATATCAAACAAGGGTCATCAGTTGTGAAAGATTGGTGATGATGTGAAGTAAGAGATAAATGGGCCTCTACTATGACTTTTATTTGGGTATTATAGATCAATCTACACCGATTGACCAGGTCAATAAAAAATATGCTAAAATGAAAAATAATATAAAATAAAAGCCGCCTACCTGCCTTGATTTTTAAAAATTTGGATGAGAATTTAGGAATTTTTTATTATGGCCTAATCGGACATACTTGTACCGATGATGATCATTCTTCAAAGTACATAATTAATTTTCCTTTAAGGCCATAATAAATAAATTGCTAGAATCTCACCCAAATTTTTTTAAAAATCGAGGCGGGCGGCTTTTATTATATATTTTTTATTTTTTCAATTTTGCAGATTTTTTATTGACCTGGTCAATCGGTGTCATTTTATCTACAATACCCAAATAAAAGTCACAGTAAAGGTTCAACTATATCTTACTTCACATCATCACCAATCTTTTTCAACCAATGACCCTTGTTTAAAATATATACGCATGTATTACAGCAATTACCATCTTTTCAGCTGTCAAAATCATGTCGACTTCTGCAGGATTTAAAATGTAAGTAGAATGGTAGAAAAATACCGATCCTGATCAGAATTAAGACATTGAAAAACAGAAATAAAAAAAATCGAGGCAGGGGTATAAAATCCTGGCGGGCCAGAATGAGAATCTAGGAATATTTTTATTATGGCCTAATAAATGTGTCTACAAGTTTTTCTAAAAACCCTCACACATTACACAAATCCTTTTTTCAGTTGAACTTAATTGCAATTACGTACATTATCTACAGTAGGTGAAGAGTAAAGGGAAACAACTTCTCTCAGTAGAATAAAAATAGGGTCCTGCCGTCAAGCATGAGACCACTTCACTAAGTGGTCCAAAATATGTATGTACACGTATAGTACAGTCGAAAGAGAGTGTAATTATAACAAAATTCTATCTTTCTATAAAAAGTTTAATTTTTTTCAGGAGGGAGATGTAAATCAAAGAGCAGTCTTATCCCAGCCTCTCTCTTTCTCCTTCCTTTCTTGTAAAATTTGTTACAAGTGAATCTTTTATGACTTACAGGAAAGTCCACGACGTAGTCAGCGAACCACCGGGGGCGCTGTCGAACTCGTGTAGATCGTCTAGGCTCCATTCTATTAAAAAAAAAAAAAACTTCATTACAAATCAAAGTTAACTTCCTTGAATTTCAATATACAGTAAAACAATTTACCTTATAGCAAACTACCATATTAAAATAAATGGAAATTTTAGCGAGACACAAAGAACTATATGCGGTTACCGTATATTGCATATCTTAATCTGCCCCCACAAAAGTCAAATTTCGAAAAATTCTTGAAATGTGCTGAATTCTATATATTGTATGAGAATTGAAATATAGATTAACAGAACATATTAAAGTTTCAAAGTAGTTTATTAATGGAGTTTTTGTTTTTATGATGTCACAAACTAGTCCGATTTTATGTCATTTTAGAATGAGGACAAAATGGACAAAAATTCTACAATTTTAGCTTTAAAATTTATAGAGCCCAAGTTTGCTCAGGAACAAAATTAACATATTTCATTGCTATTATCATTCTACACATTATATCAAAATATTGAGCCTGATCAGACCTGTGCTCAGTGACTTTTACTCAAAATATCAACATAATATACATGTTTAAATTTTTCTGCAGAAATCATGGAAATCTTAAATTTATGTCATTTTCATATGACATCATTTCAAACATATGACGTCATTGCTTATGAAAAAATTCAGTACTTTGAAGTCAGCATATATTCCCCTGTTTAAGAACTTTATACAATTATTGCTGTTTTTTTTAGGTCAATACAATATGATTTAGCCATCTGAGGAGTACAATATTCACCAAGCTCAAAAGGCAAGTTGAATATTGTACGTACTTCGAAGTATAACAGCAATAATTGTTTTATTATATGATTCATTGGTAAAATGATATGGCTCATTATTACATGTTTGCATTTAATTGAGTCCTAGCCAAATACAAGAGAGAAGCAGAATTAAAATGTAAATAAAGCTTACTAGTCGTATCAATTTGAAGTTTTTTTTAATCAATCTTAGTTTCCATGAAAAAAGTATAATGTCAGTCTTTTTTATAGGATAGATTTTTAAAGAAAGGAGTATTATCTGGGAAAACTGACTGCCAAAAAGTAAAAATTGTTGTTCAGTAAAAGTGTTCGAGGGGGGTCCCTGCATCCCCTCTAATCACCCTCACCGAAAAATATACCGGATATAGTATTCACTTATGTTTTGTTCACATGAAAAAAAAGAACAATTTGTATCAATTTGGAATTTCCCGATCTAATTTTAGATCAATGTAGAGGAAATAAATCCTTGTATTCACCTGGAACATCACGTGCAGGTCAATACAACATAGTATTTTTCTAACATAGTTGGATCTCAGCAAATCACAAAGATGGAAATTATTCAATCATATAATAAAGATTAAATATTTCTCCGTCAAAGTTTGATTTGGGGGGGGAATTATTGGTTATTACTGAATAAAGTTCTATATAGCGATCTGTCCATAAAAATTGGTATTTTATTTTTAGTGAGTTGAAATTTTGGGATTTTTTAAAAAATTCACAAAACTAAAGTAAAATTATTGCAGCAATATTGCTGCTATATTGTGGCAACATTGCGGCAACACATTTTTGTCACCAGAAACAAGCTTTTTGGGTTAGTGAAATATCACCGCTAGCGGCAACAACTTCTGGTGACATTCTGGCAATACTGCCAGAAAAAATGAAATATCACCGCTAGCGGCAACAACTTCCGGTGACATTCTGGCAATACTGCCAGAAAAAAACTTTCTGGCAACATCTAGGATTACCCATGAGCCATTTGTTGAGCATGCTCAGTCATTTACTTCCTCTTTTTAAATAAAGTGGAGGGAATTCAAAGGCAAGCATGTTTTGCTTCATTACTGACTTGTATCAAGTTGATTAGAGTTGTTAATTGTGTACAGTGGGATTAGTCAAGATGAGTAGTAAGACTGCATAGTGTGGAATGACTAGAAAAAAGAATTTAAGCAGAATTATAGGAATGTGTACTCTGTTTCCATATCATCAGACTTGGTGAGTCAAAACCAATATTCTTTTTGAGATGAATGATTCAATGGAGATAAAATTGGAAAAATTATATGTGTTTCAATTAGTGCTTGTGATGCATGCATACTAGACTTGTATGTCTATATATCCTAGAGTAGCAGGAAAAGATGAATTAAAGCATGTTATTTGAAAATTAATGCAGAGTTGCTGGACATTTTCACAGTGGCATATTAATATTGTTTCTATAAACATTTTTTATGCGCCCGTCTCGATAGATCGGGGGTACATATTGTTTTTGTCCTGTCTGTTTGTTTGTAAACTTTAACCTTCACCATTACTTTTGAACCAATGAGAGATCAAGATTTTATATTTGGTATGTCTACTCCACTAATTAAGTTCTTTCAAATGACATCAAGGTCAATGACCTTGTGACCTTGACTGTGACCTATATGCTAAAAATAGCTTTTTCGAATATTCATTATAACTTAAAATTAATGAAAGATAGAGACTTTATATTTAGTATGCATAATTCACTAATTAAGCTTTTTCAAAAGACACCTGAAGGTCAATGACCTTGAGACCTTGGCTGTGACCCATATCCTTAAAATAGATTTTTTGAATCTTGGACATAAATCTTGAGCCATAAAAGATAGAGAACTTGTATTACGTATGCACCCTTCATTAATTAAGCTCTTTCAAATAACACCAAGGTCAATGACCTTGGGACCTTGACTGTGACCATATACTTAAAATAGATTTATTGAAACTTCGACATAACTTTTGAGTCATAAAAGATGGAGAATTCATACTTGGTATGCATCCTTCACTAATTAAACTCTTTCAAGTAACACCAAGGTCAATGACAATTTGACCTTTACTGTGACCCATCTGCTAAAAATAGCCATTTTGTTCCTCTGCCATAAATTTTGAACTATAAGAGATATAGAGACTTCATATTTTTTATGCATACTCCACTAATTAAATTCTTTCAAATGACACCAAGATCATCATCAATGACCTTGTGACCTTGACTGTGACCCATATGCTATAAATACCTTTTTCAAACTTTATTGCCACCAGGCGCACAGTGTTTCACAAACATTTTGATTTTCATTATGATGATCAACATAATTTTCTATCTGTTCAAAGAATAGCAGAAGTAGCTATTTCTTATTGACCCTGTGGCTTGCTATTGTTTGTTATATTCCTCAGCACAGTTTGTTAATTGTTAGATTGATAGATCATTATTTCTATTAAATACCAATTTATAGAGATCTAACTTACATAGGAAAAATGATATTGCCGCAATATTGCAGCAATAATGCCGGAAGATGTTGCCGGAAGATGTTGCCAGAAGATCAATATTTTGGTCATGATTTGCAGCAATATTGCCGCAACCCCTTTCTGGCAATATTGCCGCAAAACTAATTAACATACGAAAAACGATATAGCCGCAATATTGCGGCAATAATGCCGGAAGATGTTGCCAGAAGATCAATATTTTGGTCATGATTTGCAGCAATATTGCCGCAACCCCTTTCTGGCAATATTGCCGCAAAACTAATTTACATACGAAAAACGATATAGCCGCAATATTGCGGCAATGTATTGCCAGAATGTTGCTGCAATATTGCGGCAATAAAGCCAGAAGATGTTGCCAGAAGGTCAATATTACAATTAAAGCGCAATCAATTTTTAGCGATATTCAATTTTAGCGATCTTGGCACCCTCGCTAATAATCCGAAAATTAAATCCTCACTAAAAATTCTGCTTATACATTAATAACAATGAATTGATGTTTACAGGTTCTTATTCCCCACTGCTTTAAAATATTTTTTTTCAACTTATTAAAAGTCTCCATGTTAACAGCTATAAGCTTGAAGAGGCAGTCTAATTCATCATAACTCTTGTTTGATCCCCAGGAGCAGACATGAAGAATTTTTTTTCACTATATATTCTATATAGTCCTGCCCCAGCACTAGAACCCCTGACCCTGAGGCCATGAATTTCATAATTTTTGTAGAACCAATGATTATTACACTCATGCCAACAGTTTGACTGCTTGATGTCCAGGGGTGAAGAAGATCGATTTTTAATGATTGCATTCTTTTTAGTGATTTTGACCCCACCCCTCAGAGCCCAAGAGCTAGGAAGGGACCATGAAATTACAATTTTTGTCCCCTTCCCCCATAGATGCTCTATGCCTAAATTGGTTGAAATTGGCTGAGTGGTTGCAGAGAAGAAGCTGAAAATGTTCAAATGTTAACACACAATGGGTGATGCACAGCAACAGATGAAAATGGATATAGCAATACTCCTGTCACCTGATTGACTCAGGTGACCTAATGAAAAATCTTCTTCTCAAGAACCGCTGGACCTGAAAAGATGAAACTTAAGTGGAAGCTTTCTGAAATAATGTAGATTCTAAATTGATTAAAATATCCATGGCCCCCAGGATTAAAATGGGCTACGATAGGAAATCAAATTTTACATTGAAATCTTGAAAATCTCCTTAAGAACCACTAGGGACAGAAAAAATGAAACTTATGTGGATATCTATGGCACTCCAAATTCACAAAAAGAGCTAAACATAGTTTCACAGTTGATAAACTAGATTTATTGGTTGTAAACTATAGTTTACGGACTGTAAACTATATAGTTAACAACGTTAATCTATATTTTACATTTGTAAACCATAGTTAACACGATAATCTATGTTTCAGAACTGTAAACTATACTTAACACTGAAAACAATCATTTGTGATTGCAAAACATAGATTATCTGATAAATACAGTTTCATGATTTGTAAACTATGGTTTACAACTTACGGAAGCCTGTTGGTGCCACGTACGAAAAATATTTTATCTGGCAGCCGCAACTTAATATCTGGCCGCCGCCACATAAATTATTTTGCAAAAGATGGGTGTTATTGTATCTTTATTGGGTTAGAAGATGGATGTTGACACAGCCGCTGCTTTGTATTTTCATATGGGGTTTACCTACGAAGAAATTTTGTGTTCTCTGGCAGTAAATCATCGAATTGTTATTAGTTTAAGAACTCTTGAAATCAAGCGTTTTATTTGTTTGGAAAATATTCTTTTCAAGCCTGTTGTAACAAGAAAGAATTTATTGTTAGAAATATCGACATGGAATGATGCATGCAATCGCGGATTCTAGTGATAGGGGAATTCACTTATTAAGGTCACTTAATTGACCTCGCCTCCCCTTCTGATCCTCGTGAATAGATATGCGGACTTCAGATACATGGTGCATAATAAATCCCTCGATGTCATAGAGACCGTGATGAAAAATTTTCTCTTTCCCTTTTAACAGATATTAAGTGGCGGCCGCCAAATAAAAAATTGGCGGCCGCCAGATAAATTATGTGGCGGCCACCAGATATATTAGATGCGGCCGCCAAATAATAAGTGGCGGCCGCCATAATTATATTTATCTGGAGACTGCCAGATAAAATATTTTTCGTACGTGGCACTAACGGGCTTCCGTAACAACTCTTGACAATAGTTAATATAGTTTCACAATTTGGGAAACTATGATTAACAACTCTTAACTACAGTTCACGATTGTAAATTATAGTTTACAGACGTGAATGTATGTTTATCAACAAAATCTATTGTTAATGTTTTATTACAGACAGATAAACTTAGATTAGCATTCGTTAACTCTAGTTAACAACCGTTAAATATAGCTTTACAGATGAAAATTATAGTTAACGAATTGTTAACTATAGTTCACGGTTTGTAAACTATAGTTTACAGTGGATAAATCTAGTTTATCAAATATGAAACTATGTTTAGCTCACTTTTGTGAGTTTTGCATGCCATAGATATCCGGAAATACTGTAAAAGCACAATTTTTGTTGGGATAAAATTTCCTTGATTTGTCTTCTAAAATAGTTTCGTGGGCATTAAATTTGTTTTGAAAGTAACCCTGTTCAATATATTGTTACTGTATTATACAGGGTTATTTTCGCCCTGTGTTATATATGCCCTAGCTTTCACAATTATTGAATATTTTTGCCATTTTAAATTCGCTTAGTTACAACTCTTTTTGAGAAATCATACTGTGTTTTCTAAACGGGGCAAAAAATGGGTGAAAATTTCCCTGTATACAGTATACATAAAATTTTGTATGGGATTTAATTTCATTGATAGTTGTTAACAACAAAATAATCAAAATCTATTCCCCTATATTTTTGCTTTTACAGTAGTACAGATTCTAAATTAAATTGTTCACATTATGACCACTTGGGGCAAGATGGGGCCACAATAGGGATCAAGTCAAAGATTTACAATGAAATATTTAGATACTAAATAAATAGGACATGTTCAATACCCCAACAAGTGTATGTTAGTAATGCAACATGGAAATTATATTAGTTTATGAAATTTGATGGGTATATGTACATGGTATCTTGAACATTTTCTTTAAAATACATAAGTGCATAAGTTAATCTATATAAATACACCTTGGTTTCTTTAAGACTAAGCAAAATGAACAATAAATAGAGGTGAGGTCAAGGTCACAGGAAAGTGAAAGGTCAAAAAATATTAATGCCATATTGATGATGTCTTTTTTTTTTTTGAAAAAAAAAGATTTCATTAATGTTTTTTAAACTACATGAGATTTAAAGAAAAATTAAGAAAAGTAGGGTCAAAGGAAAAGCACTAACTTGAATGGCTTCTTTAAAGCTGAACTAAACACTGATTTGAGAATAGTGAAGTCAAGGTAAAAGGAAAGGTTAAGGTAAAAAAAATGTTGATACAGTTGCAAATTTACATCAGTATGTATCAGGATTTTGAATTCGATTACACAACCTTGAATCATTTCTTTTAAAAACTGAACCAAACACCAATTTCAATGAGGTCAAGGTCAAAGAAAAGGTCAAGGTCAAAATATTGATTCAGTTGAGTAGTTCTCATAAGTATCTATCAGCATAGGAAGTGTGATAAAAATATCTTGAATAGTTTTTTTGAAACTAATTAAGCTTTGAAATTAGCTAAACACTGAGCACAATGAAGGGCAGACAGAGGGACAGCTAGAAGACAGACATTACAAACTCTGTATGCCCTGGTCATTTCATGGCTGGGCATAAAATTCTTCTTATTTAGAACCACTGGGACAGATAAGATGTAGCTTTTGGGAAGCATCCTGGGGTATTTTAGATTCTAAATTGATAAAATCATGGCTCCGAGGGATAACGTCTGTTGAAGAACAGTAGGACCAAAGTACACAGATAAGCCTTGTGGTACATAGGCCTCTTTTACATATTATTATATATTATATATTACATATTATTGTGGTTTTTCACTATTTATCAAGAAAGTTTTTTTTATCTCATCGCTTTCCACGATTATCTTATCCCCAGGCACCATGGGCATGCGCAGTTAAAATTATGCATGAAGACATTTCCCGCTATAATTGCACTTTTATTTAAACTGTATAAGTAACTAACTCACATATATATAGAAATAATGTAAACAAATATTTCATATACCAATCTAATGACCTGAAATGGCGACAAGAACGAGTACTCACCGATGTTCAGGTTTTCAACAAAAACGTACAATGTAAAAAAAAAACAAAAAAATGAACTTACCTCAGTCTGAAGTAATCTTCTTCTGTATCTTTGGTGATGAAAGAACGCTTTGATATATCGTTTGGAAGGCTTTGCAAGAGCAATGCGAAATAACTGCTATTCAAGTCAAGCTCAAATATCAGTCTGGTGAATTCTCATCAAGGGTCAGCTCACGTGATCATTCTGGTCGACAGAGCATGAAAACTGTGAAGAGAGAGAGAGGGAGAGAGAGAGAGATTAAATTGTTTGTAATAATTACTGTATTATATATTGCAAACTTAAAAAAGAACAAATTTTAAATTGTTTGAAATTTGATAAGGGGTTAGATAAGTTTTTTTAGAGACACGCCTTTTTAATTATTCATGGAGCTCAGAATTAAATTAAACTCAACTGATCTAAAACCCTATTTACTTTAGAAAGATATCATGAACTCAGTATCCATGTAAACGTCGAAAGGAAGGGGAAAGGGACCGGGAACAAAGAATTCAAACTATTCATTCTAAGTTCATAAAGTTCATAAAACTTACAAACTATTCATTCTATGTTCATCAAAAAGGCAAAGCACCGTAATTTAAATTTGGCAATGGTGGTAGTGATAATAAATTCGTTAAATCAATGTCAATTAATTTCAAAAATAAAAAAAATAAAATAAAAGGTAAAAGGGGGAGGCCAACTTTTTTCACCATAAACTTCTTTCAGTATCGAAATTTTCTTCATACAATACCGGGGTAACTACATTATCATTATCACTTTTATCACTTTACTTTAGCCAACAGTGTGTGTGTGTAGGGGGGGGGGCACCCTTTCAATGAATATTTGAATAGTAAAAGTAATGCTTGAAAAAAGTTGCCCTCTTGCTACATGCCTGCACATACATAATTATATAAATTATGAGTTTGTTATTCTTTCAATCTTATTTATAAGTATAAAGAGTATAATATATTTATAAACGAAATGAGGAGGAATATAATAGTATATTTTTTTTCTGTCCCCTCTTTGCAAGTTTTTATTTTAAAGGAATTTTAATTAAAAAAATGTTAATATTGCCAATAATTTTGGATTGGTTGAAGCCTTGGCTTTCGTACATCACATATGTTTTCCTTGTAACAAGACCTTTCTTTGAGTACCAACAAATTTGACATTTGACCTTGGAGTTTGATCCACTTTTGCAGATACTTTTGCAGATATTTACAAAACTGTAACCGTTGCCATAACTTTCGGGCAGATGGTGCTGGAGCTCTCATACTTCACATAATGATATTGTATTCATTGTGACAAGGCCTTTCTGTAGATATACATTGTAAATATTTTTGACCTTTTAACCTTTGAGTTTACCCCCTTTTGAAAACAAAAATTGACCTTAGATTTTAAAACTTTTGAATAGTTAGTGTATTCATTGTGGCAAGGTCTTTCTATGGATATAAATACTTTTGATATTTAAGTCCCCCGCTAAAAGTGCATGGTGATATAAATTTTGGTCTGTCTGTCCGTCTGCAGTCCTGTCTGTCTGTGACGTTTTCGATTCCATGCGATTATCCCGAAAAGCCTTGGAGGTTTTGCAATGAAATTTTACACGATAATGCCATATGGCATACGAAAGATCCCTATTGATTTTGAGGAGAAAAGATCAAAGGTCATAGGCATCAGAAGCAATTTGAAAGGGTGGCTAATTGAAAGTAGGGGGGATAAAACAACAAAAAAGGATAACTCAGAATTTCATGTGTATCTTCGCAAAAAAGAGGGGGGGGGGGGCTAAGCATCCCCCCTAGCCCCCCGGTTCCGACGCCTATGAGGGTAAATCTTGTTTTATACAAGGATTGAGTTTGTTATCAACTTCTCCGGAATACACTTTTCCTTTCTGTGGAATTGTAAAACACTGGGAAATTTTATCCATCGGTGAAGGGAAATTATGGTTACAAATCTGGCGACCCCACAAAGCTATGTCCTATCGCTTAATCCAAGAAATATCGGTATTTACAACTGCCAACTGGAGGTAAGATATAGAACATTGAGTTATTCTTAATTTGAATCGATCCCTCGAAAAAAAAAGAGAGGGGAGGGGGTGGAGAGTTAAACTGCTGTTCAAAATTGTTTTCTTTTTAATGTGTGTGTGTATACAATATTTACTTTGTAATAATTTAAAAATAAATAAAATTCTTTTTCAGCATCCACAATTCAACAAATCCCACCAATGAATCCCACCACAAGCCCAGATATAATTCACTTTTACAAGGGTTATGTCATAGGATGGTAAGAAACTATTATTTACCCGTAATCAAAGATTCAGGGTACATCTATCTGTCTCCTTTATCTGTACGTCCATAACTCTTTAGTGGATGGGACTATGGCTTTCATATTGCACGAGACTAGAATAAATACACATGGGAAAGATGAGATGCACTCCTATTCAGCGACTGACGCAGCGCACAGGGCAATCTGGTGAGATGGAGGAAGAGGGGGTCCAGGAGTCTAACCACAGCGTCCAAAGAACGAGAGGGGCAGCCAAGAGGATAACACCAGGAGAGCAGACGCACGAACCCAGGAGGCGGCAGGTTGAATCAGAGAGGAAAGCAAAGATCAAGTGGCCAGCTAGTAGAAATAAGTAAAGAGTGGGAGAGGTTTGACAGTGATGTAGATATACTCCATCATTGACAGGAGGAATAGACAAAAAGATCGAAGGTATGGCAACGATAATGTACAACGTAGGATTTGACAGATTTGGAAAGGAGGAAAGGCAGCCATCAAGAGGAGTAGTGAATAAGAACAGAAGACAAAGAGATATGACCAATCAGAGGCGAGAACTACGTCAGCTGGCAAAACGATTTAGAACATCATTATAGATTTCTCATTTTTCATAAAGTTAAAACAAATGTTTTTAAAGAAATAGATATGTTCTAAACTTTGAATTTCTTAGGACTCATTATAAAAGTTCTTTTTACAGAATATTTAGCCATTTCTCATGGCAAAGCTTACATGAGAGGTGCACGTTTTCAGACCAAACTACATCCATATTGTTGATTTTATTACCAATTCCAAATGATGTACAATGAAATATATGGAGATAAAAACGGTGTTCAAGCTCAGGGGCCCGTTTTACAAAAGAACTTACGACTAAGACCAAAAACTTATGATGATTGTAAAATTTTGCAAAATTTAAAATTCTCTTCAAAATGATTTGTGTGTAAATTTCTTATCACATTACTTTTAAAAATATTAAAATAATTTTCGTTATAATATTTATTAAAAAGTTGTATGAAGAATTAAATTTGGTCTTAAGTCGTAAGTCCCTTTGTAAAACGGACCCCTTATGTCCAAACAATACGAATCATTAGCATAGAAAACAAGGACCTCTTAAATATCAGGTGCCATGGAGGAGTGACCATCCCCTGCCGACCATATGCTCATCATAACCGGGAAATAACGGAAATCAGTGTAAATAAAGGGCTAAGAATTATATGAAATTTGACTCCATGATGGATTGTATCTGATGACAAGGCCATTGCATTTCATTGCAATAGATCTTACGAAATGATGACTTTAAACTAACGAGTCAAATATATACTTAATTTTACATAAATTTAGTGAAAATTTTAGATGTCATTTATCCACTTCTTTAACCATTAATACAAAATCTTATAGAAAATATGCCAGACAGGCATATATTGAATATATGGGTTTACAAGTCTTAAATATAATCGGGAATCGGGAGTTAACGTTCGCAATTCTTTGTTAATGTTGAATAACAAACACAAATATAATATTAATATTACGAGTGATTTTTTAACATTAAAAAACCAACAAATATTTTCTTTAAGGATACAACATTTATACACAGCAATAAAAATAAATAATACAAAAATTCATCAAATGCATAGAAATCTTTGCGACTGTGAAAAAATGAAATCCCCAACCATTTTTTTTTAACAGCTTTGCTGCTAGTAACAATCAAAAGTCATTTCTTTTTCCGTTGATTCTTTATTCTCTTTTTTATTCCATGGTTCAGTCCGTTTTATTCATCTGTAATAATTCTGCAATAAATATTACATTATTATAAACTAATCCGTTCATTTAAAAAACATATACCGCATAATAGTTGTGGTTTGATGTTATAATTGCCTTTATTAAGCATCTTATAAGTATAAATTTACAATAACTTTTTAACAATCCAGATATTTAATCTATATCACAGGAAGCATTAATTTCGATAAAACATACATATAGTCCTGTTATTGTATACTTGATTCCCTTCATGTGTATATATATACGAAAGATGGTCACTTTATTATCTATCATTAAGCATGATGGACAGTTCGGTAAGTATAAGTGAGGAAATCCTCTCCTTTTCTCGATAAACTAAAGGCTGCGTTTTTGGAAGAGTGAAATACCCCCCCCCCCAATAAGAAGGATACTCCAAGCGTGGAAATAAGGGCTGCGTGAGGGAGGCATCACTTTCATTTTCATATTTTTGTGTGTGTGAAATGTAAAATACCTAGTGAAACAAAACAAGCACCTGTGGTTTATTGTGTTTCCTTATGTCGGATTAATAATACACCTCTAGCTGAAGTATATACGTGCTCATCATATGAATTGGTACTTGAACAGGCCTTACTTCTAATTGACAGCTGATTAAAAATGGCCATATAAAGATCTTATTGCTATGTCGTAATTGTGAAACGCGCTATATATGCTAATAAATCATCTTTTTATTTAAAATATACCTTTTGGGAAACGCAAATATTTTCACCGTACTCGACCCATATTGTTCAAAACAAACAAGTCTAGAACATTCCCTCTCAAAATTTTCTCTTGTCAACAAAAGCATTATAGGGCATCCATAAATTTTATAACTATTTCATTTTTTTTAATTAACAAATTAAGTTTTAGTGACACCTACCATGACATGCTATTTTTTGGTATGTACGGGGCCGGTAGGTTCCTTTTCCGATTTATGTGCGCTGTTTATAAGGTGTTCGGCGATTTTGCGCGTGTGTTCTCCTGGGTGCTTGTTCTGCTCCGCCTCGTGCTTGGAGCGCCCAGCTTTCCCGCTTTTGCCGTGGACATACTTGTCCTGCTCAATGTTGTATTTGTCAAACTCGTCCATATATTTCTCGTCTTCTTGGGACATGTTTACTTCTCCAAAGTTCACACGTGGCAATGACCAGAAATTAGAGTTATCTCTCTTAGACCACTCCAGAGAGGCAAAGTATGGGGTTGCCCATAAAAAAGTTCATGCATATGTAATAAATGTTTAAATAAAACGGCGTGAGAGAGAAGAAATAACAGTATGCCATGTTTTATAAAAGTAAGTTTACAATGCCACCCTTTCCGCTCCATACGTAAATTATTTTCAATATGCGCCCGTTATATGGGCATTTGGAAACATCAAAAGAGAACAAAACATACTAGGTAATCAGAGATTACAGAGCTCACCTCAACGAATGTTGTCTTTAAGTAAGGCAAAGCCACACATCCAAAAATGCAAAATGTATATGCAATTTTGATTTGATACTTTGGAACAGACCTATGTAAAAACTTTAAACTAGTTCTTCATCATGAAAACCTAATTAAAATCAAGCATCTGAGGCAAGTTTGAGAGTTTTCATCCCTTGATGCATCATTTGTGCAAGTTTGGTTTATATAAGCCTTATAGTTTCTTGGTATCAGGTCCATATTATCTGGAAAATGTATGTTAAATTCAGCATCTGAAGCAAGTCCATTACTGTGCATCCTTAGGTGTATCATCCATGCAAGTTTGCTCAACATAGGGCTCAAAGTTACTTGAAAATGAAACTGTATAACAAGAATAGATATGGGTTACCCCATATCCAAAGATATTCGACTTTTAGATTTAATATGTTTAACAGTGTTTAATGACGTTTATAAAAATAAAACTGCACTGTCTAGTTATGGAACTTGTGTAAATTTCGTGAGTCCGTAGCATTACGGTCACCCAGTCTCCTAACCATGCTAACAAACAGTACACATACCTATGTCCGCAAGACCAGTTACCCTTGGTCTATACACACGTGCGATGGAGTTGTCAAACGGACTCCCGCGAACAGAGAATTTACGATAGCAGACAGAACTTTTTTTTCATAATTAGATCACATGAATACAAATTTTGATTCATAAAAATTAAACGACTGTCAGTTTAGAAATCCCCGGGCAGTTCGGGTTTTGTTACACATTTTACAGGTACTCTCCCGATGTGTAGTTTGCCTACACACGTGCAGAAATCTGCTCAGGGATTGAAAATTCCGTCATTTAATATACTACACACACAGAATGATTTTTTTTCCTCTTAGATGAAACTATATGATAATTAACGAACAATTAACATGATTTTACTACAGTTGTTGATATTAGTATAATCAATTCATCAGTGAAAAAATATCAACCGAAGAATGACCTATATATTCTCTGTTATCAAACATGTTAAAAAAAAAAAGCTGAGGAGGGAGCGAGCGTAGGAATATTAACATTTTTTTATTTTCATTTAGTGGGGAAAGTGATCTTTGGAGGGAAAAATTAACATTAATTTTGGTTTCTTTTACGTATGACATACACAACATTATTCTTATCATGAACAATTATGTTGTATCTACTTATTAATGATGGAACTATTTTCGTCGGAACAATTTGTGTGAGTCGCCGCTGACTACAGTAATATATCTTGCACTAATAGTATGCACTGATCGAATATATTAAAAAAAATAACATTTTTACTGATCAAGAAAATGTAGGTCAGATTCAGCATCCGAAGCCAGCCTGGTAGAATGCATCCTTAGATGTACCATCCATGCAAGTTTGGTCATTAAAGGGCTCAAAGTTACTTGAATATGAATCCTGCACCAAAACATTAACCTGTTCACTCATCCGGAAAATGTATGTCAGATTAAGCATCCGAAGCAAGTCTGGTAGTAGGCATCCTAAGATGTACCATCCATGCAAGTTTAGTCATTATATGGGTCATAGTGCCTGTGTAACGACGAAAAGTGACCCCTGTAGAATATTGTCCGGGGGTCATTTTTCTACGTAGAAATTTGACCCCTGGTCAATACTCTACGTAGAAAAATGACCCACTTTTCTGTAGAAATGATGGCCTTGAGGTCTTTTTTCTCCGTGTGCATTGTAGAAAAATGACCCCGTAGAATATTGACCCCTTGTCATTTTTTGATGCAAAAACAATCGTTATTGTAAGAATATTCTTGTTTGGCGAATGTATACGGGTAATATCAAGCTGCCTTATGCTTTGAAGTTTAATTTCTGAAAGATTTTAAGCTTAAATAACGATATCAAAGCTATACAATACCTAACATTAATAATACAAACTGTTTATCACCATTAGAGGAAAACAATATAAGAATGTTTAACGAAAGGCTATTAGAGCAAAGATACGCGCATTCATAGAAACATTTATTACATTTTATACAGTTTGTTTCCACAGTTGCCATTTTAATTTTTTAAAGGGTCATTTCTAGATGGTGTTAGAAAAAAGTTTCCATAATTAATTATAAATCTTTTTGATTTAACACTGGATAAGCAATTTGCAAAAATCAAAATAAAGTTTTAATTTTCAAAAGTTTAACGTTTTTTATACCTACTTTTAAAAACTAGTGCGAAAAAAGGGCGCCAGCTTAGAAATTAGATCTTATAAAATATTTGGTTTTCTATGAATGAAGTTTCAAACTTCTCATAAAAAAATATGGATGATTTAATGTGTAAAAATAAGTACGAAATTAAATTGCCTCCGGCTTGTGATACTAGGCAAACAAAACATTGTAAGCTCAAAACCTGTAAAATGTCTGTTGTCGTTTTTTAGTGTAAAAAAACCTTAACAAAATGGGGGTTGTAGCATAAAACATGATTAACTAAAAGAGAAGTGCTCGTCTTTCCAAAAATTGGCACATGTAGTATCGTTTTCCCCGTTCTACATGTACTTAGTACATATGATGATTTTAGGAGGTTTTTTTACCAATCGAAAAAAAAAACAAACAAATGTTTGATGCTGAAAAAGTTGTTACTTTACATGTTATACTTATGCCCTCGTAAACGAAATTTCGGGGGTATATAGTTTTTTTTTTACCTGTCCGTCTGTCTGTTTGTATATTTGTCCGCAAAAACTTGAATCTTACCCATAACTTTAGACTTGGTGGGACTAAGACTTTCATATTTCACGTGTATTTTTGTGACAAGACCTTTTTTGTGTACAGCCAATTTTGACCTTTTGACATTGACCTTGGAGTTTGACACACTTTTACACTAAAATTCCACACCTTTACTTTGGCATTAGGTTTTGGACGGTATGTGCTATGACTTTATATCGAAGTAATGGCATGACTAAGAGTTCATTAATTTGCAAAGGTTGTGTCTATAAAATCTCAAAAGAAAGGGGATGTAACAGCAACCGTTGGTCAGGCATGTAGGTTAAAAAGTATTGAAAAGGGGAGTTTTATTGAATTTGTAGATATCTCTGAAGGATGAAAGAAGGATGTGGAGATAACAAACAGTATTCAATCTCAAAGTTCATAAAACAAAACAAAATAGAACTTGAACAAAAACCGACCTTTAAAACATCAGAAGTGGGATCATGTGCCATGGAGGAGTGAGTATCCCCTGCCGACCGGTCACACCCGCCGTGTGCTCCTAGTCATGATCGAGAAATATCGGAAAAATCCGTCGTCAATTCAGTGTATAAATAATGGACTAACAATTTGCATGAGAAACGTCCGTCAGCATTTTACTCAATGACAAACTTTATTTGCTGACAGGGTCATTGTATCGACCATAGAACTTGCGTAATGATGACTTTAAACGAAACTGCTGATATTCTTGTTTCATCAAATTGCTTGTCAATAATTTATCTCGTTTAAGAAATTGTTCATACGTAGAGCATGCTCTTGCGTATCGAAGCAACTGATGTACATGTATATATATACTCCGTATGCAGGTGATGAAGGTAAATTGCTGCATAAGTAAGGGAAGTTGACGATAAAAAAGTTAAAGTCATCACGTTTATCATAGAGTTTGGTTGTTAGATTACCATAAACGTCTTTTTCAAGTAAAATATCCAAGTAGGTCAGACTCTGTGGTATCTTTTATCTCAAGCTCCCCAGGAAATATCGTATCGACGTGGGAATGGAAATTGCCATTGTTAATTGACAATAGCATAAAATTTTGCACGAATTCTGCTTCATATGAATATAAAAATAGGTCTGCTAATAACGGAGCACAATTGGTACCCATGGGCAATTCCAATAAATTGTTGGAAGACCTCTTCTCTAAAAACCACATAGATATTGTCAATCAGAAACTTAAGCATCTCTTTTATGTCAACTTCAGAGTACTTATGTGTGTAATTAGAATGTGTTTTAACAAAACAATTTTGCAAATGAAAAAGTTCCATTTTTTTTTTTGAAAAAGCAGTAGTCAATGATATCAAAATGCCTGGACTTTAATTTATCGTGGGGAATGGTTGTGTATAAAGTTGAAAAGCCGTAAGTTTTTAAGCTGTTGATATTGGTAAAATGTTGTGATTTCAAATTGTCCAAAAGTTCTTTGGAATTTTTGAGTATCCACATTTGATTTACACCACCTTTTGAATATACTGCACAGTACTCTTGAAGTGTTCCTTCACTACTGTCAATATCTTAGTGAGGAGTAACGAAAGAGGCTTTGTTGAATCTGCAATGTATCTTTGTTTGTAAGGTTTTTATGAAGTTTCGGAATCCAATATATATGTTACAGTAAATATGTGAAATCAGGAATTTCATGTATTTCCTAAACCATCCAGAATACATATATTTACTGGTCGTTGTAAAAAATACATGTAACTACTGAATAGCAAGGAAATTCATGTATTAACTAAAAAGAATAGCCAATTTTACACGTTTTTACTAAACAAAGCTGGATGACTATACATCTATATACATTTAAACAATTCGTAATATAACAAATACTAGTATGAATGCTTTTGAAGTTGCAAATAATAAAAATTGTTTCTACAAAGATTAGGTTATCCGTTAACTTCCAATTCTGGGCAAGATTCGGACAGTCGGTGAATTGTATTTTTTAAATCCCATTTAAGGTTCATAAACCCTCTGCTCATTCATATTGAATGTTGCTTTAACTCTTATGATTTTCCTTATGAAAAATATTTTATAAGTAAAATACAGTTATATCATAGCTGTCGTAGCTCGCAGGACAAAATTAAATTAGAAAGAGATTTCAACTAGACATATCTAGTACGGAATAATACATATTTATGTCACTAAAAGCCACTAGTATCTCTCTATCAGAGTATCCGTGATCCTTAAGAAGGAATGCCTTAGGGTGTTTCCATGTTTACATGTGATTACATTAGTTTTTACAGAAACTTTTATTTATTTAAATTCATAACCATTAGAAAAATATCTTTTGGAGGAATGCTTTACAACGTGTGTTGAAATGTAAAAAAAAAAAAGACATTTTCTTCATTTCATCAATTAATTAAAAAAAATGTGTAAGGACAATAACCCCTTCTCGTGTTTATTCATTCAGGTATTTTCTTTGTAGAACGAATTTCTTAATATTCACAATTCAAATCAATTTATAAGGATGTATTTATTTTGGAGCTTTCGAGATCAAAATGATGTATTTGAACCAGTCTTTACTAACTTATTTTTAGTCTTTATCAGAAAAATGAAAGCAATATATCACCATGTTTATTTTTGGTAATATTCACAAGTAATGTTTTTTTTAAAGATTTTTTTTAATAAATAAAGGTTTATTCAAAATATTATTTATTCACATGATATGCTTAGCAATATACACACTGAATATAATGTGCATCTGTTCATATTTTATTATTCATATTTTAGATTCTTTCACCAAAACACAGTCAGTAAATATGTGTAAAAAGTATTGAAAAACTCAATAAATACATGTATTTCCCTACTGAAATCAGTAAATTCACTTATTTCCTAAGCAGAATAGGAATTTCATGTATTTTCTAAAATTCAGGAAATACACAAAATTCCTGATTACAAATATTTACTGTAACATATAGGGTAGTTCAAATTTATTTTGGCTCTGTGGAATATTGAAAAATATTCAAAACTGACATTTGATTTTGAAGAATTTCTTCTTTAGAACTATTATTCACTCAGATTTTTTGTAATTTTTCGCCAGTTTTGGAGGAACTTTTAATATCATTATGAGAACGTTCTCGATGTGTATGGTATTTCCTGTTTATACCTGAAAAAAGTATAGAACTTTAGATAAAGTAGATAAAAAGTATGTATTTTAAAGCAGAAGTTTAAAGTTTAAATGTAAGAGCTAAGGGAATTGAATTTATATAGTTAAAAACATTGCTTTTCTTGCTTCTATGCCATATTTTTGGATTTGTACAAATTTTCAAAGTCTATAGTTATAAAAAACATATCAAGGAATAAAACCTTTGAATGATTAAAAAAAACACCCAAAATATACTAGTAACCATAAATTTTATGCTCCTTAATGAATAAATTTTCATTGGGATTCTGCAAGCCAAAAATATATCCATACCAGATACATTGATTGTGATGCTACTATTAAGATATGCAATTTAATATATGTTGGAAAGGATTAAAGTACATAAAAAAAGTCCCCCTACTTGCATTTGAAAGTATGAAAAATATCAGGAGACACATATACAAGTTTGTATTGTATAAAAAAAACTAGGGGGTCAAATTTCTATGGGGGTCATTTTTCAACGTGTGTGGAGTCGTAGAATTACTGGTCTGGAATGTTTTTCTACAGTCGAAAAATGACCCTACTTGTCGTAGAATCTTGACCCGGGGTCGTTTGTCTACGTAGAAAAATGACCCCCTGGTTAATATTCTACGGGGGTCATTTTTTAGTCGTTACACCTACACCAAAAACATTAACCTGTTCACTCAACTGGAAAATGTAGGTCAGATTTAATCATCTGAAGCAAGTCTGGTAGTATGTATCCTAAGATGTACAATCCATGCAAGTTTGGTCATTATAGGGCTCATAGTATCTTTGACCTGCACCAAAAACATTAACCTGTTCACTCAACTGGAAAATGTAGGTCAGATTCAGAAGCAAGTCTGGTAGTATGCATCCTTAGATGTACCATCCATGCAAGTTTGGTCACTATAGTGCTCATAGTTACTTGGAAAGAAGACCTGCCCAAAAAACATTAACCTGTTCACTCAATCGGAAAATGTAGGTCAGATTCAGCATCCGAAGCAAGCCTGGTAGTATGCATCCCTAGATGTATCATACATACAAGTTTGGTCAACCTATAGGGCTTATAGTTATTTGGAAATGAGACCTACACCAAAAACTGCACCAAAAATGTTAACCTGCTCCAAAAACATTATCCTGGTCATTCCTTTGCTGAAATTGCAACATCTGAAACTTTGACTGGTACAAGAAACACATTAGAAACATCCTCCATGCATGTCTGATGAATATAGGAAATAGAAGTACTTAAAAAGAAAACTGCTCCAAAAAAACTTAACCTTAACCCGGGACGCCGACACCGACGCCGAGGGTATTACATAAGCTCCCCCAACTTCGTTGAGGTGAGCTAAACTAGAGGGTGAAGAGATTTTAACAAAGACATCTACTTGGCTTTAGGAAAGCCGGGTCTAATTTCGTCAAATATCTGGATTTCAAAACTGCATTCGCATGGACCACGTTGACTAGTGAAATAGAGAAAATAAATCAATCCGAAAACGTTCAATTTTTTTTTCTCTATAGATTGATCCTCATAGGTACGAAAGCCCATTGGGCTCGTTTCCGTAGGTTAAAAAAATTAATTTTTCGCGTTTTAACGCGAAAGTTTTGCGAATAAACGCTTAACTTTAACGTTTTAACGCGAAACTTTCGCGATTAAACGCGTAACTTACGCGTTATAACGCGAAACTTTCGCGAATAAGCGCGCAACTTTCGCGAATAAGCGCGTAACTTTCGTGATGTAACGCGAAAAATTAATTTTTTTAACCTACGAAAACGAGCCCAATGTTTTTTGTTCAAAATATATCATTTTTTATTAATTCGATGCAAAACTTGGAAAAGAAGGGGGGGATACTTGATGAGAATAAATTGTTTCTTCTTTGTACGCCTATATTTTGAAAAATTATTCATTTCAATATCTCCACTTTTTATTTCAACACTAATTAAATTATTCTTATTTGATAAGGTAGAGAATCTTTATTTTATTTTAGATGTTTTCTACAATATTTTGTCAGATGTGAAATAAGTTGTGTCTTCTTTGAGTTTGATGTGCAATTTCTACATTTCAATGGCCTTAAGAACCGGGGGGGGGGGGGGGGGGGGGGGGGGGGGGGGGGGGTTAATCCAGGTTTTGAGAGAAAAATTCAAAGAATTATCCACTCGGGGGGCACGGGGGACCATGTCCCCCCAATAATTTTCTCGAGAAAAAGAATTATATAGAAAGCTACTACATGTACAAGCTTGTGCCCCCTTAAAAAAAAAATTTTGATGACCTGTTTTTGTGTTTGTCCAGGAATTTTTGGTAGTTTAGTACCCCCAACTGAAAATGTTTTGCTGCCCCCCCCCCCAACTTGAAATTGCTTCCTAAAGTCATATGTCTGATTACTTCCTAAAAGTCTTATTTCTAATTTCGCAAGTATTTTATATACACCTGAGCTTCTAGCTTATCCACTTCTTCATAAGGTGATTTATAATTATCTGAACATTGAATTCACAATTACTCCAACTGCATTGTGAAGGCTAACACAGAAACAATCAAAATTCACAAACAGGACTTTGGCAATGTATATCATGTGATTTATTTTAACAGCAAAAACATCTCCAGTTGTTTAAATAATAACATTGGACGGTCCTCAGTTCATACTTTATAAAAATCATGATAACACATGTATAGGGTATTGTAGAAAAAAAGTATCACAGTATTTTACAACACTCCAACAACCTTATTTAAACAATAAACAACAAATAGGTTAAGCACAATGCAGCAGATCATAACAAATTTTTAAATAGAAAGTTTTCCCAAGATTAAGTTTTTCTCTGGTTACAATATTGCATCTCAAGTGCTAATTTCACTGTGCAAACTACGAGTATAATTAAAGGATTGCACTCAGGGGTGATTATACAATTGTGCAAAATGCTTTAAATGATCAATGATTCATTATGAAATCAAATTGTATAAAATTGGTTCACTTTAAAATAATAAAATACCCTTTTGAAAATTCCAAGTCAGAATTTTACCAGTGTTTTAAACACATGACCGAAAAAAAACATACCCTGTTGAACAGAATAAAAATAAAGTTTTTCTACATGAGCAGACTTCAATAAAATTCACAAAGAGTAAATTAAACATTTACATGTATAAATGTAAGCATAAATATTACTGAAAACAAAGGATGAAATATGCACAAAAATGGAAAGGTAATACGTCTGTTTAAGATATAAAAATAGAAAATGTCAGTCAAATAAGCATTTTGTAGAATCATATTCAAGGTAGTTATACTTTTTTATACATTTTAAAACAGTTTAGCTTATAGTAATTCTTTCAAAAATATGTTTAACTGAGTTAAAACAATCTGACACAAATTCAAATCATAACAAATGAAAATTATAAATTTTATGAATTGAAAAGCTTTACATTGACATACAATAATATTGTATAACATTGTAATAAATATGATATGTTGAAAATAAATAAAAATGTTCTCATTAACTGGATTAAATAAGACACATTTTTGTATTATGTAGTGAGGGAATCTAATAAATGAGAGGGGAAAACAACAGTATAAAAAAATAAAAACTGAGCAAAGCATCTGGAGAAATACTGGTAATATCTAGCAGGTGAAATAAATTATGTAACAATTTAAATAAAACATGGACGGCAAAAAAATATATAAATATCAGTCTCTTTGTTCCCAAACACAAACTTAAAGAAGGTCAATCAGATTTAAGTCTCGGGTTAACAGTTATAAGAGTACACAAGAGCTGGATTGTTTCTGGCTTCGAATGGCATCAGATGTTTGAGCCCGGGCTTTATTTGGTGGTGGACGCGGTGATCGATTAGACTTTGCAGAGGCTGGTTTTTCCTTTTTCTTTAATACTGCTTTAGCTTTCTTTTTCTCCTTAGCTTCTTTTTTGGCTTTCTTTTTCTCCTCATCAGATGACGAAGATGATGAAGAAGAAGATTTAGATGATTCAGATGATGTGTCATCTGTAAATATTGAAAATTCATCAAAATCAATTCATACGTAAATCACATTAGAAATAAAATGTATTCCATCATATTTTATATCTTAAAAGTTAACATTTTTAAAAACAAAAAAACTTGCTTAGATTCATGATTGCTTTTGTGTAAAGAAAAATAAGGTACAAAATAATAATTTGAGCATTTGTTATGCAGGCAGAGTTTTTCGTCAATAATTCCTGGGTTAATATATAATCCCTCCTGTGTTCCTGTTCCTTGGGACTCCAGCTGACAAGGCTGGGGGCCAGTGAGAAGGACAGAGTCACGACAAGTCATTAAATACCAAAAGAGAAATTTCTCCTAAAATACGTACCAATTATTTACCTTTTTCCTTTGGAATAAGAGCAATACATTTCTCGGCGGCGTCACTAGAGGGGGCGTGGTAAATCTTCTGGATCAGTTCTATCGTCAGCTTCCTCTTCTTATGTTTGTTTGCTTCCTCCAACATTCTCTTCATGGCTGCCTGTAATCAAACCACCACACAATGTCAGACAAGGTCATCAGATTCCACATTAATTTTACCCACAGTGGAAAGAATTAAGACAGGTTACAAAGAAAAAAATACACTTGGGATAGGGGAATTATCAAAATTCATTTTCTTAAAAATCCCTACTCTTAAATATTAAGTTAGATAAAAATTCTGACTCAATGAAGGTGATACTGACTTCATAACACAAGTACATGTATTTTGTTGAATTCAATAAATATTTCTGATACTCAAACCAAATAGGGAAACTTAAGCCAAGTTGGGATATTGAAACCAAACTGAGATACCCAAACCAAGTTGGGATATTCAAACCAAATGGAGAAACTAATAAGGATACTCAAACTTATTCATACACTCAAACCAAATCAAGATACTCTAATCAAATCAGGATGCTAAAAATTTAACCAGGATACTCCCAGTTCTGATCCTCACCAGTTTCTGTTCTAGGTGCTGAGTCTTCTTCTCTAACACGGCACACTTGACCATGTACTTGACCTTCTCTGGGTCGACCTTCTTGTTGTTGGTGTTGACATTGTGGGACTGACCCTTGGTCAGCGCTCCTTTAACCAGGGCATCCTTCGTGTTCACACTTCTCTTCTCCTTTGGAGGCTTCTGTTTTCCCCACACTTGCAGCATGATGGCTCCATCTTTCAGGAATGCAAGGTCCTGGACAGAAAATAACAAATTGAAGAACCATGCCGTGTTATACAAGTAATTAAAGTTCTTTTTTTAATATGAAGAAGAGCCCTTATCCCTTATGCACATATGTATCTTAAATGCTCTTTGAAGTTAACAAATGACTATATGTTCTTTAAATAATTCATTGCATGATGATAAATTATAAAAGATTTCCAAATTGGGATTACGGTAAATATAAAAGAAAGTCTATTACTCACATCAGCTGTGCATTTTGCAAATCCATGAACTTGGTTAAAATTCCATTGGGGGTTGATGGTGTTGCCCAACTTCTTAGTTTCATATGGTTTTTGTTCATGATTAAAAATATATTTGGCATACAGATCCTGTCAAAAAATTACATCATCAATTAATATTCATGTATTGAATTATAACATTATTTGCTGAACTGTCATTCATGCCAAAATGAGACATTGGGATATTTTTTTTTAAACTTCCTCACTCCTTATATTCAGGTTTAGTATATAAAGTTAATGAACAACTGCCTTTCATGTTTAAATTTAATTTTCTTGATTTTCTTATTGCTTCTTCAGGTCCTCAGTTTTCTTGTAAACATTTGAAAATCTAACAAATTGTGCTGGTCAAGTAACATAAAACACAGGAGTTACAGCCTACCGTGAACTTAGATGGCAACCCCATGGCATTCTCCAGCTTCAGTTTGAAGTAGATATCTTTACCTACAAGTTCTGACGGGTCCTCTACAAACACTTCATCCTCAGATATCTCCTTACCAGACTTATCACAGGGGACAAGCTCAATCTGGAACCAAAAAACAATATCAAATACTCAACTTAAGTCTACGAACCAAACAGTAATAGTCTAGAAACATAAACTTAGTAGCGGTTACAATTACATGTACATGTACATCTTAAAAACATCATCTGTTTATTTTACAGTGTACACACACAGCAATAAATTCATTTTCCACCTCTGACATACAAAGTTTTTAAAATTCGCTCAAAGAGGGTAGGGCGAAAACGGTGAAAATAAAATGGGGGCAAAAATTTTCCTGTATACAGTATTTATTTTGACACACTTCTGATTGCTTTAATAACTTACATTGACTTTTCCCACTTCATAGCCCCGGTAGTCGATAACGTCCAATTGTTCCTTCATAGATATCTGTACAAAAAAGAAAAATGCCATCATAATTTTTAAAGTGAATCATATGAATTCCTCAATCTAGGAATAAATATTTCAAAATCCAGTCTATAGAAGTCTGTGATTTTCTCACCATGTATGAGGTTGACTGCAGCCAAATTTTTACACTACCAATATGGAACTCTGCATTGATGTCATCAAGGAATGGATCCTTCTCCTTAAAAAATAAAAGTTACTTTTAGTAAAAATGTGATGGATCTTATTCCAGGGATCATTTTCATTCAAGAAAATGTTGCCGTATCATGGCATAGGTAAATATCACAAATCATACCAGAAACACACGCTAACTTACTGGTGGTAGATCCCAGGGGTCATCCCCATCCAAGAAGTCATTGTACATCTCCTGCATCACATACTTCCTGTTCATGAATTTGACCTTGGGCCAGATCCATTCGTGTTTGGTCTCAACATTTGTGGCCTTGATCATGACCTCTGTCCTGCCCGTCTGTTCGCCCCGCGCCTCGGGGGACACAATCATCGACTCAAACTTCATCTTTTTGTCCAGTTCCTGACTGATGGCATTAGCTTCCTCCACTGCTGGCATGATCTCCAACATGTCTTCTTGTAACAGGGCATCCTCTGTCATTAAAAACAGAGATTAATCAATATCATCTTCCATCAAGCTGATTGGTCAAGAAACATGTCACATGCGGGACACAATTTGTGATATCTTTCCATGTCCAGGGTGGCAACTATGTTGTCTCCCTTCATATGACAATAAAATAGCTCATCACAAATTATCAGGTCTGAGAAGGGTTGTCACCCTTGGGAGTAAGCAACATAGAACAACCCTATTCAGACTTGATCACCTGTAATGTCTACCTTCTAAAGATTACATTATTGTATATTGAAATGCACTAAAGCAATTATCTCTAACTGTCTATTGATACCGAAGTTAACAACTGACCTCTAGATTTGTTCTCTCCACTCATGTCAAATCCGGACTTTTTAGCCACCTCCTCCTGAGCCATTTCAAACGTCACCTCAGGATATTTCTGTTTGGAGGAGTCCCTCTCTTTAGGATTAACAAACACAAAGTACTGTGTGGTTCCAAAGATCAATCTAAAGCAGAGGAATACATAACATTAGAAATAGGATTCCCATAAACAATTATTATGAAGTACAGTGTATGATAAACCATATAAAATATTATAATACAGAACATGCTAGATGAAATTCTTTCACAATTAGTTATAATGTAAATGCATTGTGTTTTTAACATCATGCAATCATATGAATTAACAATTTTAAAAAATCTTCTTTTTTTTTAATAAGAATGAAAAGTTTTGACTTATGTCAGATCCAACTAACACACTTTCAATCTACTGTAATAATTACGCAGGGTCTTTTTATCGTTGTACCTGTCGTTATGGTTGAGGGGTTGTTTGGACACCAAGGCCTTCCCATTCTGTAACATCCTGTTGGTAACTTCACAAGGTTCAATGGTGAACTTTCCGCCATCATTTCTGATTATGGCATGTTTAGCGGCAACACTAAATAAGAAATAACATAGTCAGTTTTAAATGGTAGTTACAATCAACATGAAAATGAATATTAACATCATACAAGTATTTTAATGAAAGTTTATTATCATTCTTTAAAGTATTTTTTTTCTTCTTAATTACTCAGAATTTTGCTTAATGTGCCTTAGATTTAACTTTTTAAAAAAATTGAACATTCATCCTTGAATTTCATGCAGATTGCATAGAAAAAGAAAATAATTCAACATTTATTCCAGCTGTATATTAACTTTTACATTTGTTGAAATATTTTTTTAAACTGATCAGTTGCCTTTATCACTCCTTTAACAATAAACTAAGATAGGAAGAATGGTCTGTTTTACAATTTTCATGAGTGATTAATTTATATTGATATAACAAAGCAATCATTAAAACTAAGGATTGCAATCACTGAAGAAAAAATTGTAAAGCATGGTAATGTTGGTTACTGGTATTTTTTATGTTATCATATATGACCTATACACCCACATTAATAAAGCAGTACTTTCACTGTTAAAGTTAATTAAGGTACTGTATCTCTAGCATAATTTTCTAATAAATCAAATTGAAGTTGCTTTTCTCAGTGAATATTTAATGCATAGTATAAAAAGCTATATGTACATACAAACATGCAACTAGACTGATTTGTCTGATATAACACCGATCTCTAACACTCGGTCTACTATGAGTATATGGGAATATCATTTGTCCCATAATTAGGTAGACGATAATGCAGGCTATATTCAGGGTTGCAAATATATGTAACCGATCATCTACTTGCAAATAAAACTAAAATTCATTTGTTTGTGACAAATTCCGGAGGATCTTATCTCTTACAAGGTGAGTAAGATATCACATCTTTTCCAGAGGCCAACCGTATTTCAATAGACTTGCTTTCACTTTTTCCTTCCCATTAAATGTTTTCTAGACCCCCAATTATGTCAATGTTTTAATAAAGTGAGGTCTTTATGTTATAAAAGAAAAATGTGGAAGTTTTAAATAAGAGTGTCAAAATATGCAGGAAAATGAATAAATTTATATGAATGTAATTTCTTGTTTAAGAAATACAATACAAAAGGTGATTTTTTTCCCAACTAGACAGAAAATTGTGGGTCCCAATACATGGGCTAGTAAATTTTGCAAAGTTGGGACGCCCACATGGCCCTTGAGGTTTTAATGCTATTTGCAACCTTGCAATACATGTAATAAGAATTGGCTAGCTGTAAATCTATATTTCATACATATTATATCTTGGAATGCACATACAATGTACGTACTATTATACATGTACGACTCTTGCAAAAAGGCACATACCAAAGTGATTTTTATCTGGAATACATGTACATGATTTGTAATTTTAATCAAAAATTTGTTTTTATGTTGGAGTAATCAATCACTGATTTACTAAATTCTAAGAGATAAACTGCAAAATTTTTAGATTGCAAGTTTTTTTCAAAAAAAAAAAAACCAGTTTGCACAAAACACTGTAGATGAGTTTTGCAATACCTTATCACTGCAGGAATGTTGTTTAGTATAAGTGTGTAAATTTTTCACAAAATCTTGTTATTGTAGTATATACATGTAATCTTTAATACAACAAAATATCTGAGGATAAAACGATTGCATGTTAATAATCTCATTAAATTAAGCATAAAAAAGTAATTGTGAAGAAAAAGTGATTTACAGTAAACAATACATGTATCATGATTTCCTACCTTGGCCCTTTCAAAACAATGTCCCCTTCAAATCCGAGGCAAATTTCGGGGGCCTCCAGGAAATGACTTATGTGTCCAGACAGCTGGGGGTCAAGGTTCAGGTTAGACAAGTGGGGGACCGTCTTCTTCTTCTCAGCAATGGCATGGTAATCAGTCCCGCCTCCACCCTAAATATCAGATAGGTAAAGAATATATTAATTGTACCGAATCATTGTAATTTAAAAACAAGAGGCCCAGGGGCCACAGCGCTCACCTGAGCACATCGGGTTGAATTTACGCCCCCCCCCCCCCCCCCCCCCCCCCCCCCCCCCCCC
>PRKT01000219.1:188470-218604 GCA_003671525.1 Saccostrea glomerata | reverse complement strand
TGCCCAAATTCAAAAATCCTATGGGGGGGGGGGTTAACTTTTTTCTCAGTGTCAACTACTTTTAGTACCAGGCTAAAGGTATAAGTATTATGCCTAAAGATCTCTTATTTCAAAGCAGAACTTTACTTTCATTATGTATGCATGCATGCATTACCGAAGAACTAAAGAACTCAATGACAATATTTTTTTTTTTTTTAAACACATTATGAAGTTGATTTTTAAAAATCCCTTATTTTACCTCTTGGTAGATATAGATTACTTATGACGACAAAATTAACAGGTATTTCAAAATGTGTATTAGACCTAGGCTAATCATAATAAATCATGCTAAATGCAGAGCTCAATAACCCACTTTTAAATATCCATATGTCACGATTAAATTCATGCACCCACGACAATTGTATTTGTTCTATACTCCATCAAATATGGTCAGGTGCCAGTTATAACAAATCTTTATCTTATACTCTAGTGAATTAAACTTACGTAATATTGAGGAATTTAAATGGTAGGTAATGCTTTTAAACATTGGTTAGTGTGAATGAAAGGACCGTATATATGTGTATTCAGATTCATGATAAAGAAGGGAGGTGCAATTCCGTTTTTGGTTTGATGGCTGACAAAATTTAAACCACATGGGAAAAGGAATCAGTGAAATAAATGACATTGATTTCCATATCAAAAGACCCCGTGAAAGATTTAAAAGTTTAAATTTGTATGGGGCTAGGAGATCGATCAATGGAATTTAACACTATATGAATAACATTCCCCTTAATTTCCCCCCGACTGGATTGGTTTTTTTTTTTGTTCAACGGTTGTCCATCTGTCTTCAATTTTCCGTCGTCTACCGCCGTTGTCGGAAACTTTTTCCACAATTTCATCATTTTCTGCAAAACTACTAGGCCATTTCAACAAGAGACATAAATATTTAGATATATCTCTGCTTCAACTAAATCTGGCACTAAGTATTCTTAGGTAAAGAGCCTGGGGATTCAAGATTGTTCAAATAAATTAAGGTCCACATCCTCATCCAAAGGGAGATTATAAAATAAAAAGTAAAAATTGGATGGGGTCATTTAAAATTCTTTTTCTCAATTAAAAAAATACACAGGGCCAGAAATAATAAACTTAAAGCCTCCTGACATAAAAATGACTCAAATTTCTTTAAATCTTGACCCCGGAGTTACGATAGGGCGCCACAATGGGCGAGAAAAGTGTTTAAAAAAGGAAAACCAGAGGAAAGTCCTTAAAAGTATAGTTTTAAACGAACAATTTAACAAAGTCATGATGCGATTGGTTGTATTAGAAGCATCCTCAGATATAAGATTCAAGTTCGTTCAAACCATGTGACTAAAACAATTTTAAAAAACATTTTCAAAAAATGTATTTGAAGCATTTTAAGAAAATGTTCTGATAACATTAGCTGAAACATTTTGCTAAAACCAGGGACCTATATACTAATAGTATATAGGTCCTTGCTAAAACATTACAAAAATGTTTTTTAAAAACATTTAAAATCACGTGATTAAAACATTTTTAAAAAATGTTTTGTAACACTACAGTAAGAAATCAAAATGCAAATAAACTTACATGTCTACTTTCGTAAAGTGATTTTCACCTACTAATAATTAAATTTAAATGAAATTAAATTAATTAAGATTAAATCTATCAATGATTTTTGTTATCTTTTCGTGCATTATGTGAATCCCAATAGCTACTGGCTTTATTTTAATTTAATTTACCATCCATACTTGCAAAATATTTTTATTGGCATTCCAAACTGGACTACACTTGGCATTAGATTATATATTATGGGTTTGTACCTTAAAATCCCTATGAATAAAATTATAAGCAAATCCGCTATCTTGTGGTAATTAGTCGCTTCCTCTGAAACTCTCTGAAGGCAATCGGATAGCCTGGTCCCCTGGCTCACCTTTGCCAAGGCCTAGTGACGCGGAGTATACAAAGCAAAACAGGGACAGGGAACCAGGCTAGCAATCGGAGTTCCTCGGATGACTCGTACCTCGCACATAACGGAATGGAGCGTAGCGGAGTCAGCCGAGGATTGCCGATTGCTCTGAAGGGGAAGTAACTGGACCTATTTCCTGTAGAGGTAGAAAAAAATATGGTTGCGACAGATCAGAAAACAAATCCAGCCGATGTTGTTCTTGTGGTGGAAGCCACAGCGAACCTCAGTGCATACATTGATGTACTGAAGAAGCAATATATTGTTCCAGCTCTTGAGTAAGATGTTTGAAATTGGAAAGATTTAGTGACAAAAGCCAGAGACAAAACAAAAATGTTATTTATGATTTTATCTTATTTTTTTTCTTTAATAAGTTTCTGCTTGAGTAGATTAAAAATGTTAAACTACATGTAAATTAAACTCTTTTTCAGAGTGTTTAATGGTGGACCTCCTGATCCAACAGACATTGGACATGATGTAAGTAAATAAAATGTACCATGATATTACTAAGATGACAAAACAAGTCATCAGTCCTGATATGATCTTATTAAATCCTGAAAGTATTTTTCGTTACTCTCTAGTCTCTAATTCAGATAGTTTTGTTATCATAAAATAGGATAAGATATGCCATATGATGACTGAATATTGTCCAGTAGATTGAAATGTATGATTAATTCTGCTGAATTATAGAAAGTGAAAGTACATTTATTTTGTTTTGCAGTATAGCTGTTCCTTGTACAATTTAGTGACCTTCTACTCGGCTGATGTCATCCCAGACACAACATCACGATGTTCTGGTGTCACTACAAATATCCATGAGTTCATTACATGGCTGGATGATCTACCGTAAGATATAGAGGCTACTTTTATATGAGGCCTGTCTTATTAAATCCACTGTAAACCTCAAATGCTGCCTTCTCATTAGACAACTTTCTTCTTCTTTAACATTGTACAACAGATTTGTTTTTTTTAATGAGAAAAAATGAAATGTTTAAGAAAGCTATTTTCTCATTGGCCATATAATTCTATTTAAAAAAGTGGATCTGCCAGGTCAAGTTCAGAACAGCTTGACTTTGATGTTTATGACCCATACTGATTTTGTTGCTTTTTAATTACTCACAGTGTTTGTTTTGTGTTGCATCATTTTTGTACATATGACAGCTCCTATCTGTCATGAAATTTCAGGTTTATTGGTGGTGGAGGGGAATCATGTAGCCACATCACTGAAGGTCTGAGTACAGCTCTCCATGTCTTCGATGATCTCCAGAAAGTCCGTATTGATATTGGGTAGGTTCCTATTCACTTAAAATGATTGTGAACAAAGAAATCTATATTTTTCATATATTTTGAGTGTAGAATTTTGTAGTGTTTTTAAGTTCTTATGAAATCTAAAATGCAGATTAAATGCATTGGTAAGCCAGATACAAATTGCTTACAGAAACAATATAATAATCTATTTGCCAAAAATAACTAATGTTGTTAGTAGAAACAATAATGTTATTTTCTAGGTTTTATAACCATTGATTAAAATTTTAGATTACCTGTGCAGCGACACTGTATCCTTGTCTGTAATTCCCCGCCCTATAATCTACCCAGCCAGGAAGGGGTCCGTTACGTGGGGTATATGGCAGATCAGTTAGCTAGCATGATGGCCAAGGTTTGACTTTTTTTTGTTAAATATATGGCTTAATAAATGTTTCAACTTAAAATGATAAAAAAGTGAATTTTAATCGATGCCTTGACCTATTTTAAATAATGTAAAATAAAAAAGTGTTTTTCTGTATCTGAGATTTGCAGAATTGCAGTTAAATTATATTTGACAAGTATTTTGGTTGTATGTTGGTTATATTTGACTTGTATTTTGATAATACTTGACAGAGGGGCATTCATTTGTCCATTATATCCCCAAGAAAGATCCCTGCTCTTCAGAAACTGTATGAGGAGGTAATATACACATCTCATTTTAACTGATTGCTGATATTTATAAAATGCTTTCAATAGGCAAAATTTTCAATTGTTTTATTAATATTTTAAGTTGTAAGGCACAATTTCTTAGTTCACACCAAAAGAAGTTTAATTTAACTTAGAGCTGACAGTTATTGGATAACCAATAGTAAATGTCTTTCAATCAGATTTAATGTATACATATATATTCCTGTTCATAGTCTAGTTCCCCTGCTGACATGTCAGCTCCAGTGAAAGACTTTACCACAGATCCACGGCATCATGTTTTACTTCATGGATTCCAGCTGGAAGGTAATGTTATTTATCCAACTTCTTGTACAAGAACATTTCAGTGTAAGATTACCTTGGTTAGTTTCACTCTATGTACTAAAGTTTGTTGATGATTTTACAGAACGAGCACACAGTCCAGCAGGAGACCATGTAGCAGTCATAGACAAACCTGTAGACAGTAAGTGTAGACATGTATATAGCTGTAGACAAATTTGTAGACAGTAAGTTTACACATGTATATAGCTGTAGACAAACTTGTAGACAGTAAATGTAGACATGTACATAGCTGTATACAAACCTGTAGACAGTAAGTGTAGACATGTATATAGCTGTAGACAAACTTGTAGACAGTAAATGTAGACATGTATATAGCTGTAGACAAACTTGTAGACAGTAAATGTAGACATGTATATACAGTCAAACCTGTATTAAGCAGTCACCTACGGGATCCATCCATGACATTTATAGAGAGGTGACCTTTGGATAGAGGTTCATCTTTTTTAAAAGAATTTATTCACAAATTTAATATGTACATTTTGTGTTTATATTATGTAATTTACTACAAAATATACAAGAAAGTTAGGTATTGGACATTAGGGATCTCACTTAAATTATTATTTTTTTATTCAGTAGATGCATTACTTTTATGAATGAATTCAAACTAAATTTAACGAATCCAAGAGAATTAATAAAATACCTGTATTTTGAATCTTACACTTACAGGCTGTTGCATTATCCGCCATCAAAACATTTTTTTTTTTGTGTAAGGAATGAATAAAATCAGTCAAAAATTATATTATCTAAACTTGATTCATAAAATTAACCTCTGTACCTGTATTTTTTTTAAAAATACATTTACATGATTTGTTGTATGACAAACTCTCAGATGTACTCTCAGTTGATCAACAGGTGCACAGGTGTCCTGAGCAATGAAGCGTTACTAATCCCTAACGGTCGTTTTCCTTTGTAAAATAAACAATTTACCCAAGCCACAATGTGTATATAAACCGTAATTCTGGCTTCAACAAATGATGCAAGTTTCCTAGGTGTGAAAAATAAAATGCCTATCAAGCGTAATACATTTACCATGTTTACAACTTTCAGAGCATGTAGAGTTGGGCACGATATCTACACTGTAAATGGTAAACAAAAATATCATATTCATTAATAGATGAATATAGTTTATACGTTGTTCTTTTTTAAAACTTGATTAAAAATCCAGAAGTTATAATACCCTGATAATCAGTTATCGATAATACTATTATAAGTTTTTTTCCTGTTAACTTTATTCGTCATAAGGATAGTTGTTCGAGTTTTGTAAAATATAGAAGCAGTTAGTTTGTAAAATGATTCATATGCTTATCCAGTAATTTATGTGGTATTAAATAAAGTCCATTAATTTTTGTTCACGATCCCGCAACACTCGACTGATTATTTACATTAGAAACAAAAATTGGGAATCAGCTGACTCCAGATCAGGTCACGTGATTGGACAAAGTGGCTGCTAAAGACAGGGAAAAGTGGCGATTTCTTTTGAAATTTCATGACTGCTGACTGCGTTATGCAGGTGACCACTTTATAGATTTATTTTATTTGGGAAATTTCATTGGGAGGAAATATAATGACCGCATAGGACAAGTGACCGCTGGATAGAGTTGACCGCTATGACAAGTTTGACTGTAGCTGTAGACAGTGAGTGTAGACATGTATATAGCTGTAGACAAACCTGTAGACAGAAAATGTAGACATTTATGTACCTGTAAACAAACTTGTACACAGTTAGTATATAGCTGTTGACATGTATATAGCTGAAAAAATGTATATAGATGTAGACATACCTGTAGACAGTAAGTAACAAAGTATAGACATTTTAACAGCTGTAGACAAACTTGTAGACAGAAAGTGTAGACATGTATGTACCTGTAAACAAACCTGTAGACAGTAAGTGTAGACATGTATATAGCTGTGGACAAACTTGTAGACAGTGAGTAACTAAGTATAGACATTTTAACAGCTGTAGACAAACTTGTAGACAGAAAGTGTAGACATGTATGTACCTGTAAACAAACCTGTAGATAGTAAGTGTAGACATGTATATAGCTGTAGACAAATCTGTAGACAGTGAGTAACTAAGTATAGACATTTTAAGAGCTGTAGACAAACTTGTAGACAGTAAGTGTAGACATGTATGTACCTGTAAACAAACCTGTAGACAGTAAGTGTAGACATGTATATAGCTGTAGACAAATCTGTAGACAGTGAGTTTACACATGTATATAGCTGTATACAAACCTGTAGACAGAAAGTGTAGACATTTATGTAGCTGTAGACAAACTTGTACACAGTTAGTATATAGCTGTTGACATGTATATAGCTGAAGAAATGTATATAGATGTAGACATACCTGTAGACAGTAAGTAACTAAGTATAGACATTTTAACAGGTGTAGACAAGCTTGTAGACAGAAAGTGTAGACATGTATGTACCTGTAAAAAAACTGTAGGCAGCAGGTGTAGACATGTATGAAGCTGGAGACAAACCTGTAGACTGTTAGTATAGACATGTATGTAGCTGTAGACAAACTTGTAGATAGTTAGTGTAGACATGTTGATAGCTGTAGACAAACTTGTAGACAGAAAGTGTAGACATGTATATAGTTATAGACAACTTTTTAGACAGTAAGTGTAGTCATGTATATAGCTATAGACAAACTTGTACACAGTAAGTATGGACAAATATATATAGTTGTAGACAAACCTGTAGACAGAAAGTGTAGACATGTATACAGCTGTAGACAAATTTGTAGACAGAAAGTGTAGACATGTATATAGCTGTAGACAAATTTGTAGACAGTAAGTGTAGACATAGCTGTATACAAACCTGTAGACAGTAAGTGTAAATAGCCTACAAAGGTACAATGTACATGTATATCTAAGTATTACTAAGATAAACCTACATTAAGCAATGACATTTATATTGAGTACACACTTAGTATATTTTTAGCACAGACAAACCAATAGACATGAGTAAAGACATCTATGGGTTAACACATATAAACTCAGTAAACAGACAGATCTACAGACAATGGGTATAGATGGTGTACTCAAACGTATAACTTGGTGCAGTAGAAATTCTACAAACAGTGAGTAGAGAGGTTTATGTAGGTTTATACACACATGTATAACTGTACAATTAAAAAAATGTACAGAGGTTTATAGGAATATACACAATTTTGCAACAGAAGTAAAGAAAAATCTACAGACCCTGACTAGAGAGGCTAATTCACAAATACAGTCTTCATGTCAGATCTAGAATAAAGCTAGCTGTATTTACATGTTCAGTCAAACCTTGTTATCTCAATAGAACAAAGGGGAAAACTTATCCAAGGATTTCAGGTATCGACAGTAAACTACAAAAAATCAAGTTGTAAGGACTCGTATCCATGATATTTGAGATATCTGTGTTTGAGATACAGAAGTTCAGCTGTATTTGTATTTGAAGTCCAATAAATTCAAAATAATAGGAGGTTAACAAAATAAGATTGTTTTCAGTATAATTACTAGAGGTTGTTAATATAATGCTAGTTGAAATGCAAAGCTTTCACCTCTGCTGTGGAAACTGCTAATTTTAACCATTTCTTACAGTTACTTCCAAGGCAATATCTTACTCTTAACTCAAAAGCTTTGTATGAATATTTGAAATGTCCCTTGTCTGAAGCTTTTAAAGTTAAACTGATGTCAAGATATCTATTTTATAGAGAACCCCACCAGCCCTGCCCCTCCCAGTATTTCTGCCAGCACGGGATTTTCCCCGGCGCCATCCCTCACGGATCAGATGTCTGTGGACTCTGGATTCAGGAAACCAAACACGTCTACTGGAAATGGTAAGCCAAGCATCAGAAACACAGCTAAAAATCTGTACCGAGAGACGAACACTCGATCGTTTAGTTTAGTGTTTATTAGTAATAGATGTTAAAAAGACTCTTCACTAGTTTGGAAAGTGTTCCTTACGAACAATTAGATACCCGGTAATGTAAATATCATCTTTTTGAGAATAGAAATTTGTAAGCAATTTACTGGTTACTATGTAAGGATGACTGGAATTCTGGTTTTGTTTGTTTTAATTTATTTTGTTGTTGTTGTTGTTGTTGTTTATATCTGTTTGTCAGAATGATTGTTTTAACTAGGAAACATTTGTTTTGTAGCACTGAATACCCAGGACCACTCTATACAGTCCATGCCCTCCCCCCAGCAGCCCCTCAACCAACCATCCCCCTCCCCCCAGATCCCCCTCCAACACAGCCCAATGCCACAGCCACCCCAGCAGCAGCAACCCCAGCAGCAACAAATCATACAGCAACAAATGCCCAATCCGATGCCACAACAGTCACAGTATGACCCACTTAAAATGGTAGGTACTCGGCACAAAATCTTTTAATCCATTTTAACCCCCCCCCCCTTTTTTTTTTACAATAAAGTGGTTGGAATGTTAAAATTACTATATTTATAATTTGAAATCTTCTGATTTATGTTGAAATGTTTATTTATGTTCCTAGAGTATTCTTTCATAATCCTCCATGCTGAGGTGTACAGAATTTTTGAGACATATTATTTATCTTTTAGAATCCCATGCAAGGCATGGATACCAGTATGCAGAATAGGAGCACGGGTTAGTTTAAATTGCTGTATTTTTATTTTAAAAAAACAACTCATTTTCAATGATGGTCTTTGATTTATGCAATGAGTTCATTAAAAATTTTGAATTACATGAACATGTATGTTTTTGTTTCAAAACTTAAGTTATTAGGAGATAAGCAATGTTCTGTACTATATACAGTAATACTCGTTTAGTACGAACACGGATATTGTGAATTCACAGTTATAGCGAAGTTATCTTGGATCCCCAGCTATATAAATTAATGAATTTCTTATACGGATATAACGAATTATGGATATAGCAAAGTAATTCCAAAGGTCCCAGTGACTTTGTTATAAGTGAGTTTTGCTGTAATTTTATGATTTTTTTTTAGCCATGCTTACCAATCCCACAAGTCAGCCAATGTTCTCCCAGCCCACCCCAGACCAGCAACAGAATGTCACAATGGCGGCCCAGCCAGGACAACCCAATCCCATGAAGGACAGGAAAATTATCTGGCAGGGGATGTTAGAATGGCAGGAGAAGATGAAAGCTGGAGGACCCCAGACCCCTAAAGTCAACCGACAGCTACAGTGTCACCTGTCCATAGGGCTGGCAGATCCAGACATGTATGTTATACATCTACAGCCTACTTTAGACCTAACATTTCCATGGGACCCTGAAAATTTTAATGTAACTTTAGATTTGTCGTTGTATTTTAGAATGCAAACCTACAGAATTCTTATTATAAGAACATTACTTATCTGTTGTTTAGCTAATATTGAGGTTCTTACCAATCAATTTTTTTAAGGCATTTAATTTACAGTATTTTACAACATGTTTGATTAATTTTTTTCAGTAACGCCATGAATTGGCCCAAAGTTCTGATCATGCAGTTGATCCCTCAGTCACTCCTGAACTCGACTCAACTTCAGCCTCTCTTTAAAAACTCCCGCCAGGTGGCGTTTCACTTCGGCAATCAGAATCTGGACGATCTTAGAAATCTCTACAAAGTCATGGGCACTGGTTTTGTGAGTAAATTTTACAACAATTTATAAAAAAAAAAATAACAGTAATAAGTATTGAAATCTCTATGTAAGAAGAAGGTACAGTTTGGGATTTGCAGTGCCTTAAAAATTTATGTTCTTATTAAGATATGAATTTGGCTTTAATATGTGTTGAGTATATGAATATGATAAATCATTAAAGAATATGGCATGATGGTGGACCATTCTGGAAATATGACGTCATGAATTTTGTACATTTCTAAATTCTATGCAGAAAAGATTCAAAAGGAGGTAATATTGAAAAAAATTGTATGTTTTTACTTTTCAGGCTGGTTGTGTACATTTCCCAGCAGGAAGTCAGTGTGAAGTTCGAGTGCTTCTCCTATTATTCAGCAACAAAAGGAAAGCCTTTATAGGACTCATTCCAAATGATCAAACAGCCTTTGTTAATGGGATAAGGAATGTCATCTTCACACACAAAATGAGGGTTAGTATACTACATGTACAGCAAAACTCGATTATAACGAAGTCACCGGGACCTATGAAATTACTTTGCTATATCCGTAATTCGTTATAACTGTATAAGAAAGTCATTAAAGTTATATAGCTGGGGATCCAAGATGACTTCGCTATATCCGTGTTCGTACTAAACGAGTTTTGCTGTATATGTTACTGTAGATCACTTTTTATTCGCGAGAACTTTATTTTCGCGTAAATTCGCGAGACAGTGTGCTCGCGAAAATTTAATTCTCGCGCATAATAGTATTCCTTAAGATTATATAGAGCAATAACCACAATTCGCTAAAATTTTGTCTCGCTTATCAAGAGTCAATGACTATCTCGCGAAAATAAGATGTCGCGAAAATTTAGTGATCTACAGTATATTGTGATGAGATTGTCTTATAACCATAACATCCTATCCCTTCCTTTTCATTTGTAAATGTTTTGAAGGTGGAGAAATGCACTGTACATTCATTTTTCTGTCCATACTAAGTCCAATGACAGATTTGACCTCAGGATGGATCAAAACCCTTTATTAATATACCACAAATCTCATTAAAATTCTTTATGGGAGAGAATGAAAATGTTGATTCATTTCATTACAGAAACTAAATACAGTAGCATCCCACAAAGTTTGTTTATGTTGTAAAGGTATTCCAAATTCATGAGACAAGATCAATCTATAAAATTCAAGGTCACGTGGATTGAAAGTCGGGAATGCTTGTGTAATAGTTTTAGTGCTTAGATTTTGAAGGAAAATCTGTATTTGACCTTTGAATGTGACATATCCTTGGGTAAGATTATTAATCCCATACCAATGAAACAGGGGGGGACTTATGATTTCTTTTCATCAGTCTAACCATTTGTCAGCCTGTCCTGCTTTGTTTTCTGCATTTTTTCGTAAACAATTACAGATATTTACCTGCTTTTTGGTATGTGAGTCAACCTTGATGAGTTAAAGGTCAAGTTTGCAATTTGTTTTGCTCCAATGCTGAAATGAAAATTGATAAGATTTTTGGAAAGATGGTAACCATTTCAGGTCTTATAGGTCCATTTTAAAGGAGGTAATTCCTAAATTATGTTTTTTTTGTCATAGCAACAACAACAACAGAGACAAGACCAGCCACAACAGATGCCACAACAACAACCATTTCCTGGTCAGCAGCAGCCAGGCATGGCCGCCCAGCCCATGCAGAATCCACAGGGGGCTCAGTTTGGGGTACGTAATAGTCTTCTAACAGAAAATGTCGAAGTTTACTGGACAATTTATTCAATACTGTAAACCAACTTTTATTCGTGTGCGAGAAATTTTCGCAAAGTTCACGGGAACCTCGTCATCGCGAATATTTCTCGCCGCGAACCAGTCCTTATAGTACATTTGTCTATTAAAACAGATGCAAAAAGGCTTGATCGCGAAAATTAATCGTCGCGAACTAGTTTATCCCTGGTAAATCGCGAAATAAAGTTGTCGCGAATAAAAGTTGGTTTACAGTAAATAGAAAATTTCCTGTGAGTTAAAGAAATTTTTAATTCATTATACATCTTATCTTACTTGGATTGAATGTTACAGATCATAATAATAAAATAGTTTATTTTACATGCATATAATGTACATAAAATATATGTGGTTTATGTATATTGCTTTATCATCCAGGTACAGCAAATGCCGCAGGTGAGCATGCAGAACCCCATGATGACCCAGCAGCAGGCCAATATGGTAGGTACACATTTCTCAGTAGAGCTGAGAAATACATGTATCTCTGTTATATTACCAAGAGTGTTCATTTTATATAATCTCTGTAAATCTTTCTGTAGCAGAAGCAAATGCAGGCAACACAGTTAGCAAAGCAACAAGAACAACAAAAGTTACTAGGTAAGCAAAAGCCTATGTCACATTCAATGTTTAGAAAGATTTGCACTAACTGATGATGATGATGTACATGAGCAAATATTCCATGGTGTCTGAGACAGAAGAGAGATCATTGAATACAGTACATGGTACTAAGTAATCCCTTTTATTGCAGCACAACAAAGACAATTGCAGATGCAGCAGCAACAGAGACAACTGCAGATGCAGCAACAAATGCAACAACAGCAGCAACAACAGCAACCTGGTCTCAATCAACAGCAACAACAGTTAACACAGCTCCTGATGCAGCAGGTATAAAAAGAAAATATGTAAAGAGGAATTTAATTCTGAACTATTAACCAAACATTTCTGCATATTTATATGTCTTTGTCTTAGTAAGTGCTATTAAAAAAGATATTTTGAATTGTATATGAAAGTAAATATCTGTCTCATCATTCCAGCAGCAACAGGGCCAGAGACAACCCCAGATGATTATTCCCCATGGGGGGAGGGGACCGGTCCTACACCAGGGCCAGCAGCAGGTGATGGGAGGGGGGCAGGTGCTCCAGGGAAACATGCCCCAGATGGCTCAGCAGGGCCCCGCCACAGGACCCCAGGGTGCTAACATGTTTGATGACCTCGATATGAACTTCTTGAGCTAGCACCTCAAAGACTTCATGAAATCTTTGGTATAGATCTGATCGTTGTGTTAGCTTTAGGGGAGTTATTCCCCCTGGAATCAGGAATCTGGTTCTTGTTAAAGCTTTTGTGCTTATAATTAATGTGATGTAGGTATACAGGCATACCTAAACAAATCGATAGCTCAGCGAAGTTGGCATCTTTTTATTCTGTAATGGAAATTGTTGTAAATAATTGTTATGCAAAATAAAGTGCAATACGTCTTTCAAATTTTGTTCTTCTTTTTTTACAGCTAAATGTCTTGCATTTAAACGTACAAACCATTCCATTCAATTTTTTTTCAAATTTTGCTTGTTGGTTATAGTATTTCAAGTGTAAACTTAAAGCTGAACAAATCATGTGCTGAACTATTTTTTAAGGGGTTATTTATTTCATAGTTCTACTTTATTGTGGAAAAATCCATCCCAAGCTTCTAAATGTGATTGTATCCAGATATTTAAAATTTTTTTAGAAACATAAAATCCAAGCAATATACTGTAGAATTCATAATTTTGGTGTCTGCCTGTCTCTGTAAACATTTTCAACTTCCTGTCAATAACCAGTCTGCCAATTTCAACCAAACTTGCCACATAGTTATCCTTGGAAAAGGGGATTCAAGTTTATACAAATGAAGGGTCACGCCCTCTTCCAAGGGGAGATAATTTCAAATTAGTGAAAAATTAATGGCATCTTTTATACTGAATCGTCCTCAGTATTTGTTCAAATCATGACACCCGGAGGTAGGTCGTGGCCAAAATGGATGATCAAAGTTTTACATTAGAATACCCCTGGTATATATATAGAGAAATTTTCTTCTGAAGAACTACATGTAAAATGTCATGATTTGGCATATTTATATGAAAGCATTTTTAGGTAGCATTACAATCTCCCATTTAGTGTTGGTTCACATGAAGGACATGAATTTGTGGGTCTCCACATACCAAGATTTAAAAATAAAATTGAAACATCCCAAAAAGTTATTTCACAGCATACATGTATGCTGCAGCCAAATTTTATTTTCAGGAGAATTACAATGCATTTTTTCTATCTTTATAAAGTTTTATCCCATTTTTACCCCTTTATCCTAAAGATATGACTCTGTGATATTTTTTTTATATCCCACAATTAAGTACAGCTATGACATCACAATGGTTTTTGCGTTAGCGTGATGAAGTAAAATAAAGTTATAAACAGTGTAAGTCACTTAATGTGCTTCTTTAAACATGGGATAAAAAGAATCTCTCCAAGGCTCGGGATAAAATAACACAACTGGTTGGATAAAAATCATATCCAACTACAAATCATGGGAGATCCTAATCAGTGAGGACCTGAAGCATTTTGCCTTTTATTCTAACAATAAACATGCATCGCAGTTGTATCATTGTCCTCTTTTAAAATTGTGTATAAAGGTTGATGAAAGTGAGGCTGCTGTTTTCTAACTAAAGGATTGAGAAAGACAAGGCTCTGGACTTCAGACTGACATTAATCCTGTACAAAACAGTATCACATCACTGTCATTTTAGGGAGTCAGGCTAATTTTGTGACATATAATGTATAAAAAGTCAAAACATAATACTTAAAATATTTATTTGGTTATAAAAGAAATTAAGTAGATAGTATGATAAAATCATATAACTGTCTCTAAAATATTTTTTTGAAAAAATTCAAAGACTTTTAAAAATGCAATTATTAAATTGTATTTATTTGGTCATAAAAGAAAATACAATAAGTAGTTAGTGTGATAAAATCATATTGCTGTCTCTAAAATATCTTTTTTTTAAAAATTCAAAGACTTTTAAAAATGCAATAATTCAATAGACAGAACACAAAATGAACAATACAGATAAAATCACATTAATTTAACACTACCCTGTAAGCTTATTGTTACTTACGGAATCACTCAAAAGTATATCACAAGATATCCAGTAAAAACACATCATACACGTACATCTATTAAAATGTACAATCATTTCAAAACAAATACAGATCATATAAAAGTAATTATTTTAAAAACAAAAAACATTAATAAATCAATGATATTTTAGAAGAATCACAGGGAAAAAATCTGAATACTGTAATTATCCCGCTAACACATGAACTAGTACCAAACACTGATATGTTTTACAAAGAGGAGGAAGGAGAAGATAGTTCCTATGACCAAGTTAAGGTTGTTCTTGTTCACAGCTTGCTAGAGTCTTTATCTAGTCAGCTAGATTGTTTCTGGGTCAACAGCTCAGCAATCTTGTCAATGAACTCAAATGTGTTCAGGTAATCTGATCTTTGGACACTGAAAATGAAAAAAAAACAACTCATTTTTACCGCTGAATTTGAATATAAATATGTTCATGGTATATACCGGTAATGTGCTAAACAGATGTGACACAATACTTCTCCCCATTTTCTACCTTGGTGCTATACTTTGTTTGTATCTTTATAGCAAGAGTTCATAAATTCATCTCCGACAAGTCTAATATGAAATATGTTTTAAAGTAGGATTTCCTAATAGGTATATTACATACATGTACATGTATATTACTTTTTTAAAAAGAATTCCATTACAACATTCTTGAAAAAATTCTATGAATAGCACTGCCTGCTTGTATTATAACATTCCTTTGATACAGATAATACTGCTATTACTTGTTCATGCCTTTGATTCAGATAACTTGTTCATGCCTTTGATTCAGATAACTCGTTCATGCCTTTGATTCAGATAACTTGTTCATGCCTTTGATTCAGATAACTTGTTCATGCCTTTGATTCAGATAACTTGTTCATGCCTTTGATTCAGATAACTTGTTCATGCCTTTGATTCAGGTAACTTGTTCATGCCTTTGATACAGATAATGCTGCCTACTTACCTGTTCATGCCTTTGATACAGATGGCTAGATCTTTGGTCATTATGCCTGATTCAATGGTCTCTATACACGCCCTCTCAAGGTCATCAGAGAACTTCTTTAGGGCATCATTCTTATCCAGCTTAGCTCTGTGGGCAAGTCCTCGGGTCCAGGCAAAGATGGACGCTGTAACAGAAAATATCAACAGTTTTATACCTGTCATTTCACATCTAGGTCTTGTACACATGTTTATTTGCAAAGATAAAACTTTTTTTCTCTAGGAATCTAGTTAACTTTGTCAGTCCTTAAGTTCTTTTTTTACCGGGTAATTTTAAAGAAAGGTTTGATTTCACACATAGGCAACAAACTAAAATAGACTATTATAAGAAAATAATAAGCTAGGAACAAGTTCCATCTATACATTTGCCAACTTTCTTATTTCAAACATAATGAAATTAAATCTATAAGCTTTCAGCTTTCAGTTTATTTCAGAGAAGCCGTACATATCTTCTATAAATTGAGCTTTACCGATAGAATTTGTTGATGTTTCGCTTCCTTTCTGATGTTGACGGAAATGTCTGGTTACTGTACCATGAGCAGCCTCGGCTTCAATAGTTTTACCGTCCGGGCAGACCAATACACTGGTCATCATTCCTAGGGATCCGAACCCTACAGACAAACAGGCATAATAATTACAAGCGGCCCTGTGTGTTATAGTGACAAATCTTCTACTACTCAGATAAACTTTATTGTTGCTGTGCTGTACATTTGGGTAAATATCACAAACCTTGAGCAACAGAATCCGACTGTACATCTCCGTCGTAGTTCTTACACGCCCACACAAAGCCTCCTTCTGATTTCATGGCATACGCTACCATGTCATCAATAAGGCGATGCTCGTACCAAATCTTTTTCTCCTCATATGCCTTCTTGTAATCTCTAAATACATGTATATTAATGAAGCCAATGTGTTTACTACAAATGAATGAGAATGTTTATTTATAAACATATATTAAATATAATAATATTCTACTCACTTTTCATAAATTTCTTGAAATATATCCTTAAATCTTCCATCATATTTCTTCAGAATGGTATTCTTTGTGCTGAAAAAAGACTTCACCTTAATGTTGTGCCACTGACAGATACAATAAATAAATGCTTACTGGTACAAAATCCAAATTCTTTCAATTCTGATCTGTTGACTTGTAAGCTTTAAGCTTGAGTACAGTAATTGTAACTAGAACTGTCCAATAGGGACAAATACCCCCCGCTGGGTTTTTCAGAGAAGGTGCCAATTCAAAAATACTTAATGGATCTTGAGGTGTTTACTATTTACTTATAAAAATTTACAGTAAAATATGAGTGCTCATTATGTTTTTTAATGAGTGAAACAAAAGTGCAACCAAATGAAACATCAATACTAATACACTGTAATTCAATCGTAACATTTTTTTTATTTCTGCATTAAAGAAATATATTGCAATTATGTGTCATGACACTCTGCAAACTAATTGTTGAAAAAAAAATCATTATACAAAATCATATTAATCTTGATAACTTTATATCAAATTCATTTTGAAAATAAAAAGCTGGTCATCCAGTAATGAAGTGCTTTGACAGACAATAAATTACAATTAAGAGAATAAGAGAAGAGAGATCTTTAATTCTTGTGCCTTATTCCCTGGAGATTTGATAACACACACACACTTGACAAGAGATATGCCTTAACAACCTCCAACACCAAACTCATTAATTTATCTTTAACTGGATGCATGTCCAGTCATTATTCCCAAGAGACAAATGAATTTACATTATCTTCTATGTAATGTAAAAACTGTTTTAAACACTTGATGATGTTTCTTTTTTTTAGTTTTAATGAGTTGTTTTAAGCTGTACTAGTTCACATTTTTGTACAGATATTCTAGATTCTATCTCTCAAACCTTATAAATGAGCCCAAAATGAACAAGTCAATTTAAATAAAAAGTAAAACCTGTAAAATGCAGAAAAATAAACAAATAAAGTTGAAAATTCCAGGTGCACACCTTCATATGGTGAATAATAAGTGAGCAAATTTTCAGATAAATCCTTGCAATAGTTTGTGAGAAACGGTCTGCACAAGACCACAAAATAAAAATGAAAAAACACCTGTAAAATTCAAAATAATCATCCAATCAAGATGAAAATAGCAGGTGCACACCTTCATATGGTGAATAATATGTGTATAAATTTTTAGACAAATCCTTCCAATAGTTTTTGAGAAATCGTCCGGACAAAATCTCGTCTACAGACAGACAGACAGACAGACAGACAGACAGACAGACGGACGGACGGACGGACAGACGGACATGGTGATTCCAATATACCCCCCCTAAACTTCGTTTGCGGGGGGTATAACTAAAATTTGTTTATTTAAGATTGAACAAAATAATATTTTACCTCAAATATAGTGGCCATTCTTTTTGTAGAGCAAACTGGAAAGAACTATGGGCAAATTCTCTTATACTCTGCAATGAAAAAAAAACCATATTAATGTGAATAATATAAAATTAAAACAGTGAATGAAAACATTGCTTTTTGTAGAATTGAAACCTGCTCTCATGTCTCATAATATGCTTTGATTTATAAATGATCTTGTTACAATAATTGACAGCCACAAAATGAAAAGAGCTTTAATTCTATTCCCAGAAAAGTAGGAGAAAACCAGATAATTATATGTTCAGTGTTAAAAAGTTTCAATATACAAGTGGACCCCCTTAAGCCCCACCCATCCAGGGAATAGAGTCATGATGTAAACAAAATTGAATCTGCGCTACCTGAGGATGCTTCAATATAACCATAGCTAACCATGGCTTTTCTACTCTTGAAAACAAGATTTTTAAATATTCCTATGTAAATTTATGATCCCCCACTGTGATCCACCCCTGTGGCCTGTCGGGTCATGATTTGAACAATCTTTAATATACACAATGTGATAACAGCTTTCACATGAATTTTGTCTTTTCTGACCCAGTTGTTTTTGACATTTTCAAAAGATGCCATTAAATTATTTCCCCTTAAAAGATGGTATGAACAAACATAAATTCAATCTCTTTGTACATGAATGCTTTGTGGCAAGTTTAGCTGAAATTGGCCCAGTGGTTCTTGAAAAGAAGTCAGAATAATTTATTAAAATTTTTAGAGACACACAACAGAATACAGAACCAGGCAGACACTCTAGATCTTCAATCAGAAAGCTCAACTGAGCCTTCAGCTCAGGTGAGCTAAAAATTAATTAATTTAGAATCTTATTTTTATAGCTTTATTTTGCATTGATGACAGCAATAATGAAATAGCAGTAAAATATGAAAGAAAAAGTGAGCAAGCTCACATACCCCATGCTCCCCCAAAAGTTGAAGTGCTAAAATTCCTGGAAAAAAAAAAGGAATCTGAATTTCCTGGTAACATGCACATCTACACATTGTGTCCTAAATATGTGCAAAGTTTGGCGAAATTGTGTGCAACGGTTTATGAGGAGTTGAGCTGACAAAAAAACAGGACTGACTGACTGACACTCTGACTGACGGACGGATCAAAAACATTATACCTCACGCAACTTGTTGCATGGGGTATAAATATTGTAAACAGTAGGTCTGGATACTCCAGTACTTATTGCTCTTACCTTGTCTGTGTTATACATGGCCAGAGCGACACCTCCAGACTCTGTAAAGTCAAACACATTGTAGTTCTGTTCCTGGTCGCCATTAGCTGGTGTGAACTTGATCTCGAGTTTACCTGGTCCAGGTACAACAAAATCTGTGGCACGGTACTAAAAATACATCATCAATAATTCAGTATGGTGGAAACTAAAACACTTGAAACTGACAATCTACTGAATCAATATGGTGGAAATTAAAACAAATGAACATGACAAGCTACTGAATCTTGTTCCTACACAGCTATACAATAATCTTTTCTACCTGGTCTCCGTAAGCATGACGGCCTATAACGATGCTCTTTGTCCATCCAGGTACAAGACGGGGAATGTTGCTACAGATGATGGCTTCACGAAAAACTGTACCTCCTAAAATATTCCTAATGGTTCCATTAGGAGACTTCCACATCTTCTTCAAATTGAATTCTGAAATTATCAAATTAAATTACCGGGTATCAATGAATTCGTTACTATAGAAAAATCAATTAAATCATTGTGTACTCTATAAAACAAAGTTTGGTATATAGCCTCAACTCTGTAAAAATGTTGTTTTTCTATCCAACTTCTACTCAATAATGTAATATGCTGTATGTGGTGCCTAACTTTAGTGGTACTCAACCTTTACTCCATAATGTGAAATGTGGTGTCTTCCCTTTACTCTTTAATGCAATATGTGATAATAACTCTAATCTATAACAAAATATATGATACCTTCCTTCCACTGTATCATATTAAATGTGGTAGCTATAAACTGTAAATCACTTTTTATTCGCGACAACTTTATTTTCGCGTAATTACGCGAGACGGTATGATCGCGAAATTTAATTCTCGCGTATAATAGAATTTTTTAAGATTATATAGAGCAATGACCACAATTCGTGAAAATTTTGTCTCGCTAATAAAGAGTCAATGACTGTCTCGCGAAAATTAGGTGTCGCGAAAATTAAGTGATCTACAGTACAGTGAATGTACCCCCAATCTGTAATAAACAAGAGCTGTTGTGGAAGACTTATGCCCCACCCTTCCCTCCTAGACATACATTGAAGTGTTTACAAGCCTTTATAATTATAATGAGCAGTGTACATGGAAATGCAAAATGAACATAGATATGTGCAACATTTGCAAAGAAAACGAACAGAAACTGCAAATAATTCGTGTCTAAGGGGCATAACTCTGTCAAAAATTACTTGATTGTACCCAAAACAGGAACATGACCTAGATATTCCTTTGATTAAATCTGTAAACCAAATTTCATTTCAGTATGTGCAATCTCTGCATAGAAAATAATTGAAACTGTTAGTACCAACAGACAGACAGACCAACTGACTGACAGACAGCAGCAAAGTAATATGCCCACCCCTCTTCAAAGGCGGGCATATAATAATATGGCACCTACCTTCTACCCTCTTCTCATCTGGGGTAATAGTGGCACACTTAATTCCTACATTGTACTTCTTAATAGCATTGGCAGCATCAATTGTTACTGAAAAAAATCAGAGGGAACAGATAAGTATTTTTTTTTTAAAAGGGTTTCATAAATCAGTATCTCAAATAATGTTGTGTCAAATACAATACTCTAATACCCAATTATCATCTTGAACTTATTTAATATTCATGATTTTCATTTTTTTTTTTTTGAGTCCAGATGATGAACTTTTCCTCATTCAAGAATTAAATTTTCTTAGTTTCCTTGTTTTTCCAAATCCATTAAAATATTTTGCTCCATCACAGAATATCAAAAGTATATATAATTCATTTAACTAAACTTTTACTCTGGATTAAATGCAATATATCTTTATGTACAATTCTAATATGATGAAAGAACAATGTTGATTTGATAAGGTTTTTTTTCTTTAGCAACGAAATCCCCCACTGAGGGAAATCCTTCATTGTTACCCTGTGTATACCCTGTGGTAATATTATGTAACTGCATGTTGAGTAACAACTGTTATATAATCACAATATACCTTGGTCATCTGTCGCGTCTCGATTTTCCATTCCAAGATCGTATGAATGGAGTTCTAATTCCACAAAAGGCAGGATCAACTTCTGTTTGATTAAATCCCAAATGACTCTGTAAAATTTTGAGGAAAAAAATACTATGTAAAGCAACTCATTAATAACAATTTTAATTAAATGAAATATATCATTTAGATTGTGTGAAATTAAAATAATTGAATCAATGATATAAAATGCCAAAGGGAACTATCAATCCCCCCTTAAATATTAAGATGATATAACTGTAATCCCCCCCCCTTTTTTTTTAGACATGTTTAATGGCCCTTATATTGAATGCTTTAATTATAGATCCGCCAATGAAATCCGACATGCCACATGTCATTCGATATTCTACTCATCTTTCAGAATTCAAGTAGAAACTCGTTCATGTCCGAAAGAAAGCATTTAAAAAATCAAATTAGATAGATATTGAAAACAATTTTTTCCCTCTCTCATTAGAGATGAAAATGATTTAGGCCTAGTAATATAATAAAAACAGATGTGGACAGATGCTCCGCCCACTTTTGCATGTCTTACCGGGTCATTTCATCTCCTTGCATTTCAACAACTGGTCCTCCTGCAAAACAAAGCCGATTTATTAATTTTTGTCATATCTTGAATTGCTTAACGATAATATTTTTTTCATTTTAGGTCGTATACCTTTGATTTTCCCCATTTTCTTGTACAGAGACCGGTAATACACGCGTGCGTACAAGTTTGACGTTATCGCCTGAATGAACTTTGGACGCTACGGAAGAGCCCGTGTGTCATCAAGTTGAGGCTCGCCATGGGATACAAGCAGATTTTGAAAATGTCGAGCAAAAATCCATCAACAATATTTTACTTTCTAAAGTAATTAAGTTTTTCACTTTAAAAGATATGATTTTGAAAGGGAACAGGAGAAAGATAATAAAATACTAATGTAATTCAACACTGACTCTTCTTTCCGGAAAAATAGGCCAAGAGTCTTACGTAGGAACTGGATTTACACACATCTTTACTTTGCACATAATTAATACGCAGTTTTTTCCTGCAAACATTTTTAAAACAAGATGCCGACTGCTGTTGTGTTGCTGGCAGAAGGTGCCGAAGAAATGGAAACTGTCATTTCGGTTGATGTCTTGCGTCGTGGAGGTGTACGTTTCCTTACATTGAACATATCAGATTTCGTGTAAAGTGAAAGTAGAAATTCATGCCGGCTGTGCAAATATATCTAACCGTAACTTCCATGTGTTTCAGACGCTGTCAATTACATGTAACGTCAAGTTTTCGTGTTGTAAACTAAAATGCCACTATTCAGAATCAGAGTCCTTCAAAAGACACTGTATGCTAACAGTAATATTAATACTTAAAAACAATGTTAATTAGCCTAGGGGTCTACTGCTTTTCTTTAATTCTTGTATCAAGTGTTTAAATTGTTCAACACTCTAGAGCTGCAAGAAAACTAGTGCTTTTGTATTTTTGAATTGTATTTCTTGTGACCAGAACTTTGTTTGGGGAGCAACATTTTTCTTTTTAAACTTTTGATCTTGACATTTGAATTTTAACCGGTGCTACATTTGTACATGGATATTTGTAAATGTGATTTGACCTTTCAGCAATTTTTTTACCCTCTGACCTTGAACTTTGACCTTCTTTTGTTAAATTTTAACCTTGGACATAACTTTTGAATGGTGGATGCTAGGGCTTTCAATCATCACATGTATTTTTTGTGACAAGCAATTCTTGACCCCTGACCTTGACCCTTTAAGTTTGACTAAAATTGAAATTTGAAAAGAACTTTAACCCTATGCATAATTTTTAAATGCTTGGTGCTACAGCTTTCATTTTTTTTCTGTTATGCATTCCTTGTGTTAATTAAAATCTTTTCTTTGGTACCAATACTTTTACCCTATGACCTTGACCTTGGAATTTGACCTTCTTTTGAAAACTTAAAACTTACTTGCCATATTTTCTGAAATGATATTTGGGGGGGGGGCTTTCCTTTCACATACATGTATGTATTCCTTGTGTCATGATCTTTTGGAGGTTTCACCTACATTTTTATGCCCACTTTCCAAGAGAGGAGAGTATATTGGTTGTCTGTCTGTCTGTCAACCGTCAGTTTCCGTTCATTTTCTTTTGAAGAGTTGCACTTATTAAAATGAAATTTGGTATAAGGATTTATCATAAGAATATCTAGGTCAAGTTCTGTTTTGGGGTACATGTATGATAGAGCCATTTTGGACAGAGTTATCCCCCTTGGACTTAAAAAATTCCAATTACTTGTAGTTTCTGTTCATTTTCTTTGCAGGGGTTGCACATATGGAAATGAAATTTGTTATACAGAATAATAAGAAGAATATCTAGGTCAAGATATGTCTTGGGTACGATCGAGCCATTTTTGACAGAGTAATGCCCCTTGAACTTAGAAAAATTCCAGTTATTTGCAGTTTTCATTCAAAAGTTCTGTTTTGCCCAATGGGTATGATCAAGCCATTTTTGACAGAGTTACTGTAAACATATTACATTTGGCTAAGTATTCTTTTTAGCGCTTTTGGCGGAAAAGAACTTTTGCTAATTCAAATACAACGCTAAATTTCTTGCACATATATACATGAATAAGAACATTGAGAAATGCGCTAAATCAAATCTACCCTAACTTGTTAAAAAATTAATTTCCGCCAAATATCGTACACGCTAAATATATTACATGTACAGTATGTCCTTGAACTTAGAAAAATTCCAATTATTTGGGGAGGGGGTATTAGTGTTTTATAAACTTCTCTTGTTTAATTTGTAGATAGATGTGAAGTTGGTGGGGCTACATGGGACTGAGCCAGTGCACTGCAGCAGAGATGTGAGAATTGTTCCAGACACTACCGTGGCGGAGGCCCAGAAGTCAGCTCCGTATGATGTAGTCGTCATGCCAGGAGGAGCAAATGGAGCCAAGAATCTCGCAGCAGTAAGAGATTTAAATCACAGGATTCAGCTAAAGGCTCAAGAGAGCTTTTCTGATACAAAAAAAATTGTCCATTTTCTATCATTATTGTTGCTCAGTCACTGTAAACTTTTCACAATTTCTCCAGACAACTAGACCAAATTTAACCAAACTTAGCAAAGAGTATATCCTTTGGTAAAGAGGACCTCTATTTGTTCCAACAAGGAGCCATGGCCTCTCAAAGGGGGAGATAATGAAGAAAAGGCAAATATATGTAGGGTTTCATGAAAATTTTTCTCATGAACCACTGAGCCCCTCCCCCCCAAAAAAAAACCTTTTGTGAAAAGAATCAGAGTTTAACATTAGAGTATGAAAGTAAAAATTAATGGTCCCTTTGGGTAGGGTTGGGCTGCTATATGGAATTGAACATGGAAATATTTGTTTAAAAATATTCTCAAAGCTTGCAGGACCAGGTCAGGATTAGTAATACAGGGTACATGTAGTAGTATGCAAGCATCTTCAGGTCATACAGATTCTTGATTGTTCAAAGCATCCTCCTCTATCCCCACCCCTGAGGATAGGGTGGGGTCTCAATAAGGCCTCAATGTTTTGCATTGAACAAAATGTAAAAAAAAAATCTAGCTTTCATGAACAACAAATGTCATGCAAAGATAGATAGAATATGCAAACCTTGAATTTGTCAAGTCATGTAAATTCAAGTTTTTTGACCTTTGGAAGAATATGATGGAACCACAACACAGAATCAAGGAAAGAACACATAGCCATAATTAACCATATTAAAATGCAAGTTTCTTCTGATAGTGTAGATTCAATTTGTTCAGTTCTTGAACCCTTGATTAGACTGAGGCCAAGTACTGAAGAACAGTAGGGCCAAGGTGATTCAGGGGAGCATTATGGCCCATGTTTTGTTTTTTAAGGGAGGGGGCATTTATTTTTCTATGACTACATGCATCTTATCAAATAATTTAATTTTACTTGTAACACGTCATTTGATTGGATAAAAGATTTTATCCATTTTGTATAACATAACTTGCCTACATCACAATGTGTTACGTCAAAAAATGTATTACTCCGCTAGATGTTACTTTTGAAATTTAATCAATATTTAAGCCTTATCTTGGGGGAAAAATTATCTCATTTTCTGCACTGAAATTACATTAAATTGTATAAGGAATGAAACTTATTTCAACTCATATTAAACGATATAACAAAACTTTTTAGTTTTGCTATCTGTTTTTGTCCGTCGTCGTCCGTTGTCTTTCGTCCGTTGTGCGTTAACATTTAAAACATTTTCAGCTTCTTCTCTGAAACCGCTGAACCCATTTCAACCAATTTTGGCATATAGCATCTTTGGGTGAAGGGAAACAAAAATTGTGAATTTTGTGGTCCCCGCCCCCCTTGGGCCTGGGGGATGGGGCAAAAACCACTAAAATTAGTGCAATCATTAAAAATCTTCTTCTTTACTCCTGGACATCTAGCAGTCAAACTGTTGGTATGATTGTAATCAGCATTAAGTCCTCTACCAAAATTGTGAAATTCATGGCCCCAGGGTCAGGGGTTCTGGTGTTAGGGCGGGGCTCTATTGATTATATAGTGAAAATGCATTAAATCTTTGAAAATCTTCTCTGCTCCTGAGTATTAAATAAACTAACTAAGTTCATAGTTATGATGAGCAAGAATGTTTTTACCAAGATTGTGAATTTTATGGCCCCAGGGTCAGGGGTTCTGGTGTTAGGACGGGGCTCTATTGATTATATAGTGAAAATGCATTAAATCTTTGAAAATCTTCTCTGCTCCTGAGTATTAAATAAACTAACTAAGTACATAGTTATGATGAGCATGAGTGTCTCTACATAAATTGTGAAATTCATGGCCCCAGGGTCAGGGGTTCTGGTGTTAGGGCTGGGCTCTATTTACTTTATAGTGAAAATGCATTAATTCTTTGAAAATCTTCTTCTCTGCTCCTTGGTATTAAATAAACTAACTAAGTAAATAGTTAGATGAGCAAGAGTGCCTCTACCAAAATTGTGAAATTCATGGCCCTAAGGTATGGGGTTCTGGTGTTAGGACGTGACTCTATTGATTATATAGTGAAAATACATTAAATCTTTGAAAATCTTCTTCTCTGCTCCTTGGTATTAAATAAACTAACTAAGTACATAGATATGATGAGCAGGAGTGTCTCTACCAAAATTGTGAATTTTATGGCCCCAGGGTCAGGGGTTCTGGTGTTAGGGCGTGGCTCTATTGATTATATAGTGAAAATGCATTAAATTTTTGAAAATCTTCTTCTCTGCTTCTGAGTATTAAATAAACTAATTAAGGACATAGCTATGATGAGCAAGAATGTTTCTACAGAAATTGTCAAATTTATGGCCCCAGGGTCAGGGGTTCTAGTGTTAGGGCGTGGCTCTATTGATTATATAGTGAAAATGCATTAAATCTTTAAAAATCTTCTTCTCTGCTTCTGAGTATTAAATAAACTAATTAAGGACATAGTTATGATGAGCAAGAATGTTTCTACCAAAATTGTGAATTTTATGTCCCCATGGTCAGGGGTTCTGGTGTTAGGGTGTGGCTGGATAATGATTATATAGTTAAAATACATTACATCTATTAAAATCTTTTTCTCTAATTCTGGGTATTAAGCAGATGAACTATTTATATTGTTATGATGGGCTCCTCTTCCAGAATTGTGAATTTCAAGGCCCCTGGGTCAGGGATACCAAAATGGGGGGGGGGGGCTCTACTTATATACTGAAAATGAATTGTTTGAAATCTGCTCCTTGGTATTAATAAAGTAATTTTGATAAGCAAGTATGCCTTTTCAAAAATTGTGCAATGTGTAGACCTAGGGTCAGGAGTTCATGTGTGGTTGGAGCACTCCTGATTATTGCTGAATATTACTGATTAGTTAACATACATTTTTGTTCCCCTACCCTGCTTATACGTATTAAGTAAACAAATTAAACAATTGCTAAGTGTAAAGTTATGATTAGCAATGGTGCCTCTTTCAAAATTGTGAATGCCATAGCATCTAGCTTAAAACATAAACCAAATTCAATCATTTGAAAGTTGTTGCATGATGCTCAGGTGACCTATAAGGCCCGTGGGCCTCTTGTTTATAAACCGCTTTGCGGTTTATAAAAAGTAAACTGCCCCAAGTTTTGTTATATCGTATAATATAAGTTGAAAAAAGCTTCATTCCTTAAATATCTCAAGAAAAATATTATGGAAATTATTTATTTTGAGACTTTGTCTGTTTCTTAATTCAGTCCTCTGAGGTTAAAAGTCTCCTAGAATCACAGGTGAAGAACCACAAGTTAATAGCCGCCATTTGTGCAGGTAAGATTCTTTTTTCACTTGATCTGTATGTTTGTTCTGGAGTCTGGTCTTAAATCAAATTGCAATTTTTTGAAGATTCTTCTTGATATAAAAAACTGGAAATCATGTTTTTTAATCATTGGTGAGTCCTTTACATGCTGTATTGCAAGACTATAGTTGTGATGCAAAAATATTGAACTGTAGTTATTTGAAATGGGTAGGATGCATTAAAATTACTAAAACATCTAAGAGAAAAAATTGACAAAATGTGCTACATGTAGTAACTTGCAAACTATAGTGAATTACAGTACTTGAATAAAATTGTATACAAAGTCACTTAGTATGATGCTTGAATTTGTAATTGTTATTTTTCAAAATATATTTCAGCACCAATAGCATTGGTCAGTCATAAAATAAAGCCAGGATCCAAAGTAACTTCACATCCATCAGTGAAGGGAAAAATGGAGGAAGGTAGTCATAATTCCTTGTACCTGTAAATTATTCTGTACTGTATACTATACATGTAGAAATTTATGGATGGGGGTATATGTAAATACTGTGATTTTAAAGTGCAAAGTTTCAGAGGTAAATATATATTGTAAAATCATTAAAATTTGTAGGGACCAATTTACATGTATGAATTCATGGAGGATGTTAATTCATGGATGATAGGTACCCACAAACTTCTCAAAAACTCATGAGCCACCACACAATATATTCATTCAACACTAAATATAGGAATCTGTCTGTCTAGTTGTCCATTTGTTCTTGCAATCGTGCCAGGACTATAACTCAGTACTGTAACAGAGAATCATTGGCCCATACTTGGTGCAAAGGTTGTATATGTCCTGACCTTGACACGAAGTCATACTGGCAAGATCAATGTCACTTGCAGAAATTTTTTGCTAATAGAGTCTATTTGGAAGTCCAAAACATACAAAAGAATGCTGACAAGTTCAAGGTGTGTCCTTCCATCTATAACCTTCTGTCATACTTTGTTTAAGATCAGTTTCAAAGATATTTTTATCAAACTTCATAAACTCATATTGATGAGAGCTATTCAACTGCATATTGAAAACATTTTTTTACCTTGACATTTCTTTTGACCTTGGTTTTACTTCTTAAATTTGTGATTATCTTGATTTCATAGATTGTATTAAATTTCTATTAAACCTTGGCAGTTTTGTGCTTCTACATACATGTTTTGATCAGAGCTGTTCAACTGTATTAATATCTTTTAACCTTGACCTTTCAGAAAGGATTTCTGTTGATCCTGCCATTACTTATCTTACTTATCTTAAAATGATAAAAAGCTCAGTTTCAAAGAAACTATTTAAGGTTTTCTATTAAACCTTATGTGCTGAAACATATTATAAGAGCTATTCAACTAATTCAACATTTTTTTTACATTGACCTTTACTTTGAATTTGTTTTTAGCTAAATTTCAAAGAAAGTATTCTATATATTGAAAAGAGATATTTGGTTGACCTTGACCTTTCCTTTAACCTGGAATGCACTTTTCTCAAATATGTTTTTAGCTCAAAGAACTGTTTCAGGTATTTTTTTCTTTTATGCAAGCATTTGCACTGATACATTATTTGATGAGGATTAGGCATATGTGTCCATTTTGCTTACCTTGATCTTCCCTTTGATCTTTGATTTATAATTAAGAGCCATATTAAACTCAGTTTTAAAGAAACTATTCAATGTATACTTTCATCAAACTTCATACTCTATTCAATTTTTTTAAATGTTGCATCACTCATGAACCCAGGGTGGGGTATTCATGTCATATGGACATATTTCTAGCTATTACAGTTACCCAGTAGTTGACTCAGGGAAGCATTTTAAAGTGGCATTTTTTCAGATGGCAGTGGGGATAACAGTGTTTTAATTTTTAATGTTACTATTTACTGATTTTTTTTTTGTCTCTTAAGGTGGCTACCAATACAGTGAGGAGAGAGTTGTGACTGATGACAAACTGATCACCAGTCGAGGCCCGGGAACCACTTTTGAATTTGCTCTGAAGATTGTGGAAACTCTACAAGGCAAAGAGAAAGCCCACTCACTTGTGGCACCAATGCTGTTAAAACTGTGACATTGACTGTATTCATGTTTTGTTTTTAATTTGTGTATTGCTTTCCTGTTATAAGCTGGTTAATAAGTACTGAAGTGACATTCAGAGTTAAATTTTTTTATTTAATTAACATGGTTTTGTGGGATTTTTGTTTGTTTTGATTTATTAAAGAGAGAATGTTGATACTTGTTTGATTTATTGTAACTGAAGTTGAATTTTTTAAATGTAATGACCTTTGCAAAAGATACACATTTTAGGTCACCTGAGTTTATGCCAATGTACTTAGTGCAAGCTAGGTAATGATGAGCAAGGGTGTCTCTTCTTTAATTTTGAATATCACAGCCCTTTGGTCAGGGGTTCTAGTGATAAGAAGGGGGGGGGGGGGGGGGGGGG
>PRKT01000219.1:150265-188423 GCA_003671525.1 Saccostrea glomerata | reverse complement strand
GGGGGGGGGGGGGCGTTGAATGTATCGCAAAAATGATCTTGAGTGACTTTTCCAGAATTGGGAATCTGTTGCCTCAGGGTCATGGGTTCCTGTGAGGTGGGGGCATGCACTGATTATATGTTGATAATTAGTGGATGTCTATTATTTCTTTGATCCTCTGCTCTGTCTCTGGATAAGTGACTGTAGAGGATGTCATGATGAGCAATGCATGGTGCCTTTTTTTAAAATTGTGAATTTCATATGGCATCAATTCAGTAGAAAGTTGTTGCATGATACTCAGGTGACCTATAAGGCCCATGAGCCTCTTGTTCAAATATTTTACTTAAAAGAAAAATTATAAAAAAAAAACCCAGTTGAATAGAAGATTTCAGGAAAAAAATGTTAGTTATAGGTGTATAATTATGCTTTAAATATGTTAAAAATGTATTTGAAAAAAACAATTAATTTTTGCAAATTTTGATTTTCAATATCATGCATTTATATTTAGTCATCAAGAGTTAAGAAGCATATGCTGTTTGGTTTTATTTGATTACTTTGTTGCTTTTTAACATTATATACGAATACAATTGTATACAAGGATCAAATAAAATTCAAGCATTATATATGCTACTTAACCCTATGATTGCTGTAGGTTAAAACAGGAATTAAACACTTAATTTTCAAATTATTGATGTAGGACATTTATTATCAAAAATTTGAATGATAAAAAACCCTTTTTTTTTATTTTACTAAATTAAAAATTCAATTGACAAATTATTGATGTAAAAAATTTATTTCCAAGTATTATTTAATTATAAAAATTTTTTATGTGCATTAAGGAACTAAAAAAGAACTTAATTTCATCAACATTATTTGTAAACATCTTTTTAGCGCGTGTCAAGGCAGAATAGATCCATGAATCCGGAAGAAGTTTTACCAGTGGTATTCTAAAATTACCCAATCCTCTTCATTCGCTGCGGGATTAGTATTCTCATCGTGATACGACAGCATGATCATATGGAGGGAGACTCTTGTGATTTAATAGAACTTTTTGGAGTGTTTAAACATATATGTAAAACTTTTTCCTTGCTATATTTAATTAGTTCAAGTTATGGCAGAGTCAAGTCTTGACGATTTCTTCGCTAAGAAGGACAAAAGTAAAAAGAAAAGTAAATCAAAGATAACCCCTGGTGACATTTTGTCGCAGCAGGAAAAAGAGCTAGGTTCTGTCAAGAAAGAAAAGAAAAAGAAGAAGAAAGATGGCGAGTCTACACAAACATCAGCGTCAGGAGCTGAGGGTCAAACGAAGAAGACGGTAAACACACAAATCTGGCCAGCACAGGTGTTACATAACCACCTACATATGCGTTGTTCAGATTAACACATACTGTTCAGGGTATAAACAAACAAAGCAGCTGGTTCTTGGAAATCATTTACGAAAATAGAACAGCTACTTCATGTTGAATTGTGGGGCGAGAGTTAGGGCTGTCACGGTTCCAAAATTTTTCGGGTCGGGTCGGTTCTGATTTTTTCAGGTTCGGTTTCGGGTTTTTCGGTTCGGGTAGGTTGTGGAATAGAAGCTCATGATTTGTATTATTTTCAACAACAAAAAGAATATTTTCATTTAATCTTAGAAATAGCAACATAATAACTAGTTTTAAATTAGCTTCCTGACTAGAAAAACAATTGTACCAAATTATTTAAATCACCTTATACTGGCAATGTACTAACAAATCTCTCGTTTTTGACGCCATTTTTATAGCAAAACCAACTCTATTGTACAAATCGGAACCGGACCGAATTCTGGAATAACGGAACCGTACCCGACCCGAATTAATTGTTCCGCGGTTCCGGGTCATTTCGGGTACCCGTGACAGCCCTAGCAAGAGTTGATGGTGCGACCCTTGGGGCAAGCGCAGATATTCAGATTTAATTTAGAACGGGCTCGTTAAACGTGCCATTGATCTCCGAATGGGATGTTGTTAGATGGAAGAGAAGTGGTAGTGGATTCAGAACATCTCGTTTTAATTCGATTGTTACTCATTACTCGTTACTCACATGGTCAAAAAGTAGTGATGCAAAATCAGAGCAAATTTACTTTTGATTATTAGATTGAATCAGTAGGCTAAGCATAATAAATCAATTCAAATCGATAGTTTGAACTGTAATTTAAAGGTCAAATTGAAAAAAGTGAAAGTAACCATGAAATATTCAGATATCCTAAACAATTGAAAACTATGTTTCAAATTCAATACAAATCTGTAAACCCACCGACAATTTATGCTTAGGAGTAACATTTGTCCACAATTTTCAAGGGAAAAAAGAGGAAAATCCTTTGATAATTTAAAAAATAAACCAGCTTGTATAAATAACGTATTAATTTTTAAAAAAAAGTTAGGGACTTTTGTTTTTAAAATGTTCAGTATGGGTACTCAAGTATGCAATATTAGATGTGATTTTTTTTTTGTCATTTCATTAGGAAGATGATGAATGGGTTGATTTTGAACAAGAAACAGAGAAAGACTACACAGGGCTGAGAATTCAGAACCTCCAGATCAAGTGAGGAGAACTGTCATATGTCAATACACATTCCATCATGATTATACACATTACTTTTTTAACACAATTTATACACATTAAAAGGTAAACTTGGATTTGTACACCTTTCTATGAAAACAATTTAAGTAAGAGACAAAAACATGCTTTGAATATATAAATATGTCTTTTGTTCCTTCACATTTACAAAAGATTATGTTTTCTCCCATTACAGTAAGGATAAATCAGATCAAGAGGACGAGGGCAATGAGAATGAAAACGATGAGGAGTGTGATGAGAATGGGGAGAGGAGGGAAGGGGCCCAGGGGCCGTGGAATGTGAGGGAGGGGCAGACAACTCAACAACAGCCCGCACCACAGGCTGCAGGTAATAAAGAGTAGGTGGTTCAAGTAAACTAGAACAATTGTAATTTAATTTAATTTACTGGTTACAATTTCATATACCTATAGTCATGATATGGAGAAGCATTATTAATAAATCCCTGAGTCAAGAACTCTGGAGTCTACATTGTGTCTATCTCCATCACCAAGGGCATAGGATGCAGTCTTATCACAGTAGAGTTCATCTGAAGTGACTCTTAATTAAAACTTTTATATTTGGCATACATGTTCCTTTAGATGCATCCATGGGTATCAAGAATTGAAAGTTGTTGAAATATAATGAGATTTTATCACTCACCAGAAGAATCACATGTCTTGATTAGTAAGTGATAACACAAAGTTGTCAGTGTTGATTCTGTGTATTGTAGCTGCTCCACCACCTGTAGAGGAAAGTAAATCAGACACAACTCCAGCCCGGCCTGGTAAATACATCCCACCCTCAATGAGGGGAGGGGCTATGAGTGCTAGTTCTACTGATTCACCTGCCAGACCCACACCCAGGAGGAAAAAGACGGCCCCCAATCTGAGTAGTGAGGAGGACTTCCCCACCCTAGGAGGTGGACCGACGCCTGCGGAACTCAGGTAGAACAAAAAGGGGTGTTTTATCTGATGTACTTTGTGGTTCCCCCTATCTTCCCCCCCAACTATCTTGATCAGGAAGGCTTAAATATTCTTAGTCAGGTCATTCTTAAACAGTGCTAGTTGGAAACCAGAAGAATTTAGGTGGTGGTAAATGTTGGTCCATTTATCCAGAGCTGTGGAAAACTGCCTGTCATGCTGGCAAGACCGGCAAAAAATGCCTGTGACCGGTAAAAATGCTATCGATGTGGGTCCAAATGACCGACCTCTTTCTTTGTAAAAGGTTTTTGATTTTCCATTTTGATTTAGGCCTATCATCGACACACTTCCCAGCTAAGTTATCGTACCTTATATACGATTGCGCAATACTTTTTCTTTGCATGAGATCAAGGCTATAGGAAATGAAAGCGAAACCTGCATTGTGTCGCATGACCTTTTAAATTTACAAATGGGGCAGAATTAAGTAAAAAACATAAGAAAAGGATAAAGACAGTCTAAATAGCTGGGTATGTAAAACATGAACATTTTGACAGAAAAAATTCAAGCACAGTGAGTAAAGTGGTAAACCTAGTACTTGCGTCGTAATGACTGTCCCAGATGTCGTTTTTTTTCATCGATCATCATACATGCCAACTTTTGAAAATTCCCATGGGGGATTTTGCGCGTGACGACAATTTTCAAAGCTTTAAATTCGCAACATTTTATCGTGAAAATAAATGATTATGAAATACTTTGTTTAAAATTGAAAACATTGCTATCACTCATTAATACATCACAAAGAACACATACAAATTAATGTTTTTTTTCCAAATTTAAATATCTTTGCTTAATAATTGTCACTCTCATCTATTTATTTACATTTCTTTCTGGTGTGTACCCTTAAATAATTAAGTGTCACTTTATTCCCTTTAAGTAAGTAAATTTTTCAGTCAATGCATGATTATAAATTTTTATCTCGCACACAAAACAATTTGGAAAATTATTAAATCATCAATTTTTTTAACACAAGCCTCATCCCCACCAATCCCTAAGAAAAATTAAAATAGTAAAAGACTATATCATGAACATGATGAACTTTGGCAGTGCCATGTTGGTATTTACATGTACCAGTAGCAAAGATATACAATGTACAATATGAGCATGATCGGGGGGGTTCAATGTTCTTAACATAAGACTATGCTTTCCTCTAATTATTTTCAAAATTTTTTTTTTGACTGGCAAACTATACTGTAACAATATTTTTATTATTAGCAGATAAAATCAGCAGTTATGCTTTGAAGTTTTCTACTTCTGTTTTCAAAAACGATCTTTTTCGATTTTTTTTTTTTATTGTTTGATTATCATTTAATTGTCTTTTATTTTTGTTTTAAATAAAATGACTAATAATTAGGCCTTTAATCTATGTGTTTTACTTTGCATACCCCTTCAAACCGAAGAGCTTAATCCCCTAACTGCACCAGGCTATAAGCTACCCATGCCTGGACAGCAGTGTGTGCGTTCAAGCGGGAAGTGATTTCCTGTGGCTAATTAACAACTCTTGACACTAAATAAACAATGGAACTTTACTGTGTGCATTGAATAAACAAGTCTGATATTCTTATCCCGAATGACAAAAATTCGGCGGTAGGGAAACTGAAAATCGGATTTTTTTCAAATCGGGAAATTAGGGCAATTTTTGTTTCCCGAGCGGGATGAAAGGGTAAAATCGGGAGAATCCCGTCTAAATCGGGGAAGTTGGCATGTATGGATCATGTTCATGATGTTGGTATCTTTATTATCGATGCACAGAATTTCTTGGACTCATTTTCTAGGCAAAATATAATTCCCAACTGCACTAATGTTTATAAAAAATTATGTTTACAAAGCAGAATTATCCTTCTCACCTGTCAAAAGTGATGAAATCTAGTATTGTTAAATGCAAAAAACGAAAATGGAGGAGGATTGACTTGGAAATGGAGACTGAATGTTTTTATAAAGTAATATAAAAAGTACTTAAGAAAATAAATGTTATGCCTTTCTTTTTATACGCCCGTCTTAAGACGGGACGTATTATGTTATAGGCTTCGTGTCCGTCCGTCTGTCCGTCTGTCCGTCTGTCCGTCTGTCTGTTAGCTTTTTCGTTTCCGGCTCATAACTTTAATACTACTAGGCCTAGGAATATCAAACTTTGTCATCTGATGCATCTTGGGTAGAAGGTGTGTCGCGCACAAAAAGTAGGTCGCTCTGACCTTTAATTAAGAAGTTATAGCCAAATATGGAAAAATCCTTTCCGGCCCATAACAAGAAAACCATAAGACTTACAATCATCAAACTTGGCCAGTTTATGCGTCTTAGGTAGAAGGTGTGTCGCGACCTATTTCAAGGTCACTGTGACCTTTAATTTAAGTGAAATTAAAAAAAAAAAATGTGTCTTTTTACTATTTATTTACACATCCCAAATAATGTAAGAGTATTGCACTGTCCTTATTAAAAAAGTGTTAAATCAAGAAAATACTTATTTTATTAAAGCATATACTTGACAGCAATCTATAACAAATATAATGTATGTTAGAGAAATCCTACCTCTCCCTTGAGTGTAATTATCAAGCACTGGTCAAGAAGAATTTTGATAACAGAAAATTGCATGTCAAATTAGAGAGAAATTAATGGGTTTTGAGTGCGAGGCAGAGCATTGGTGTTATCTGTCCCTTGAGTATTGGGCAAATGGGTAAGCCTGTTTGATTAAAAATAGGCTATAGCTCTTGTTGACTAGCTTAATTTGATGAAAAGTAATTAAAACTAATTTGATATTGCATTGTAGACTAATCTGATATTATGTAATATTATTTATTTAAAAACTAATTTTATGGGGTGGGGTGGAATCAGCATGTCCATATGAATTACATATTAAAACCTGTTGGAAATTAAATCTCAACAAAGAAAAAAAATCTTTGACTATTTTATATGTTTTTAAACAAAATTTATAGTAGATAGTGCAGACCCATTCATCTCTTGGTAGTAATGAGTATAGACAAGCATCCAGTTAAAGATTAATTAATGAGTTCAATGTAGGAAGGCTAGCTGTCTCTTATCTGTACCCTTTGGGGATTAGACAGAAGAACTGCTGGTCAGTTTATAACATATGTCATTTGATGGCCAGCCTTTTTTTTCAAAATTAATTTGGTATAGATTAAGTTGTTAAGACTAATTTGATGATGGGCATTTGACAAGGTCTAACACAACCAGCACAGAAATCTATCAGTTATGTAATATTTATTATAATTGATGCCTACATCACAGGGGATGGATAAATATTTTAAGGAATGGAAAAATCATCGAAATCTTAGAATCACGGGCAAGTTTGATGTGATTTTCTTGCACCTAATCTGTTCAAGAAAATTGTAATTTTTTTGACGGGCGTATCATGCTGTGGCGCGGCACTTTATTAATTTTGCAACTTACTATTTCGGACCGGCAAAAATCACTTCGGACCGGCATATTTTGTCTTCTTGCCGGTTCGAATGACTGGCTATCTGAAAAAGTTTTCCACAGCTCTGTTTATCTCTAAAATTTTTGTCATCCTATAGTTCTGGTCCAGTTTCAGATTTGGTAAACTAGTGAATGTCACCTGATCCAACATATAAATATATGATATCAGTTGAACGATGTGGTTTTCAAAAAAGATGAAAATTCTGTGAAATTCTTTCAAACACTATTCCTCATATAGATTCGGTCTGGACTGCACAAAAATTGGTAAACAGGAATCATGACATATTGAGATACAGTGTATCTGCTGATAACTGAATAATTTTTAAAATCTTACAAATGTTCTTTCTTTTATTCTCGTTTGTTTTAAAAGGGATGCATAATTCTGAAAATGTAAAACAAAAAAGAGTTTCAAGTTCAGGTGCTAAGTTTCTCTTCTTTTGCTATGAGTACAAACCAGTAGAGCTAAAAGCTCTGCAGATTTCTGGTTTTTGATAAAGAATTCAGCAACTGATTAATGCTCCAGAATCAGTATTCTGAAATGGCAGATGGGATAGATACCATATTATTGTCAAGCTTAACACACACTTCTTTTGACCATCACTCTTTTTGTCTTTCAGTGAGCTGAGTGGCTCGTCCTTTAACAGAGTGCAGTCTGGAGGAAAAACTATGGAGGACCCAAGCAAGTCACACCAGTCCCTGTCCCTCGGGAATAAATTCTCTGCTTTACAGGACTAATTAAGGTTATTGTGAGACAGGACTAACGAACCACAGGTTATTGCAAGGGCTCCTTCAGCATCAAACATTTCTCAAGATTTTTTCCTTCAGTTTCAGAAAATGGGATGAGAGAGATACATTGTGATTAAGTGCTTATTTAAAAACTGATGTACCGGTAGAATGATAGTGCTTTGTTAAATATTGAACCACTTGTTTCTTTTAATATTCACACCTTGTTTGTATAAGTATTATTCTGCATGCCTTAGTGTGCCAAGTTAATTCTGGAATGAGTGCAAAAGTGGTGGCAGAAAAAGGCTATTGTTACATATGTAGAACTGGTGATTAATCTTTGTGTGTGCTCTTTCTTTTTCTATGCATGCAATAATGACTAGGTGATAATGAATTTTAAAAACTCAAGCTTTTATTATACTCCTTCAAGTTGAAATCGAGGGTTTCAGGGTTTAAATTCAGTAATTTTGTTAATTTTCATGTCTTCCTTTTTTTTTTACTAATCGGGTATTCCTCTAGAAATTATGATACCAATTCAATTGGATAAATTCCTAGTAAATGTGAATGGATACTTTTGAAGTAAATGGGTGCATTGCTGATAAGAGGTCATATTCATCCGTTTATCATCTACATAACATTTGTTGTGTTGAAAATTTTTTTAATGTTATTCATTTGCAACAAGGTTGCAGACAGTAATTAAAGGACATACAAAACATAGTTTTGAATTTTTTTTTCTTATTCTCTGTGTAATTGAAGAGTTCCAATATTTAAAGGACCTTAAAGTGAATTTTGCAATGTCTTATGCTCTGTAGCTTTTGTAAAACAAATTTTGATGAAATACCAACTAAAAATGCCTGTATTTTTTATTTGATTACACAAGATTTTTGTCTGATACCTACAAATGATGTATTTAAATCTCTTGATAAGGTGTGCCGTTACTTTGTTTAAGAGCATCTGATGGTATTGATATCACTCAATGGTGTAAATGATCATGTGTTATATATAGCATCATTTATACAAATCATGTAAAATCTTAAGTCTACACTATGTGTAGCTGCAAGTACATTGCGACAGCAGCTATTCAGAAGTTATGAGCATATTAGAATTTCTGATTACTGGGGTATAGATGACAGAATAATAGCATGCTACTAAATGAAACTTGTCTGCTACAGTGTATATATTTACAGAGCCATGTGTGAAGAGCACTCAAAAGTAACATGCGATAAAATAGATTCATAATGGGGCAATCATATATTTATTATTGGGCTCTCAAAGGTTATGTGTAACAAGAAAAACATTACGCTTATTGATTCACATTACATATTGTGTTTTTCATCGTGTCTGTCGGTCGGTAGACACGAGTGTGTAACATGCTCAGACGTCACCAGTATCAAGGCTTACTGTCCATTTCTGTTAACTTAGCAGAGGAAAAATAGAGAATTATGAACATTACAAATGTTTGATGCTTTTGTTGGTCAACATTACACAGTAAAAGATTGTATGTTGGAATTTAAATTAAATATTTTGATATTAACTCTGACAGCATGCAATATTTATGCTATATTTTCCCGTAAGTTGTTGTTGATTGAAATGTCATGAAGTAAACATACATGTATATTACAAATTTATAAGGGTATTATTCATGTAAGAGAAGTTTTGGTGAGTTTATAATTTGAAACTTGTTTCTTTCAATAAACTGGTTCACTTCAGATGCAAGTCTTCATATTATTTTTTCTGTTAAATACAGTGTATTTTTCCCAATGGTAAATTTATATAGACATGTTTATTAATTTTTTTTTATGATTATGAAAGGTTTCATAACATGCCAAGTGTATTTGTAAGTCAAAGTAATTCCCTTTATAGCCTAATTGTATTTTAACTGTAGCTAATTTTATAGAAAATTATGATGAAAAGAAAGGTTTTATGGTGTCTTTATTTATGATTGAATTATGTAAGTAAAACTTTGTTAGTTAATGTAAATTTTCCCTCCAAAAATATAAAATTAGTATGAGTAAAATGTAAGTACGGTAAATTTGATAGGTGAGTGGGTTTGGGGAATTTATACATGGTTTATATATATTTGGTGTGTTTATCATTGTTACGTGTATACTGTTAGTCTGTTAATAAATTTAAAGTGCTGTTAATTTATTATATTTTTCATATGGAATTATTATATAAATATTTTAAAGGTAAAAAGGATATTCAGAGTAATAAAAACAAAAAATGCAACACAAAGTACAGGCCAAACCATTGCAATAAAATATGAGCTCTTTTTTTTTACTTGCATGAGTATAAATATCATTTATGTTGTACTTAGATACACATGCAAATTATACAATTATTGACTTCATTGTAGGTCAATGTCTTATTATTAGGACTCATGGCAAGTGATATTGACCTTAGACACAGAAAGTGATAGCGACGGAGCCTTCAAGGTCGCTACCGTACACTGAAGCCCATAAAAGTTATATAATCACTCAAAGTGAATGATCTTTCACAGTCCTAACTGAAAAGACTTCACAATTATTTTTTTCAAAATGGTAAAAAATATGCTTCATATACTATGACCTCGTTCTACTTAATATTGATGCAGTGGAATGGCGTGTCATTCGAAATATTCAGCAGATGCACTTTCGCCTCAGTATCACAAGAGGAGGAATATCATATGTCCTTTTAGCCAATGAAAATTACAAGAATATTCTTCTATATTTGATTATTTGTGTAGCATAAATTATGAGCCAGGTATGTTTCACATCAAGTATAAAACAATTTAATTTTTGAAACGTTACCTTAGTTTAAAATGAAATTTAACAAGCATATAAAACTGTAACTGGTATAAGTTGGCCTGGGAAGTTTGTAAACCAAAAAAGCTATAGTAATCTAATTGAAAGTTCTTACTGCTTTGTATTTTTTGTTTGGAAATTATATCTGTAACAATCTGAGAAAAAGAAATAGCAAAGTAAACGTAAATAAATTTATTTTACGGCACTTCACATACAATAACATTTGATTCAAAGACATAGATAAATAGTGAGTTTCTTTTGTATATAAAGTGTAACACCCTCAGGGAACTATTCTGTATCTCAGAGCCAGCTGATTTATTCTGGTTTAGGTCCGGAATCCGGTGTTTTCAGGTTCAGAGAATCAGCTGTTTTCTCCTCAATAATTGTAGCCAGTTTGGCCTCTGTGTTGGAATCACTCTCTGCAGCTTTATCTGTAGAAAGACAAACTTTAAGTTACATTGGTCTTTAGATTGATCCTGAAAAATTAAACTCTTTGCTTTCAGAAGTTGGTAGAAATTTAAATATAGCACAGATATTGCATGTGTATAGAACTAAGAAATGAAGGCACATATCTGATAAGGACAGTGTTTATTTTAAATTATTGCAAGATGAGATTAATTTGGGTGTAAATTAACATAGAGGAGAGCAATTTCCATATACATGTGTAGCAGGAGAGGAGAGAATGCAGCGGACCTGACCAGATTCAAACCAGGTGGCCAGATAGCTCAGTTGGTAGAGCACCTGACCAGAGTTTCAGGGGGTCCGGAGTCGAATCCAGGTCAGACTGGTCCGCTGCATTTTCTTCTCTCTTGTTAAATTTCGTGCCAAGTGCAATGCCCTGGAACTGACAAGTGAGAGGCCTGCCAGGGATGAGCCTGGGCTTTAAGGAGGGAGGAATGTGGTGGTCAGCTGGGTTCGATCACCAGTGGCCAAATAGCTCAGTTGGTAGAGAACCTGACCAGAGTTTCAGAGGGCCTAAGTTCGAATCTCAGTCTAGTCTGCTGCATTTTATCCTCTCCCATTACATATGTATACATGTTTGAATTCCTGTCATAAACACTTTATTTCCAACATGCATTGAGTGGTACTTAACTTTTTGTAAATCTGCTATTTTAAAGAAGTTATAAATTACCTCCATCAGTCTTTTCCTGGTTTTTAGGATCCACAATGGTGACCTTGACCTCACTGGGTGGTGGGGTAGGTGGTTTTGGTGGTGGATATATCACATTTTTATCAGCAATAATGTCCTTAAAAAAAGTAATGGTAATTTTTAAAGAAATACCCACAATATTGAAATAACCATCCCTGACAATATTTGATAATTATAGGGATGCAAAAATATTTATATACTTTTCTTAGTCATGCAATTACCAGTATTGAATTAAATTCAAATGATAGTTGGATATTGGAATCATTTCTTAATTTTTTTTCACAACAATCAATAATAGCAAATATTAAATACATGTAGGAGGTATAGGCTTTTCTTGGTTCAATTCACTGAATGCATGACACATTTATAACTCAAAACCCCTTTTACATAAATGTTGGTGATGTATTGTTCACAGAGGGCTGACATGTGGACAGTCTTCTGCTCCATTGTGATTCCTCACCTTAATGGCCGCTTTAATTTTCTCCTTGATGGCTTCAGTCTGTTCCAGGTCTTGTACCACTGACCAGGAACCTTCAGAATTGATGGTCACAGGGAAGGAGCAGGGCAGGCCTTCAGGGACCTCATACCATCCTAAAAGACAGGGATATATAATCCAGTCATTAGTTTATAAGCTAGCTTAAATGACATTCATCAACTTGAATTGAACCCAACAGTGTACTGTTGTTAACAAATACATAACGCTGCTCAATGCTTAAGATAAGGGGTGATAACTCTGTCCAACAACTTCATTTTCTTTGACAGTGGAATTCAGTTTTATATTGGGCAAGCTATGTGCTCATTAATTGCTATTTAGAAAGTAAAATAGATATATGTGCTTTATTGGACAGGATATTTTTAGCTTACCTTCTGATGCCACAACAAGGGAAAAGATTTGTCCCTGCGGTGATCCATTCCACCAGTGAGCTAATGTGGTTTCTATAGCAGCCGCTCTGGACATGCTGGCTGAGTGTCCCATCAACTCCTGACTTTTCTGGTGCCGATTCTTTACAAGCTCTGTAAAAGCAAGTTTTATAAATCATTAGTACTGCTTCATCACCTAGGGAAATAGTTTCCTCCCTAGAGGAACCATAAATTTGCTATTTCACTAGTACCCATTCCATAACTGTACATTATAAAATTCTAATGAAATTTTCAAAGTGAAATTCTTTTAAAAATGAAATTCATATTTAAAAAAAAGTATAATCTCTTACCAACAAACTCATTTTCCATCCACTTCTTATCCCAGATCATTTCAGCAGCAGGAAGTGAGAAGGATGGAGGTCCCCAGATGGCACCATCATAACCATGGACACGACATTTAGAGATGTCAATGAAGGAATCCCCATTTATGTTTCCCCAAACAATTAGATCCACCACCCCATTGGGATTTATGCTTAGTTTCTCTGCTACCACAGACTTTGCATTGTTTTCCAATCTTCGGGAAAGTCCTACTATGTTTTGTTTTGGAATGTTTGGAGCTTTTTCGATCATCATGTAAACATTTAAATTAGTTGGCCCATTTCCTGTAACTAAGACTTTGACCTCTTTTTTCGCCTTATCATTGATGGCCTTGGCATATTTGACATGGTATTCAACAGACCGTTTAACAAAATCATCTCTGCTTTCTTTCTCTGATTGAATCAAGTCATTCATCACAACAATTGCATCACATCCTTCAAAAGCCTTCGAAACCTCGGAGGTCACAATTATTTCTCTAAGAAGTCCATGTGCCAGGTCCATAGCTTCCATTTTAAGTCCTTCTAATGATTCCATGTTAGATTTATCATCTAACAGATGCAAAGAAATCTCTGTTGAGTCACCGAAGACATCCCCTCTAGCCATTGCATTGACTAAGTTGTAACATACAGGATTTGAGGCGTTTGTAATACATACATGCAGGGGGTGACTCAGGGCTTTGAACGCTTCCTCTTCTTTATCCTCCTCTATTTTGTATGCTTTATTCTCCTCGGAAATCTTTTGCATGTCCTCACTGTTTTGTGTGGATTGAACGCCATAGTATCCATTTGCATATTCCTGAAATTCATTGGCACCTCCTATGAGGACCCCCTTTCCCCCTCTATCAATGAGTTCTCGCCACACCAAAGGTGACTTCTTATGTTCCCATTCTCTGGAACTGCATGTGTCCTTCAGCCAAGTCTTCAATAATTGATAATGAAAACATATTGATACATATTTTGAACACTCTTTCAGATATATTAAATAATAATATGTTATTCATAAAAAAAAGAAAATGTCGCACAACTAAAAAATTAATAGTAAAAACTACATGTATTATATGGTAGTTTTCATCATTACTCTGAATATAATTTGTTGGAAATAAAACTTTTTAAAACATGGAATAATTTTTTGTCATAGAGAAACAACTTTGCAGCAGAGAAATAAATTCTTGCAGTTTATAAATTCATATTGTGAGTTTATTACTTTTTTTTTCTAAAACTGTGTAGCACCATTAATTGTAGCTTTATTAACTTTATAAACTTTTCATGTAGGGAGAGGGCGAAATAAGTTTTAAGAACTTGTGCCCAGTCCCATTGTATATATATGTAGGACTCCAAAGTGCGATTGGACTCCAAAGTCCGATGGTCATGCCAAAGTTCGATGGTCTGTGCCAAACCCCGATGGTTTGATACGCCAAAGTCCGATGGTGCAGAAAACAATTAACGTTTATGACGTCTTTACTGTGCAAATTAAAATGCGATGCCTGGCCATGAGGCGATGCCAAGGCCCGATTGTTTAAAATAAATACAAATAAATATTAAATGCAAAGACTAACCCTAATCTTTTGGATATAGGTGAGAGACTAACACTTATCAGTCAAAAAATGTGTAACAACCATAAGCTAGGTATCTTGGATGGGTGCAGGACTAATCCAAATCAGTCCAATAGTGTGCAAGGACTAACCATAAAATCTCTTGGGTGAGTTCAAAGAAACACATTGGTGTTCAAGAACTATTTACCCAATCAGTCGATGGTGTACAAGGACTAACCCTAATAGCTCTGGTGGGCGAAAAACAATAAGCAAAATCAGTAAAATTGTAAGCAGGACAAATACTAAATCAATGGATTTTGAATGCAGGACGTCATAACGTTGGACTATTGTGACGTCATAAACATTGATTGTTCCTTCACACCATCAGACTTTGGCGTGTCAGACCATCACATTTTAGCGTCACATGTCTCATAGGAAATGAGCCATCAGACTTTGGCGTGACCATCAGACTTTGGGGTCCATAAGCGATGATCTTTTTCGCGCATCGGCCATCGGGGTATGGCTAGACCATCGGACTTTGGCGTCACCATCGCACTTTGGAGTCTTACATATATATTACAATAAATATGTTCAATTCAATTCAACTGTGCAGCAAAAATATGTTCAGAATAAAATAAATATCACTCACATCCCATTCTTCTGGCTTCACAACTATTTTATGCAGTTGAAAGTCGGGTAAATTCCTTGAAAGTTTGTCGCCTAACAGCTCTGATCTGGCATAATATGGACAATTGGATTTTCCTATACAAAATAATCATCTGGTTATAAGTACAATGAAGATATGATTTGTAACCAAAAAAATGTAAATGGGATTGGGCAGTACTCCAGTAGACACAATCCTAATTTAGCATGTTTAGCCCGGTAAATTACATGTGCATCATACATGCTTTGAGAGGTGTCTATATGTATTCTTGTTTATTAATATGATTCCCATGTAAAAGCTAAATAGACGATTTATTTAACCTTTTAAATCAAAAAAATCTTACCAGCAATCACGATTTTAGCCATGTTTACACAGTTGTCAAGTTTGATCGGATTACCTTGGGAAAAACAGATTTCTTAAGTGGTACAATTAGAGGTGTTCCGATATTGCAGGCGGTAAATCTAATACTGCTAACCCCCTCCTTATATTTTTTCCCCCCTTAATCTCCATTTCGCTTAACAGATTCGATTAAAAATTTTCGGACATATTAAGTATATTGAACTTCGTTTATATCCAAAATATTAAGAATGGCGACATTTATAAAATAAGTTGTGCCCTTCAATGAACAGTAACTTTTTTGTCATTTTATAATTATTTTGTAAAAAATAAAATATAGATTTTTTTTTGGTAAAATATTTGCATATGCTGAAAAAAATATTTGACTTCAAATAAAACTTTTTCAGTAAGAGTTTTCAAATGTCATATTTCAATGTTTTCTCGAAATGGTATTTTTCACCATCTTCTTCTTTTTCGTTATATAGTGAAACCCTGATCACGATTGTCTGTGCGCTTTACATTGGGGAAAGAAAAACAGTAACATATGGCATCTCAATGACATAGATATATATAAAACAACATGGAAAAGGAGAAGCATGTGGCAAAAGTTAAAAAATCAGGAAAGGGTCTGGCCTTGGAGCCAGAAAAGCAAGAAGAATTTAAAGAGAACTTGAAAAAAATCAAGGCAAAGGTATTGAATGTGCGAGAGACTGCCCTAGACTCCTAAATGTGACTCGGTTAAAATTTGAAGATTTTGTGCTGGGCTTGTTTATCAGCTCCAGCTTAATCCCTTGATTTACCATTGTAGCTTGAAATAGCTATCTAGTGGAGCTGAAACGAATACAAAAAAATCAATATTCGAATATTCGTGACTGTTATTTGATTCGTATGCGAACATTCGGTAGTTAAGTAAAGGTGTTATTATGCCTATTTATACATCCTGGCGTTACCGGTTTTGGATAGTGTAAAACTTTAGTCAAAAAATTAATCTAGGCATCTGTGCTTTCCTCATCTTAATTGTTTAGGTATTATTAGTCAACAATACATAAATATATTCAGACATTTGTTTTTGAAATAATGAATTTCAGTACTGTTTCAACTTTCTTTGGATCTGCCATAATCCGTGTTGTTTTGAAAAATGTCACCTATTTTCGATAGCAAGTACGGCGCACAGTAATTGTCATAAAAATATCGAATTACGTTATTATTTGTGGGTTTTTGTTTTCTTTTAGTTGTTTTTTCCCTTTTTTAGGGTGTTGGATTTTTATTAAAATCCTTTTTTCAACTATAATCCAGGGGTTCGAAAATCCTCAAGCCCGACGTCCCGGACTAACAAATTCCGGATCCGGACTTGGCATTTAGAATTCGCCAAAGTCCTGGGACTTGGCTATGTTTCTTGTTTATCTTTTTTTATAAGTTAAGAAAATGATCGTTAAGCTAAAAATAAAGCAAATTCTCAAATATATTAAGTAAAAATATCGGTTTGTGGACATTAAAATACCCGTGAAACATTATGAATGTTTTGAAAATACAGTCCGTCTTTTTATTTTTCGTTGCGGTTAGACTCTTGCTTTTACGCAAGTCCTCATGTTTCCTCCTATATGACAAACGGCAATGAGTTTGTTAAATTTCGGGTTTAGCTGTGACTTACAGCACATTCTAATATCTATTTACTGTAACAGATGGTTTATAAAGTAGTGAGTATTTGTAAAAGTTATTGTAATGTACCAGTAATCTATCAGTCTGGTATTGTGTTGAAATACTCATGTATGACTATATGACAGTTCATGGAGGAAAAATAAAACATATATTAATACATATAGTCTTTATTCATTCAATGCAACAAATGAAAATAAATTATAAGTTACATAAATTTAATGATGTATAGGTAAATATGGACTCTGAAATTTCTTCCTCGGACTTGCCTAAAATTTACTCTTCAAGTCCTGGACTTGACCATGACAAAAAAAATTTTGAACACCTGTAATCTTAACAACAAATAAAATAATATGTTTTACGGTGTGACCGTTGGGGCGAGCGCAGTTGTGACAATCAAAAACGCTTGAAAACTTGAAAAGCTACTTCAGACATCAAGCCAAACAAGACATCTTGACTAGCTGTGACGTCACGCTGCGTCACAGAGGTCATCGGAGATTACGGAGACAGCCGAATGTCTGGATGAAACTATAGATCTAGTGCACTTTTGGTCGAAAAATATTATTTATTGTTTCTTTAAAATATTTCTACAAACTGAGAGCCTTTTATGCTTTCCGTTATTATTTATTTATTTGCTCAAAGGACATTGGGTATTAAAGGAATTCTGGGAATGTTTCACAACTAAATTTGCTTGATGTATGTACAATTCTGAATTTCCTCTGTTCCTACACATTAGTCTAATGAGCTCGCTGCGCTCGCTATAATTGATTATAGCATTTAAAATTTTTAATTTTTTGGTTGAAATTTTAAACAATTGAATTTTCAAGCCAGGAGCCACTGTCTGCGTGGAAAGCATTATCCACAGCCTTTAATTGGCCTGTAATAATTCTCGTAATGTCCCCTTTTGATGAAAAATATCTACAAAGAAACGAACAATAAAGCAACGGAGACAGAACTGAAAACATTGAAATATATCGAAATTTAAAATAAAATATCTGAAACAGGCTTCAATTCTTTATTTTTTAATTGGAAGTTTGCCCAAAGTGAGGCTTATCTATTTTTAGGCCATAACACAGAACTTTTTAATAGATGATAACATTAAAGCATCAAATGTTATTTTCAGGCTTAGTAGATAGGGGTTTAGAGTGAACTTTTTTGCATTATGAGAAAAGGGTGGGATTTGAATAGATAAAGAGAAAAATAAAATCTTAACTCTCTAAATGGCATAATTTTCGATCATTTTGGCTTTATTACACTTTAATTTTTACATCTGACGATAATTTTGGGATAAGAGTTCAAAAAAAAATACGAAAGGTTTTCCGATTTATTGTTAAAAACAGTAGCCTATCGAAATTCATCGTTTCAAGCCACGGTACAGATTCCGCATAAAGCTCTCTCCTACCCGTGGCTGCTTGACCACGAAAAGTGTCGTAATCTAGAATAATTACGCCTCTCTATTGTGATGTCATATTCAGTCAGTGGGAAGTTTTGTTTCCATTGCAACAATTGACATCAACAGTATACAAGGAATATTTCATATACTGCAATTGGATATTTAAAGGTTGCGATAAAGTTCATCATCCGACTATGCTTAACTCGCATTGGTCAATATTTTAATGAGCTACGAAGAATTCTCTCCTCGTTCAACCATGGCCAGAATGGGAGAGGATCGTACATTTTGGCCGTGGTATGCGAGGATGATCGAAATTAGGATACTATCGAAAATAGGAAATGTCACAATACTTGCGAATCCTATTGTTTATTGCTACCGGTATATATCTATGTACAAGATAGCTGTAAGAAATAAACATCTGTTCAAAGTCGTTTGACATGTACAAAGTACATTAAGACTCGCATTTATTTTTAACAAATAACTAAATTAGAAAAAGAATCTATATCAACAATCATAAGCCTCTTTACTTCTTTTAATTAGTTTACTGTATTGCATTCCAGTTACGTAAAACTCTCAGTCACCAAACCAGCATGTGCTCGCCATGGATTAATGTTATATTAATAAAACAGAAAACGGAATCATTACCAGTGATTACATTGGTTATGATAAATTTAATCAACATCACTGCCATGAAAAAGGAGATGTAGCTTTTAAGAATTAGATGAAAACGTTTGACATCGTCTATAAAAGCACAGGAGTTCACAATTTTATCAATAAAGTCAATTGATAGAAATCACTTGATTGACCAAGCCATGTGGCACATCTCTACTTTCGTTTTCGAACATCGCGGGAAATCTGATTTATATAACGAAAGATAGGAACTTGTTTTAGATCTAGTTTAAACCATGTCATCATTTGTTTTGTTTAACAACTGAATGAACATTCAGAATTATTGCTTTTAGGCTACATCATCAAAGATCACTCTTCAAAAGGCTAAGTTAAACAGCCAATCCAAGCAAAATGATGAGCATGAAAAATATTTGACTTTGTACAATTTATGTCAAACTTAAGCTGTTTCTGTCTTCTTCTTTGCAGTTGATATTTAAGATTAATTATTGTAGGTTTCATTTAAGGCTATATACATGCCAGGGATGGGGTAATGGTAATGTGTAATGGTAATTGACTGTAATTAATTACAAATTTCAATGTAATTGAAAGTAATGTGTAATTGACCAAATTTTCAATTACAAGTAATGGTAATTTAATTAATTACTTTCCAAAAAGGCATGTAATTCACAATTACTTTTCAATTACATTCAATTACACTGGTTTTAAATAAATGAAAAATAGTCTCCTCTCCCTCAATTTCATAAACATTATTTATGAAAGGTTAATAACTTATATTTTGGACCAAAAATTTTAATAGTAAAATTTCTTGAAAAGAACTTCCCTTTTTATGTCAATTGTTGTTTAAATACAATTCACCTTTTCATTCAAAAAAAACTTTAAAATCAAATAAATCTTTGTAAAGTTTACAAATAAAATTCATATTTTGATATTTTAATTAATTAATCCATATGATAATAAGAAATCCAATGGCTTCTTATCCTTTTGTTGGCCATATCTTCAGCTTGTGTTGGAAGTTATTAACAGGTGCTAATTAGTGTCTTGGGGTAATATACTTATTCCTAAATAAACATTTTTCACACCTTTGACTTTGTCTGTTGGTGTTTTTATACATACTCTTTACTCTATCTACATGTATGCATTTTTCTCACAAATACCCCAGTGGAAAGAATATTCAGCATGGCAGGAAAAGCTTCAAATTAATCGAAGATATATTAGGTTAGGGGACAAAGTATTTGAAAAATGTATGAAGCTTTTAATAATATTATTGTAAAAAATGTTGTAAAATGATCTGTTATAAATGTAAAGGAATATACATGACTATTACTTTTACACGTGTATTCTTGAATGTAATTTGTAATTTAATTAATTAAATTTGCAAAGTAATTGTAATTTAATTAATTACATTTCAAAATCCATGTAATGGTAATGGTAATTTAATTGAAGGTTTTGGGAAAGTAATTGTAATTTAATTAATTACTTTCCTATGTAATTGACCCCATCCCTGATACATGCATATTACTTGAAATATATCAATAATCCAAGTGTAAAACAACGCACACAAAATGCTACCGCTTTTGAGGTCTAAATCTCCCTATTTTTCATCACAATAGGTTAACATGTATGAAAACATGTGACCGAATATTGGAATACAAATCCATTCAAATATTTGTGAAAAACTATTCATTTGCGAATGTTCGAACATCTGTTTCAGCTCTATTATCCAGCTTGAAAAAATTATATGCAATTTTTTACAAAAAGTCAAAAGTATTTGTGTTGATCTTACTATTCACATATGTACAACACTTTTGGCAATCAAAAAAGCAACCCAATTCAAAGGTAGATTAAGTACATGTATATATGCCATATAAATTATCAGCTTAAAAATATGTTTTATAAGTCATCAAGGTTCAAACAAGGTTGTACAGAAATTCACCCTGTGTTTTATTTCATACACCCATTGGCCAAAAGATCTAAGAGGCTCAATGTGTATGGAATGAAATCTTGGGTAAATATGTACATCTTGATTGGACCTGAATAATGAATTACAATTTTATTTCCATTGTATCCAAGTACCGGTAAATTCACTGTAAGGCCAAGTCAAATAAATTGTGCTTGAAACTAAGATTTAGTGCATGCTAAAATGCATATAATGTCTAATTATTTGTTTTTTGTATTGGAAAAACTGTGCATTGTTTATTCTCCTGGGGAGCAGGGCTCATAGAGTCAATGTAAATAAAACAGGCCCTTAAGGTTGATTTAAAATTTTGATTTTTTTTATTTACAAGGGAGAAAAAGAAAAAGGATCAGGAGTTGTCTATCTTGGACATCTTCCCCATGGATTTTATGAAGGCCAGCTCAAGAAATACATGTCACAGTTTGGGAAAGTGAAAGCTGTGAAGGTTTCCCGGAGCAATAAGGTGAGATCTACTAGGCTGGCCTAGTAGACTTAGCAGTAAGAATCTAATTTATGTATAGGACTTCCTGGATTAAACAACTGAGATGGAAGTTCCAGCCATTTTTCTACAAGTAAAGTATTTTAACCTTTGTTTTCAAATCCTCAAAGTTCCAGACAATAAGGTGTGACTGTAATGACTATCCATTGTGGCACATCATTGAATGAAGAAAGATGTTGGTGGGGGTTGTCTGGTAGAATATGTACATTATAAAAAGTGGGACATGTAACTTAATCTCTCAGGTGACCTGCTTAATCCTGTCTGTTGTTTAACATATCCAGCTTCCTCTCTGAAACAAATTTCAATTTTATCATAATTATAGCATTTATGGGTAAGAGGCACACCAATGTGATGGTCCCTACTCTCCTACGTGAATGTGCTTATGGAACCTTCTTGTTCCTATCTTTACTTGATACATGTATTGTCAAAGTTACACTTTCATTTCAGACTGGTAAAAGTAAAGGCTATGCTTTCGTGGAATTCCAGTCAGATGATGTGGCTAGGATTGTGGCAGACACCATGAACAATTACCTGGTGTTTGAAAGACTCATCAAGTGTAGGGTTTTATATCAGAGTTTTTAACCAAATATTTAAGGCAAAAAGTATTCATATCAAAAATTTGGAGAAAAAAAAATTGAAAAGTTTAGCTGAACTTCATCAAGTGTAGGGTTTTATATTGGAGTTTTTAACCAAATATTTAAGGCAAAAAGTATTCATATTTAAAAATTGGAAAAGAGAAAATTGAAAGTTTTAGCTGAACTTCATCAAGTGTAGGATTTTATATCAGGGTTTTTAACCAAATAATTAAGGCAAAAAGTATTCATATTTAGAATTTGGAAAAGAGAAAATGCCAATTAAGGAGGCTGGGGGGTCAACAAATTAATCACAAATTAACCACCAGATTTAACTTATTTTTTTAGATACAGTAACTTAATCTGTCTACTATCATTTCACAAAGAAAAAATCATACATTTTAGTTTTAAAATTTGATCATTTTCTATATCTTCATATGGAGGTCTCCTTTTAAAGGAGATAAAAATAGTCTGAAAATGGCTGCCACACCCCAGCCTCGTTAATGAAAGTTAGAGTTGACCTTCAAGTATTGTATATTTTAGGCCAGTATATTCCATCGGAGAAACTTCATCCTAAAACAATGGGCAGAAGAAGTGGCGTGTTTAAGCCACCAAAAGCTCATATCATCGCTCGAGATAGACACAACAATAGGAAAGCTGAGTTCAAACAGGAAAAGTCCATAAAAAGACTTCTGAAGAAGCAGAAAAAGAGAAGCGACATGCTGAAGGTGTTAGGGATTGACCTGAAAATGAACTCTCTCGTAAGTGTCTCCCAACAGCATATTAATGTCAAAATAATTAAAATGGAGAAAAATGTGCTATCTATGAACAATAATTTCATTGATAAAACATGTATATGTCATGAAATTGTGAATGAATGTATTTTAAAAAAATATTTGATACACTAAATAGTGTTATGAAATAAAGTTTGACATGCATAAATTGCAATCATTTCAGAATAATTCTTTTTTACAGTTAAAATGTATTCTAATTTACAGAAGAAAGTTTTAGAAACAGGGAAGCAAATTATTGAAGAAAAAGAAAAGGTGAAATTGGCCCATGAAACAACAGAAACAAATGTGAAGACATGTGTAAAATCAAATGTAAAAACACCGAACTCTGCTAAAAAACCCAAGGCAGATTCAAAGTCACCTCTGTCTTCTAGTGAGGCAACACCTAAGGGACCATCAACACTCTCTAAAGTCACTCCACTGTCCTCCAAGACAACACCTATATCAACAAAGAAAGCAAAAACACCTAAAGAAACTCCAGCTGTGAGTGAAGGAAGGCAGCAAACTCCTAAAGGAAAACCACTAGTAGCAACTCCAGCAACAACAAAGGCAACACCTCCAACATCTAAGAAAGCAAAAACACCTAAAGGAACCCCAGGTGTAGGTAAAGCCACCCAACAAACACCAAAAGCAACACCAGCAACATCAAAGGCAACACCTGTACATAAACTAACACCCATGCCAAATAAAAAGAAAAACAGGAAGACAATAAGTCCTGGGATCTCACCAAAAGATCAAAGTATGGAAATCTTAATGGAGGACAGTGAAGAGGAGGACATTTCATTTAAAACTCCCCCCAACACCATACGATCCTCCAAAACCCCGACCTTATCGGCCTCCACTAAAAAGAAGCAGCCTCAGTCAAGAAGCGATAACACTCCAGTCACCATAAGATCCTCTAAAACACCGATCTTATCTGCCTCCGCCAAAAAGAAGCGGCCTCAGTCAGGAAGCAGTAACACTCCAGTCAGGAAAATAAGCGAACCACAGAGCAAGAAGAAGAGGAAAAGTCTGGAATGAAAAAATTAATATCGTATGAGAATTGATATCAAATACAGTTGACATTCACAGTGAACTTTTACAAAAATTATTGTTATTGCACAGTAAGTGGCATTTATATGGGTATTTTTTTTCATTTTGCAATAATCATGCCATGGAAAGATTTGAAATAAAAATATTTTGATATACAATGTAATCTGTTACAAGAATCGTAAAAAAATTACACAACTAAATAAAGACATTTACAACGATAGCTGTGTCAATTTGATTACAACAGCAAAATATATTTGGGTCAAATAATCAAATATGTAGGATATTCTGAGGCCCCAAATTAGCCAAATATATTTGATTGATGTTTAGTGGGGAATGCTTTCGAAAAAGACTGGTATTCGAAGCCACTTTATCAAAGTCTACTTTTTACATGACGATTGTTTTGCAATATCGGAATAATTTTTAACCCAGACCTTCTTTCAAAGTATAAGGGTTTTGTTACAGGGTATTTCTAATTCACAATTTTTACTTCTCAAAAGTTAATTTTTAAGCATTTGACCAAAGGTCAGTGTGCAGAGTAAGGTCAGAGTCATTGCAGGGCCCTTTACGAGTAATTTCAGTCCTTAGAATCAAAGTTTTACATTGAAAGGCATAGGAAAATCTTTAAAAGCCTTCTATTCAAGAACCACTGGGTCAGTAAACCAGAAACTTGTGTGGAAGCTTCCTGAGATATAATGTCCAGATGGACATTTGCGAAATAGCGTACAGCGAAGAGCGGACTTCGGACTTCAGACATTAAAAGGCGGACTTTCCTAAGGGAGCGGTTTAAAAAATATATATATAAAAAATATTGATTGATAAGAAATCATCTGAAAATGTATAGGTTAATTAAAAAGTTTGCAAAGATTTTATTTGTGAACATCGAACTGTCTGAAATAACATATTTTAGCATGCATTATTAAATTGAAAAGAATCGAATATGAGCTACAAACGTAAAGGTGATTTGTAAATTCTACACTTTGAAATGCTCCCCTTATTTAAAGTCCGAAGTCTGAAGTCTGTTGTCCACTGTACGCTATTCCGCAAATGTCCGATAGGACCATTTGCAAAAGCTAACCAGCGCATTATGAAAAACACACTATCTTGCTAACACACAACAGGCTGTTTTAGTGCAAAGTTGTGTTGTGTGTCAGTACTCTGTGTGAAATTGTGTTAACGTGAAGGGGTGTTTAGTGAAATTGTGTTAGAGTGACAGCGTGTTGTGTGTTAATGTGATGGCAAGTTGTTTAAAGTTGTGTTGGCACGAAGGCATATGTTTTTTGATAGTGTGACTGCTTGTTTTGTGAAAGCGCAACAAAGTGTTTTGTGAACTTGTGTTAGCGCAACAGTGTGTTTTGTGAAATCTTGTTAACACGAGGGTGTGCTGTTTGAAAGTGTGTTAGCATGATGTCGTGTAGTGTGTTAGTGCTATGTTGTGTTTTTCTGAACACGCTTTTGTGCTTTTGCAAATGACCATATCACGCTAACACACAACACTCTGACATGCTCACTAACAGGCTTTCAAGCAACAGCTTGCCTTCCTTTTTTGATTTCACACAACACGCCTTGCATTGTCACAAAACACGCTTACACAACTTTGAACTCTACAGAGTGACAGCATGTTGTGTGTTAGCACGACTGCATGTTTTTCTGAACACACTTTTGCAAATGGCCCTATCTGGACACCATATGTAGATTCTAAATAGTTCCAATCATGGCCCCTGATGTGAGGGTGTGACCTTAATTTGGAATCGAAGTGGCTCAGGTGAGCAAATATTGTATGTGACCCTTAAAAAAAATTTATAAACTGTGACTTCTAGGGGTAAGGTGGGACAACTATGGGTGATCAAAATTTTATTGGAATATGCAGGGGAAAATCTCCTGCTAAGTTGAGTCATAATGTCTCATGTTAGTATTGTGGCCCACGGGCCATGTTGTTGAATCGCAAATCGAAAGTGAATCGGGATCGAGATTCATATTTATTTCCAACTGAGTTCGATCGTCGACTATAGTCTATTACCGGAAGATGAGTTGCTTTCGTTTCTGATCAAACGTGCATTACGAATACTGTTCGTTATCTCCATATCCTTCCTGTAAAGCTTGGTGGTACTCCTAACCATTTTCTGAGGTGTTTATTGATGAGTCTCTCCAGTTTCTCCACTGTTGTTGTTGATAACTCGTACAGCATCAATGGCCCGGCCATGCGTGGTAAGAGGCCATGTTGGTTAATCCATGCCTTGAATATCCTTGGTTATCCTGTTTTGTCTATGTTCCTCATCCCTTCTCTAACTTGTTCTGTTTTCTGAATGTTGGCTTCATCTCCAAGTGTTATATCAAACCATTTGCCTTAGCACTTAATGCTTTATAAGGTTTCCAATTATAGATGGAATATTCTCCCCTTGGATTGTTAGCACGGACTTCTGTGGTTCTTTCCTTTTTTTGTTATCAAGGATATTGACTTCTTAGGTTTGAGTGTCTTTCTTGTACATGATGCTGTTTCTTCTAGAGCCTTTAGTATCCATCATGATTGGATATGGGTATCTGTTGTTATTGTAAGATCATCCATGAAGCCTCTGTTTGGTGGTTGCCCGATGTTGCTTGATGTCATGGGACCTCTGGATTTGCTCTCACCGGCCTTGATGATCATATTCATACCCATTACAAACTGGATCACTGAGATGGTACACACTGTCACAATTCTCTTCTGCCAAGATGTTGTATAGCTGACCTTTGTTGAAGCGTAGGTGTATCCCAACGAAGTAACTTTTGATCATCATCTGAACGTGTTCTGGTATATGGTAGTATTCAAGGGCCTCCTCTATGAGCATAAATGGGATCGTTTCGTATGCATTTGCTAAATCTTACCAAAAAAAAACCGTGAGATCTTTTTTGTTGACTTTTGCGTCATGGATTAGTTGTGTTATGATGCTAGTATGTTCAATACATCCGGAGAACCCAGTTACCCCTCCTTTCTGTACTGAAATATCCATAAAGTGATTCCTGGTCATGGAAGCTGTCAACCTCGCCAAGACTGAGAAGATTTTCCCTTCCACTTTTACAAGGAGACTGTCCGTAACTTATTTATCACCTCAGAGTTCTCCTCCTTTGGCACAAAGCACCCCTCAGCTTTCTGCCAAAAAGATGGAATCAACCCTTTCCTCCATACCACTCTGAATAGTTTCCATAGGTGTCTAAGAATCTTTGGGCATCTCTTACGAGGGTTGTTCGATATGTACTTAAGATTTCATGAGTCCTACAGGACAAGCTTAATGACTTGTTTAGTAGTCTGTTTTTGGGCTTCCATTGTTGTTGAACTTTGAGTTGGTGAAATGTCCCGATTATTGGTATCTGGATTACAGAGGCTTGTCTCTATATCATGTTAATGTTTAAATTTTTAAACTTTTGAAAATAAAGAAGTTACTTTTCTAAATATACTGAGTACTTGTAACTTTTAATTTAATTTTACACCTATTTCAATCTTATCACAGTCCAGCTGGTGGTCAGAGGGTGAATGTGTTGAACATTTTGCCAGTTGGAAAAAATGGAGGCAGCAAAAAGACTCCATCAAAGTTCACTTCACTGTATTCTAAAGGTTTGATGTTTACGGGACCTCTACTGATGCATTACTGTAGTCTTACAAATTGAAAATCTATCGTATACATGGATCTAGTTTAGTTTTAGAAAAAAGCTCTGTTATCTGAATCTTCCATAATAACTAACAGCACATTTGCATCAGTATATATTTTTAAGGCTTATGGGTAAACCATTGTAAAATTATGTAGCAGATACTGTATGTGTTATGGTACTCTATTATTCAATCTTTAATCTGTAAATAGCTTTTCTAGATTTGTATAATGAATTTTCACTTCATTGCATTGTTTATTATCAAGCTAATGATTTACTAGAGAATTTGCAATAGTTTATTTGATTTAAAGAGTACAGATTTGATGGGAAAGCTATTAAGAAACTGAAGAGTCCAGGACGACTGATTCCAATCCCCTCCCCGGTGACGTCCAAGTTTTCAGCTGTACCCTCAATCTTAAGACGAGGAAAGGCCAGAAGGAAAAATGTGGCCAAAATGGTAGGTTAATTAAATTTCAGAAATGTTTATTATTTATTGTATATATGATCTTTGATGTGCCCAAACTGCATTTAATCAAAGAAACTAAACAAAGGTTTAATCATTTTACCTGCAAGTAGAGGACTTGCGATTTAGAACTTTCTTACTTGCATATCAAAACTCTTATAAGAGGCATTAAAGTACTGGGGTATTTATCAATCAATAATTGAATAATGTTTTAATCTAAGACCAAAAAAAAAAAAGGATAACATGTAAGGTTCTGAATGAAAAGTTTAAAAAAAGATGAGAAAAGAAGTATTTTCTGAGAACTTCACATGCTGCCTGCAGTGTTCCGTGCATATTGTGTTCATTGATAATCCATTTATGTAAATGTCCAAAAATGCCTAGAATGGACTCCAAATATTATGATAGATTAAGGAATTATTATGTAATACATATGATTTTAATATCACTTATAAGAGTGATAACTTAGTGAATGCTGGGATTGGAATAAGGGATTAGATGGAATAATGAGTGAATGAAGAGTGAAGGAACCACATGTAAACCAAAAAAAGAGAAAATAATAGAACATGTCAGGAAGTGCAAGTCATTTCCAGGGAAAATTTGAAACTTAATTGCGTTTAGTTGAGAGTGATTTTGCAGAAATAAATATATAGTTCATGGACAAATGTACCTGTTATCCTTAACATAGTTTTAAAAAATTATTAGGCATGAACATGATTGAAAAAAAGTAATATGACTCTGAGCTCCAAGATCAATGCAGTATTTTGGTAATGATGGCATGTAACCCTGATGAATATACAGTAAGATAATGTCCCCTATAGGGTTACTGAGTAGATTATTACTAAGGCCATGTTTATAGGTCATTATGATACAAAGCACTTCATAATTCAATGATTCATTTACTGTACATATCTAAATATCATTATGTAAAAAGAAAAGGAATTCATTATAAAACAATATATTGTCTTCCTTGAAGCAAAGTTTGAATCAAGGAATTCTTTATTACAACTTATGGCAGGAATAAAAGGTAAGTTTCCTTATGAGGTTTTAATTACTAGGTAAATTACCTGATATAGAATTTAGAGAGTTATGGGATATTTCCCAGGGTATTGTCCTTTTGGTGGGGGAGATTTAAGTGTTGATTTTATTTTCTCTCTGTCAATCTGGTGAGTAAATGGTTACAAATCTGCATCTGATTTCTAAAGAGGAGGAAGTGACATTCAAAAATTCAATGTCCCATATTATCGCTGCTAAATATTACTTTAAATAGGCATTATTGAAATCAAACCTATTTTATGGTCAAGAAGATTGACATTGTTTTTCCTCAAAGTCGAATTTTTGTTCTCTGAAAAAAATTTTGTTAGCTTAAATATCAACATAGACTTCAACAAAGCATGAAGCACATTTATCATCTTTTTTTTAAAAAATATCTTGATTAGGATAATTTTATGTGTGCATAGATGAATAAAAAAAATATTTATAATGAATAACATATGCCCCATTCTTTAATATCTAATCCTTCCAAGGCTAAAAATATATTGTTCCTTTGTCACTTTGGCTATCGATTTTATTTTTATAGCGTAACAAAGCTTGGAATTGTTTGTATTCCTATAACTTGGATGCACAAACCCATCATGTTAAGACTGTAATTAAGTTTTGACATGCATAAAATTATCATTGGTTCCAAGGGCACTGTTATGTTTTGCATGAAAATTTTTAATGCATATGTTTATTTTCTTTGTTTTAGAGCAAGATGTTAAAAAAGAGAAACATTATAAACATAACAAAAAGACATTACCTGCAATCAGCTGACCTAGATACAGCCATCCGAGATGAAAGTGAGGCTAGTGACACAGAAAACACAGACCATTTAATACCCAGGAGCAGAGAAGAAGATTTTCAAAGAATTAATGCAGTTTCACTATATAATCAATAGAGGCCCACCCTATCACCAGAACCCCTGACCCTGGGGCCATAAAAATCACAATTTTGGAAGAGGCACTCTTGCTCACCATAACTATGTACTTAGTTAGTTTATTTAATACCCAGGAGCAGAGAAGAAGATTTTCAAAGAATTAATGCATTTTCACTATATATAAATCAATATAGCCCTGCCCTAGCACTAGAACCCCTGACCCTGGGGCCATGAATTTCACAATTTGGGTAGAGGACTCAATGGTCATTACATTCATGCTAACAGTTTGACTGCTTAATGTCCAGGAGTAAAGAAGAAGATTTTTAAAGATTTCATTTATTCTACTGGTTTTGGCCCCACCCCTCAGGCCCCAGGGGGGTAGGGACCATGAAATTCACAATTTATGTTCCCCTTCACCCATAGATGCTATATACCAAATTTGGTTGAAATTGGTTCAGTTGTTTCAGAGAAGAAGATGAAAATGTTCAAATGTTAACACACGACGGACGACGACGGACGAAAACGGATAGCAATAGGTCACCTGAGTGACTCAGGTGACCTAAAAATGTTTACCTGCTCCAAAACATTGACCTGACCATTCCATTGCTGACATTGCAGCCTCTGAAACCTTATCTGGTACAAGGAAACACACAGCATCTTCCATAAATGTTAACAAATTTAGGGCATAGAAGTACTTAAAAAGAAACTCCACCAAAAATATCAAATAAAGGATTGTTGTTCTATGGAGTATTTCTGCTGAACACTGAGTACCACACATTGAAATCCTTGAAGAATTAAGTGGTCATTTGGACTTTGCTAAATGTGTACACAAAAATCCTGTAACTGTACCTTGAACAGTTGACTGGTCTGTTGTACACTACTTGTATGGCACATTTCTCTGACTTTATTCTAAGTGAGTACAATGTATTCATGTGACTGTACCTTGAACAGCTGACTGGTCTGTAGGACACTACTGGTACAGCACATTTCTCTGATGGAGTGCATGCTGAGCTGAGGAGCTCCTACATCAATGGTTGGCATTCCTAGCTTGGCAGACATGATAGGTCCAATAGTTGATCCACAGGCCGAGTCATTCCTCACTACTATTTCCTACAGAGTAAAACCAGTCATAATGTCTCATGTTAGTATTGTGGCCCCCGGGCCATGTTGTGGAATCGCAAATCGAAAGTGAATCGGGATCGAGATTCATATTTATTTCCAACTGAGAAGCAGTCACTGAGTCAGCAGCGTCTTTGTCAACAGCCAGGGCATGGTAAAACATTTATCATAAGATTATCAATTCAATACGTATTGAGAATGTTAGTAAATGGTCTCACAAACATAATAAATTATATCTATTAACTGGGGTTTCCACTTTTCAGAGTTCGACTAAAGAAAGCGTTCTTTCGGCTGCAAAGCAGTTTCTGAACTTTGTCAACAAGAGCCCATCTCCCTACCACGGTAACCAATTACAGATATCTGCGAAATATAAAAAAATAAAGATATTCCTCTATGTTTAATTAAAGAACTGAAAGGAATTGCGATATTATCATGTTAATTTGAGTTTTGTCGTATTCTAATTTACCAGGTCCAGTACAATCACTAGATTTAGCTATGTAGGTAGAATTACCTACGTAGCTTTATTTACCTACCTCAGGTAGCTTTATTTAGCTATTTTTAGGTAAGTTTTCAAAAGTTTTTTTTTTTATTAAAAAGAGAAAAAAAGTTGCAATTTAATGACTATTGATATTTATAATAGGGAGGCTTTAAAAAACAATCCAGAGCAGAAATAGTTTACACATTGCTGCGTTTGGACAATTTAGAGCAAAACATGTAATTCCATTGTTTGGTTATCTGACCATACGGTGAGGTGCGGTGAGGCATGACTGAGTATGATTACTTCACATTGTGCTGAATAATTACCGACCTATTATCGTGTTAACCGGAACTGGACTTCTTTGTCATTTCATTCAGGCAGTAACTGTTCTAACTGTCATACATAGCCCCAAAACTTTCAGAACTTTGATTGCAATTGCGCAGAAAAAGACTTTTTTCCAAGAGGGATTTTTTCATGAGTTGTTTTCAGATGAGTTCAAAGTTGAAAATGATCACTGCATCAAAATGATATTGTCTGCACACCCTGAGAAAAATGCTTTTTAATAGAAATAGATCAATTTGGTAGGTAAATAAAGCTACCTCAGGTAGGTAAATAAAGCTATGTAGGTAAATCAAGCTACGTAGCTAAATCCAGTGATTGTACCAGACCTGTTTACAATAGAAAAGAAAAAAATTTCATCATCTTCTTCCAGTATAGTACAGGGCCTTTTGGGCATCATCGCACTTTGATATGTGTATATTGTAACATTAGGCCTAAATGTGTCAGCTAAAGTAGAAATCATTGTTTATATCAAAATGCAAAGTCTGAATTTTCTCTTCGCCCAGGCGTTGCTTTAAGAGCTTGCAGTGACAATCAGAACTTAACAGTATTTTGTCTACATATTTATTTATGAGATTTTCTGTATATATGAGTTACCCATGAAATGAAGTTCATGTCCCCTAGAACCAATATAATTTTGCTTGCCCACTGACATTGACCTCCACAAATAACATGTAAAGGAAATGAGTCCACAGTAAATGCATGACTCTACATCTCTGAAAACAGGAACATAGATACAAAATAAGTTTGTAACCTGTGTGTTTTTACTTTTTTGGGTATTTGTATAGCTGTCCAAGAAGTAAAGAATATTCTTGTATCAGCTGGCTTCAAAGAACTGAGTGAAACAGAGCCATGGTCAGTGAAGCCTTTGGACAAGGTAAATCCTTATACAGTGATTGATTGTCAGGAGGGTTTTAATTTATTGTATTCCATTTTGTATTGTATAGAATTTTTTATCTGTCTGTACATTCAATCATAGCATCTATTTCATACTGTATTGCAACTATGTTTTAATATGTTCTAAAATGCTATGTGCTTAAGCAAATTAACATTTTTAAGTAGGCCTATATACAGAAAATTTTGCAGAATTCATTTCTTATTTTAAAAATTTAAAATTACATAAGATATCAAATATTACTAGGATATTTTTGATAAATAAATGAAAGAGAGTCTGTTTTATGTACTGTATAATAAAAACAATTGACTTTATTTCTCCATACTAGTGTTTCTTGACCCGAAATCATTCTACCATTATTGCATTTGCTGTTGGTGGGAAATTTAAGCCAGGGAATGGGTTCAGTATCATCGGAGCTCATACAGACAGCCCTTGTTTGAAGGTATGTAGATGAAATAAAGTAATCAGCATATTTATACATGTAATTACATGTATGTATAAGCACTCCACACTTACAAAGACAAATAATTGAAATTTTAAAGATTTACTAACACCAAAAAGCAAAAAAAAAAATAAATGAAAGTACAGTATTGAACATACATTGTAAAAATTTGATCCAACTCAAGTTGCTAAGCTGTTATCACCTGTCTGTCACCACTTTCAGGTGATTGTTTTAGGTCAATGTAGAATTCCTCTCTCATTTTTATATTGTATTAATGTATGTATGTACCATTGACAGGTGAAGCCCCGCTCTAAAGTTGATAAGAGTGGGTTTCAGATGGTGGGAGTGCAGTGCTACGGTGGGGGAATCTGGCACACCTGGTTTGACCGGGACCTGACCCTGGCAGGTAGAGTCATCACTAAGGTAAGTCATTCAAAATGACCATCTCAGAAGTCATTCAAATTGACCATCTCAGAAGTCTGCAGCCAAAAATTCACTTTATAAAGAATGGAGGAAATAAGTCCAGAGAAATAACGGTGGTTCAAGATTAAAAAGAAATAGACATTTAAATATTAACAACATTTTCTTTGATAATCTGTTAAAGGTAAATATTTAACATAATAACGTAATAATAATGATGTAGTAAGGCACTTGATATCTCCATTTCTCCATATAGAAGTTTTAAAGAGTTGCCATAGCAGAATAGAAATAAATCCCTTGTTACTGGACAAAAAACCCTGCCCTTTAGGCTCATTTTTGTTTGCCAACAAATTCTCTTGACTATTGTGAAATATTATCCAACAATGCCTCTGAGGTGGGAATTATTTCTTAAATATATTATGCCCTAGATACATGTATAAGTAAGTAAGTAAGTAAATGGTTTATTATAGTGACATGTGTTATGTACAATTACAACAGCTGTCAACAAATATACATATAATAGAAATTTAAACACCCGGCCCATCGGGCCTATATGTCACTTTTAACAATACAATATTCAATAAGGATTCAATAATACAACTCTGATGGTTTAATTTTCAGAATGGAGAGAGACTAGAACACAGGTTACTGAATCTGGAGAAACCCATCCTTAAGATTCCTAACATCTGCATTCATCTGATGAGGGACCACAACGAAAAGTTCTCCCCCAATAAAGAAACACACTTGTAAGTCATTAAAAGAACATGCTGGATTTTTGTGTAGGCTTGGCACCAGTTAAGCTGACCCACTATTAAAGTTAGACGATAGAGTTAAGTTTTGACGAAAGACTTGCTTTGAAAATACTGTTATCTACATTATAATTATGATACATGTATTGAGAATCAGGAAATGAACATCTTTTTTGTTCAACGTCAGATGCTTTTGCTATTTTAATGATTTCAAAGTGCATTTCAGGGGAGTTCATAAGAGAAGCAAAAAAGCTTATGTACATATACATTTTTACCTTTAAAAGACTTACCTGCATTTCATATTATTTGCATTTCATTTATCATTGTCAAATGCCTTAGCATAAGCAAAATGAATTAGAATATATATAAAAAGATAAATCACATTTTTTTCTTTCTTTTAAACAGATTGCCTGTATTGGCAACAGCTGTTCAAGCAGAACTACAGGGTGTTCCAAAAAACTGTGAAGAAAACAAAAAAGAAGAAGGATTTAAATTAGAGGTTACTAATGGCTTTATTATTGCAAGATACATTGTCATGTCAGAAAAAATACATATCTTTAAACTTTTAAGTAATTTTTATTTGAAATATCATGATTGTTTTAACAAATATTGCTTTCTTTGTAGAAAGATAAATTAAACATGAGTATTTTAGCAGGCATTTTTTTTTTTAATAGAAAGATAAACATCAGCCCCTCTTGGTAAAGCTAATATGTGATGCACTGAACATTCAACCAGAACAGATGTTGGACTTTGAACTCTGTCTAGCAGACACCCAGCCTGGCGTAAGACTAATCAATACATTGATAAATCATTATGTAAATTTTCTTTTGATACTACTTAATCTGATGATAACCAAATTAAACACGATTTTTTTTTCTTATTGTTCCACTGATACACTTGATGAAAGATTTTTGTTCAGCACATCATTAGAGACTAAAGCAATACATGTATGTCATTTTGAGGGGAAAAAAGAAAATGTTATTTACAAAAATGAAGTAAATGTAATTGTTACTTTTTCAGGCTATAGGTGGAGCATTGGATGAGTTTATCTTTTCGCCCCGACTGGATAATTTACTGAACGCATATTGTGCTACTAGTGTGAGTAACATATGTATTTAAACCAATTCTGAGAGCATCAATGAAGTTTGAGCCTGTTGAAATCCTTTAAAATAAACACTTCCTGAATTTTTCTGCTCCATTTTACAGGCTTTGGCAGAATCTTGTGATGATGGAAGTCTGGCTTCAGACACCAATATAAGGCTGATATGTCTGTTTGATAATGAGGAGGTAAGTTTATATACAGCTGATATGTCTATTTGATAATGAGGAGGTAAGCTTCTATGTGACTGATATGTCTATTTGATAATGAAGAGGTAAACTTAAATATGGCTGATATGCCTATTTGATAATGAGGAGGTAAGCTTATATATGGCTCAGCCGCTGATACATCTATTCGTCTAAGCTTATATATGGCCGATATGTCTATTTGATAATGTGGAGGTAAGCTTCTATCTGACTGATATGTCTATTTGATAATGAGGAGGTAAGCTTATATGGCTGATATGTCTATTTGCTAATGAGGAGGTAAGCTTATATGGCTAATATGTCTATTTGATAATGAGGAGGTAAGCTAATATCGCTGATATGTCTATTTGATAATGAGGAGGTAAGCTTATATGGCTAATATGTCTATTTGATAATGAGGAGGTAAGCTTATATCGCTGATATGTCTATTTGATAATGAGGAGGTAAGCTTATATGGCCGATATGTCTATTTGATAATGAGGAGGTAAGCTTATATTACATGGCAGTAGGAACTTGGAGGATGGACATGCCCCCCTCCCCACAATAACTTTACCTGAATATAAAAAATGAAGCTACTTAATGCTTGTAACCAGAAATATTTAATGTCAAATTTTTTAATTGTCAAGGAAGATATGGTAATGCCCCCAAAACTGAAAATAAAACTGAAAACTGGCCCCCCACCCCCAATTGAAATTGTTTTCTACAGGCATGTATTTGGGTAAAATTTCTGATTTCTGTTCCATGTGCAATGTGTGATATCTTCTTTTACAAATACCTTTGTATATGATCTATTGTTTGTAGGTGGGTTCTGAGAGTGCTCAGGGGGCTGCCTCCACCCTTCAGGAACTGGTTCTTCGTCGACTTAGCGCCGGGGGGACAAGCACTGCTTTTGAGGAGTCCATTCCCAAGTCCTACATGGTCAGTGCAGACCAAGCTCATGCAGTTCACCCTAACTACCCGTATGTTTGGCTTCTTATATTTTCTTTTAAATTTGAATATTTCTGCTTCTTCTTTGAAATGACAATTCAACTTATTTCAACTGTTTTGGGAGTACAAATATGATGAGGAAATGGGAATTGAGACATAATTTCATAACACCTTTTTAAACCCTTCATGCTCCATGAATATTGTACTCCTCAGGTGGCTAAATCATCCTAATGACTCAAAAACAGCAATAATTGTATAATATGTTGTTTAGGTGGACCGTGTAAGAGAGGATGTGAAATACTTGTGACACTCAGGTGTTGATCAAGGCTTATAAATCCCTTGTTTTACATAAATATGTTTGATGGCGCTCATCAAACCTTTTTTTTAGCTCACCTGAGCTTTTCTGATCACATTTTGTCGAGCGTCCGTCTGTCTGTCTGTCTGTCCGTCTGTCTGTCTGTCTGTCTGTAAACTTTTCACATTTTCGACTTCTTCTCAAGAACCACTGGGCCAATTTCAACCAAACTTGCCACAAAGTATCCTTGGGTGAAGGGGATTCAAGTTTGTTCAAATGAAGGGCCACACCCTCATTCAAGTGGAGATAATTGGGAATTAATGAAAATTTGGTGGCATATTTTAAAAATCTTCTTCTCAAGAACCACTGTGCCAGGACAGATGAAACTTAAGGGGAAACATCCTCAGGTAGTGTAGATTCGAGTTTGTTCAAATCATGACCTCCGAGGGTAGGGCGGGGCCTAAATGGCCGTCCAAAGTTTTACATGGAAATATATTGGAAGATTCTTTAAAAATCATCTTCTCAAGAATGACAAAACCATAATTTATCATATATATATGGAAGCATGTTCAGGTAGTGTAGATTCAAGTTTTCTCAAATCATGATCCCCGGGGGTAGGGCGCGGCCAAAATGGCCGACCAAAGTTTTACATAGAAATATATAGGAAAATTCTTTAAAAATCTTCTTCTCAAGAATGACAAAGCCATAATTCATCATATTTATATGGAAGCATGCTCAGGTAGTGTAGATTCAAGTTTGTTCAAATCATGACCCCCGGGGGTAGGGCGGGGCCAAAATGGCCGACCAAATTTTTACATAGAAATATATAGGAAAATTCTTTAAAAATCTTCTTTTCAAGAATGACAAGGCCATAATTCATCATATTTATATGGAAGAGGCCATAATTCATCATATTTATATGGAAGCATGCTCAGGTAGTGTAGATTCAAGTTTATTCAAATCATGACCCCCGGGGGTAGGGCAGGGCCAAAATGGCCGTCCAAAGTTTTACATAGAAATATATAGAAAAATTCTTTAAAAATCTTCTTCTCAAGAATGACAAAGCCGTAATTCATCATATTTATATGGAAGCATGCTCAGGTAGTGTAGATTCAAGTTTATTCAAATCATGACCCCGGGGGTAGGGCAGGGCCAAAATGGCTGTCCAAAGTTTTACATAGAAATATATAGGAAAATTCTTTAAAAATCTTCTTTTTAAGAATGACAAGGCCATAATTCATCATATTTATATGGAAGCATGCTCAGGTAGTGTAGATT
>PRKT01000219.1:123204-141665 GCA_003671525.1 Saccostrea glomerata | reverse complement strand
GGGGGGGGGGGGGGGGGGGGGGGAGCAGATACATTTTAGTAACTGCTGATTTTCAGAATTTGGGGATCAGGCTTGCCTTGATGCCAGTTGTTTGTTACTAGAACTATAATTTTACTACCTAGGACTTCAGCTGTCGCCTTAGCTTGATACCCAGTTAATTAAAACTATGTAACAATATACACCACTAACTGCAGAACTGTAGTGTTATGGTTTTATATTTTAGAAACTAACGATATAACTGATAACACTACAGTTCTGAGGCTATCCACATCAAAAGTGTGTTTTTCATTGTCCTGATCATGAATCTTTCTACTTTTTGACTCCCATAAATTAACGAAAACAACTAATGAAATTTCGTGCAGTTCACTGGTTTTCCGTCCTGTGATTATTTGAATGAGTCTACATAATATGATGAAGCTAGTTGATTCAGGAGAATGTACCATCACTCATAATATCAATAAAGTTATTCAGGTGGAAATCACCACTTATACTTAGGTGTTCAGAAACAAGAAACACGACTTTTTACTTCCATAGATTTAATTAATTTGGTATAAAACTTGGAAAGGGTTTTATAATCATTCTAACAATTAATCCGAAAGTAATGTTTCTTTATAACACACTATGGAAATTAACAGCTCTTCTTGATAATGGCGAAGAAATTTTTTATTCTTCGGATATATGCCCAGAACTTGTAAGCATATTAGATAAGTAAGGATTCTAAATAAGTCAGAAAAATATTAATCCGTAATAAAGATGTTCCGAGTCCGTGTTAGAATTTCATTGGCTCGTGAAGAGGAAAAATGTGTCATGTGAAGTGAAATTAACAGGATTAACCAACTTGTGATTAAATGAAGATATTTTTGTCGACATTGATTTTTTAATACTTTGATTAGATTGCTGTATACATAGAATTCAAAAATTGAAATATATTTGTGAAAATGACAAAAGTTGCTCTGTTGTTTGCCTTGGTCTTTTTTTATGGCACTCGAATTGAAGGTAAGATTAGATATTTTCTTCTTGAATTTAAAAAATAAAAAAAATATTGATTGACTAATAGAAACAAACGACGTGACCACATACTTGGACATAACGGTGAATTTGTTTGACGGCGATTGTTCAAAGAAACATAACTTAATCTCGAACAAAGGAGGATTATCTTTAACTACAGAGTCCGAAAAAAATCTTTAAATAGTATATATGTCATATATTTTTATGATATAAATACATACATTTTTGCAAATAACTTATTTTTGCGAGGTACTACTCACTGGTGTCTATTGATTCAGGGCCTAACGAAATTAGTGTTCGATATCGATTTTTGAATTCATTAAGAGGATCGAGCCACAATTATTATAACATGTATTTGTTAAATAAAATTTAAAAAAACTGATATAATAAAATCAGTTGATTTAAGCGAATTCTAAAAACGAAAATTCTAAATAAAACAGTTTATACAGTCGATGTTACGAATTATCATGTATTAAGGGACTCCGACCCTTAGCCAGGAAGGACAACTCTTTGATTTATAATTTAATTCAAAAAGTCTTTAAATGAAGCTTGAAAATTAAATCTTTTCATGCAACAATTTTCATTATATGCCTCTCAATGTGCTTCAAGGTTCTTTAACTTCTCAGAAAGGTCTAATTAAAAGTAGAAATTTTTATAACAAAAAAGCATTTTTAGATACCAATGTAAATTAACATGATATGAAATTAGAAGTGATTTATGGAGCTTTGCAAAGAACCTTGAAGCACATTGAGAGGCATATAATGAAAATTGTTGCATGAAAATATTTAATTTTCAAGCTAAATTTAAAGACTTTTTGAATTAAATTATAAATTAAAGAGTTGTCCTTCCTGGCTGAGGGTCGGAGTCCCTTAACAGATTTTTTTCATTCCGAAATGTAAACGTTTATTTTGAAATTAAGTTTCCATATTCCAAAACATTTAAAGACCCAATTTTTTCTATGAATTACCCCGTAAATCTGGAAATTTTTGCTGTAGAAATTTTTTAGCAAATTTGCGAGTTCATTGCATTCGCAAAAATATTTTTCTTAAAAAACAAATTACCAATAAGAAAATGTAAACAAAGCAGTGGTAATTCGCAAAATTTTTAAACGTCAAAATTATTCAACACCATTTTGACCCGAATTCGCAAAATAAAATCGACGTAAAAATTTCCAGATTTACGGGGCAATGCCCCAAAAAGAAAACCTTTGTAGGATAACATAAAGCTGCCACAGTCATCCAGGCTCAAGGCAGCTTAGCTTGCCTGAAATCGAGAGTTTGTCGCAGTTTTAGAAATTAGCTAGGTAGTAAAAGTTTCTTATTAACTGTCTGCTACTCTCCCCTCGCTCAGGAAAGCTCCTTCCCTTACCTCTCTGGGTGTCTGGGACATCTAGAGTAACGTATAACAAGCTGCCCATGGACACCAAGTCGATGATTAGACAAAATGTCCTAAGTCAAAGCTTCCGGTAGCAATTCGCCAAACATATAGTCATTATGTTACATTTAAAGTTTAAATCTAAAGTTTAAACTTATCTATCAATATTTACTCACTACACTTTAACAAAATTGTAATGTGAGGCGGTACAAAAGGTTCTTCAGGCTCATAGCAGCTTAAGAACAAAGGACACTCATATAAATCTTGTTACAGAATGAAACATATGGAGATAACGAACAGTATCCAAGATCAAAAGTCCATAAAACAATACAAAATAGGAGCAGAGCAAACACGGACCTCCAAAACATCGGAGGTGGGATCAGGTACCATGGAGGAGTGAGCGTCCCCTGTCGACCGATCACATCCGCCGTGTGCTCCTTGTCATGGTCTGGAAATAACGGAAAAATCCGTCGTCAATTAATTCAGTGTATAAATAATGGATTAACAATTACATGTAGTATGAAAAACGTCAGTCAGCATTTGGCTCAATGATATATTGTATTTGCTGACAAGGTCATTGTATCGACCATAGAACTTATGAAATGATGACTTTAAACGAGGCAGCTGAAATTCTTGTTTCATCAACTTGTTTGTACATAATTTACCCAGTTTTAGTGAAATGATGAATTTAAACGAGGCAGCTGACACCACTAACTGCAGAACTGTAGTGTTATGGTTTTATATTTTAGAAACTAACGATATAACTGATAACACTACAGTTCTGAGGCTATCCACATCAAAAGTGTGTTTTTCATTGTCCTGATCATGAATCTTTCTACTTTTTGACTCCCATAAATTAACGAAAACAACTAATGAAATTTCGTGCAGTTCACTGGTTTTCCGTCCTGTGATTATTTGAATGAGTCTACATAATATGATGAAGCTAGTTGATTCAGGAGAATGTACCATCACTCATAATATCAATAAAGTTATTCAGGTGGAAATCACCACTTATACTTAGGTGTTCAGAAACAAGAAACACGACTTTTTACTTCCATAGATTTAATTAATTTGGTATAAAACTTGGAAAGGGTTTTATAATCATTCTAACAATTAATCCGAAAGTAATGTTTCTTTATAACACACTATGGAAATTAACAGCTCTTCTTGATAATGGCGAAGAAATTTTTTATTCTTCGGATATATGCCCAGAACTTGTAAGCATATTAGATAAGTAAGGATTCTAAATAAGTCAGAAAAATATTAATCCGTAATAAAGATGTTCCGAGTCCGTGTTAGAATTTCATTGGCTCGTGAAGAGGAAAAATGTGTCATGTGAAGTGAAATTAACAGGATTAACCAACTTGTGATTAAATGAAGATATTTTTGTCGACATTGATTTTTTAATACTTTGATTAGATTGCTGTATACATAGATTTCAAAAATTGAAATATATTTGTGAAAATGACAAAAGTTGCTCTGTTGTTTGCCTTGGTCTTTTTTTATGGCACTCGAATTGAAGGTAAGATTAGATATTTTCTTCTTGAATTTAAAAAAAAAAAAAAATATTGATTGACTAATAGAAACAAACGACGTGACCACATACTTGGACATAACGGTAAATTTGTTTGACGGCGATTGTTCAAAGAAACATAACTTAATCTCGAACAAAGGAGGATTATCTTTAACTACAGAGTCCGAAAAAAATCTTTAAATAGTATATATGTCATATATTTTTATAATATAAATACATACATTTTTGCAAATAACTTATTTTTGCGAGGTACTACTCACTGGTGTCTATTGATTCAGGGCCTAACGAAATATTGTTCGATATCGATTTTTGAATTCATTAAGAGGATCGAGCCACAATTATTATAACATGTATTTGTTAAGTAAAATTAAAAAAAACTGATATAATAAAATCAGTTGATTTAAGCGAATTCTAAAAACGAAAATTCTAAATAAAACAGTTTATACAGTCGATGTTACGAATTATCATGTATTAAGGGACTCCGACCCTTAGCCAGAATGGACAACTCTTTGATTTATAATTTAATTCAAAAAGTCTTTAAATGAAGCTTGAAAATTAAATCTTTTCATGCAACAATTTTCATTATATGCCTCTCAATGTGCTTCAAGGTTCTTTAACTTCTCAGAAAGGTCTAATTAAAAGTAGAAATTTTTATAACAAAAAAGCATTTTTAGATACCAATGTAAATTAACATGATATGAAATTAGAAGTGATTTATGGAGCTTTGCAAAGAACCTTGAAGCACATTGAGAGGCATATAATGAAAATTGTTGCATGAAAATATTTAATTTTCAAGCTAAATTTAAAGACTTTTTGAATTAAATTATAAATTAAAGAGTTGTCCTTCCTGGCTGAGGGTCGGAGTCCCTTAACAGATTTTTTTCATTCCGAAATGTAAACGTTTATTTTGAAATTAAGTTTCCATATTCCAAAACATTTAAAGACCCAATTTTTTCTATGAATTACCCCGTAAATCTGGAAATTTTTGCTGTAGAAATTTTTTAGCAAATTTGCGAGTTCATTGCATTCGCAAAAATATTTTTCTTAAAAAACAAATTACCAATAAGAAAATGTAAACAAAGCAGTGGTAATTCGCAAAATTTTTAAACGTCAAAATTATTCAACACCATTTTGACCCGAATTCGCAAAATAAAATCGACGTAAAAATTTCCAGATTTACGGGGCAATGCCCCAAAAAGAAAACCTTTGTAGGATAACATAAAGCTGCCACAGTCATCCAGGCTCAAGGCAGCTTAGCTTGCCTGAAATCGAGAGTTTGTCGCAGTTTTAGAAATTAGCTAGGTAGTAAAAGTTTCTTATTAACTGTCTGCTACTCTCCCCTCGCTCAGGAAAGCTCCTTCCCTTACCTCTCTGGGTGTCTGGGACATCTAGAGTAACGTATAACAAGCTGCCCATGGACACCAAGTCGATGATTAGACAAAATGTCCTAAGTCAAAGCTTCCGGTAGCAATTCGCCAAACATATAGTCATTATGTTACATTTAAAGTTTAAATCTAAAGTTTAAACTTATCTATCAATATTTACTCACTACACTTTAACAAAATTGTAATGTGAGGCGGTACAAAAGGTTCTTCAGGCTCATAGCAGCTTAAGAACAAAGGACACTCATATAAATCTTGTTACAGAATGAAACATATGGAGATAACGAACAGTATCCAAGATCAAAAGTCCATAAAACAATACAAAATAGGAGCAGAGCAAACACGGACCTCCAAAACATCGGAGGTGGGATCAGGTACCATGGAGGAGTGAGCGTCCCCTGTCGACCGATCACATCCGCCGTGTGCTCCTTGTCATGGTCTGGAAATAACGGAAAAATCCGTCGTCAATTAATTCAGTGTATAAATAATGGATTAACAATTACATGTAGTATGAAAAACGTCAGTCAGCATTTGGCTCAATGATATATTGTATTTGCTGACAAGGTCATTGTATCGACCATAGAACTTATGAAATGATGACTTTAAACGAGGCAGCTGAAATTCTTGTTTCATCAACTTGTTTGTACATAATTTACCCAGTTTTAGTGAAATGATGAATTTAAACGAGGCAGCTGAAATTCTTGTTCCATGTTTGTCAATAATTTACCTCGTTTTAGAAATTGTTTATACGTAGACCATGCCCTTGCGTATCGAATCAACTGAGATACATAAATTCCGTATGCAGGTGATGAAGGTATATTGCTGCATAAGCAAGGGAAGTTGACGATTGAAAAGTTAAAGTCATAACGTTTACATAGAGCTTGGTTGTTGGATCACCATTAACGTATTTTTCAAATGTGAAACAGATGTGTCAAACTCTGTTGCATCTTTTATCTCAAGCTCATCAGGATATATCGTATCGACATAAGAATGAAAATTACCATTGTTAATTGACAATACATCGTCGATATATCTAAATGTGGAGTTGGAGGCCACAGCAAGTGTTTTCTTCTTTTCACGCATAAGATTTTGCATCATATGAATACACAATTAGGTCTGCGAACAACGGAGCGCAATTGGTACCCATGGAAATTCCAATAGGAAGACCTGGTCTCCAAAAACGACATAGATATTGTCAATCAAAAACTCAAGCATCTTTTTTATGTCAACTTCAAAGAACGTGTGTGTACAATCAGATTGTGTTTTACAAAATAATTAATCAACAAAACAATTTGTGCAGTTACTGCCCTTTGATACGTAATACATAGATTTAGAAATTGAATGTGTTTTATTTATTCTCAATAATTTCAGTGATGAACTCGGCGATATGTAGTGGCATTTTCCGTCCTCTGACGGGCCTTTATGACTACTGTTATTGGGTGATAACGACAATGCAGAGCAGCGAGCAGAGTAACGAATTGTGTGGACAAGATGGCGGCACACTGGCGTGGATAAATAGTCCAGAGGCCCAGGCTTTTGTGGATAAAACGTTTAACCAGACATTGTACGTACTTTGATAGTCGTGAACTCCATCACACACACACATATACACAAATGCGCACCTGTTTTTCACGACTTTGCTGTTCTTACAGAGCGACTTTGGCGACCCTTTACATCGGTGTCCAGGACGCTGACGTCAGTGGGGACTATCGTGAAAACAATGGGGAGAAACAGTACTACTTTAACTGGGACTCTACCGTGTACACACCCCCAGGACGTCCGGACTGGCACTGTGTCATGCTTTACTATGACGTCAACAGTGCTATCTACTTTAAATGGCGGGAAACGACATGTATTTTTCCTAAACAAGCACTTTGTTCAAGGAAGATACAACGAGGTACGAGTAAATTTAGAATTTAACTCCTTCTATGAAAGTAATCTGGATGCACCCTGAATCTGACTATTCATTTCGATACTGCGGCTCAAGATATTTTTTTAAAATAAAATATCAATTTCGTATTGTAAAATATCTTAAAAAGTGGTCTTCTAATATAGGAGCATAATTTGTACCCATGGAATTTCGAACAACTGGTTCTTGAATGATTGTTGTTACTGAGGAACTCTAGCATTATTTAATTTCAATTTCAGAGTTAATGTAAATGATTTGAACGTTTTAATAGAGTGATTTGAAATTCAGTACCATTATAATCTTGCTTTTAAAATAAGAATGTCTTTTCTTGAAAGCTATAGGATTTCAAATGTATTTGTTTCCTTATTTCAATGTTCACAGAATATCTGTCCTCCTACTTTGATCAAATCCACGCCGGTAAAACTTTTTCCGGACACGAAGTTGTTGTGCTGGAAAACTTAAGCTTCATACGCTGCGCCTTTGCTTGTCAGATGAACATCAGATGTAGATCCCTCAATCATGACGCCACGAGCAGACGATGTACAATCAATGACGCAAGAGTCGAGAGTGACCCCGCTCAACTGACTGCCGCTCCTAATGTTAACTACTATACTATTTATATATAAGCATATCGCCTTCTATATGGAAACATTAAACTATATTTTCAAAATAAAGTTTACACCATGTTTGTGAAGTCATGTTGCGAAAATAGTTGTCGCAAAAAATGACGAACAAACATAAATTCGTTTACAGTTTATTATGTTTTTAGTCCCTTGCCGGTGAAACCAGAAGGGGACTTTAGCTTTCCTCTGAGTCTGTCCGTCCGTCTAGCTGTCCCTTTGTCTGTCAGTCTGTCCCAATTGGTATTCCGCGCCTTTTTTCTAAACACTTGAAGTTGTTGATCTGCTTTTTGGTATCGAAATTCACCCTCATGAGTTATAAATCAAGTTTGATTTTCGTTTCGCTCCACTTTTTATGGAATTATAGAATTTTCAATTTGTAGAGGAACCAGATTACCTGCCGGTAGGGGGGCTAGTATTGCTGATTCAATGCTACCAGAATGCCAACCCGATTCTCATTTTAAAAAACCACACAAAAAGCAGGTGTTTGTGTGCTTGTTGACAGACCCACCACCACCCAAAACACCCGGACTCCAAGATCATTTCATAAATTATTTTACTACACACTAAATATATCTTTGTTAGACAGTAAATCTTTCTCTTTCCAATAGAATCAATGTACTGAAAGCACTCATGGGAGTTGAACGTGGTGTAAAATGAAATATATGATCGGGAGGTTAAGTGAGTGATCAATATTATTATTTCAAATACAGACAACTGTTTAAGATTTTTTTTGTTGCAACAATCTCGAGAAAGACATTCAGAGACATTGAATAGCAAAAAATGCATGGGCCATAATGCTTCCCTGCCTACATTATTCCTTTTTTATACCCCCTTCTTGAAAAGCGGGAGGGTTTTTATTGATCGGGATGTTCATCCATCTGTTTGTTACGCTTTAGGTATACCCATCTCTTATCCGCAACTCCTCTTACACCACTGAAAGAAATTTTCATAGAATCTTTATTACATACTGCCGTTGTGCACCTTCTATTACTTTTTCATCCTACACATATTTTGGGTTTCCAATTGCAAAACATGGACACTGCCATTTTATTCATATAAGAGGCGCTTGATCATTTATATAATTCACTGCTCACAGTCTTCAAATTTGTAATATATTTTTCCTTGGCACCTTAAACCAATGTGTTATGAAAATTTCAGTTTCGCAGGAATAATATCAATGTTGATAAAATAATAAAATATGGATTTTCACACAGCATCCTTTTAAGAGCTAACAGGTTTGTTATATAAAAATTCTCTGTGAATATAAATGTATTTCAATTAAACGAACATAATACATGGAGTACGTCAGAACTTAATCTTTTTTAATATTGTGAAGAAAATAGCAATACCAAGTTAAACACAAACATTAAATGACCAAACATAAAAACAGTGGTATATGTGAGAGTTTGTGTGCGTACAAATTATCTGGTATATATGTAGGTTTTCCTTTTATTAAAAAAATTTACTTCATTTTGTTGTTTTTAATCGCGATTTTACGAAAACATCAGTGTCCGTTTTTGGTTTTAACATTTATAACAGAGTACTAGATTTACCGCTCTTGGCAGGTGATACTGCTGATTAAGTAATAAATACGCATGTTTCCTAAAGTTTTTATGCATTAATGAATTCATTTAAACCAGGAAAATGTTAATGAAAAGTTTGAATAAATTCTGTGCACCGGTAAAAAAGAAATTGCTTAAAGGCCGAGATTTTTAACCGTACGGTTTTCTCAGGTAAGGGGAGGGACTAATTTTTAATTGCTTGGCACCCCAAGGCATTGACGATCGTGCAGACCGTGGGAAGCGCTAATCCCTATACACAAATAGTATACACAGGAAGTCCATGAGTATTACCTGTACAGCCTGTCTGGTCTACTTTTCATCAGAAAAAAATTAGTAGATCTCGACATCGTAAATAAAAATGTCATAGTAATAAATGATATTTGCAAAATTCCATAATTTTCACTTATATTTAGTATATCAAGCAGAAATTCCATCGGCCTACTTTTGTAAAAATCTACATGTACGGTATGTACCTTACATTGAATGTCACAGCAGCAGTTATAAAAAAAAATGAAATACAGGTACAATTTAAAATGTAAAATATTCATCCTTGTCTGTCTCTTTCTATATTTTAAGAAATGTTTATAATTATCGTAAACATATTAGCATAGAGCTTTGATCACGGTCAATAGTATCAGTTACTTCCCGTTTATATGAAAAGTCGCGTGGTCCTATTTTTAGCAAACTTTAAGGTATATGTTCGCAATAACGATGGTTTCACGAAATTAATATTATATACAAGTGTGTGTGAGTTTTAAGCTAAGGTAAATTATAATAGACTTACTAAAAACGAAATATTAAGTTATTGCCAACTAATCTCTATTACTTTCGAAACTATTTCTAACACCTGTGACCTTGAACGGAAGTAACAAAGTAAGAAAGGCGCGGTTATAAAATATTAAAAGAGAGAAAGTCTTTTAAAATACTTGTCCAGGCTAGGTTCTTTCTTATCAGGTATTTTGCTCTCATCCTTACAATCGGTATATCTAAATATAACCAGCAAAATTTACAAACGAAAAAAGGTCATCAGTCTGAATAACTGAATGGGAACACGCATAAATTAGCTTTTTTTCTATAGCACTCCATGTACCGTCCAATAAATAGGGTACGTCCTTCCATCCACCCCGTGGATTCTTATGTCCATGCGCTGATCAAAACTCCGACTTGTACATCTTGCCCCGCCTCTATCATCGACGGATCAATATTTAGAATTACATTAATATACATCCTGTCTACCCCTGTTAATTAAGATTTTCTTCACTTCTTGTTGAAAGAGGTCATGGGCAGGAATCATAATTCGTCCAAGATGAAAGGAACTTTTATTAAGATATTATTTGTTTTAATCCTAGCCTTTCAGTTGCAATATGGTAAGTGTTTTTTTTTTTAAAAAAGATACTCATTTTTTGGGTAAATAATGAAATTTTAAATTTGAAGATGGGCGAACAAGGCGGGCAGAATGCCTATAGCGTCAGATATTAAGAAATCATATTAAATATGTGAATTGATTATTTAAATTAACTTATAATTATTGAATTTTTTAGAAATTATGAGAAAAAAAATTTTCTAAGAGAGAAAAAAATCTCGTAAATAACTTTCTGTCATAAAATTATTAGTTGGTATTCGTGGGATTCGAACCCCTAGCAATAAAAATCTGACGTATCAATAACATACTGCTTTGAGACTAGCGCGTTAACCACTATACTACACCACTCATAGTGATTTGAGGCATTTAAATCATGTTTGTGAAATGACCCGCGACTTAATGGACTTCAAGTATTTCTCGGAAAGATGCTAATGTTGTGTCATAAAAATGTACTTTTAAGGTATGGTGGGTCTTCTCTCCATGTTTTTGAAAACCAAAAAATGTGAATTTTATTGCACACTTTTAGGATCATCTTTCAAAAAAATGGAGAGAAGACCCACCCATATTGAAAATTTTTGTTTAAGTATGAGAAAATGATCTTTTTTGTTCTTTTTAGTGTGTGTAAGCTTTTTCATGGGCAAATATTTGCAGTCTTTGTGAGATTTTTGTAAATTGTAGAGATTTTACATAAAGTATACTTTAATATTAGATGAAATATCAAGTAAAATTTGGATTCAATTGGGATAAAAATTTTCACTTCTTATCTGTCGCACTATAGGCATTCTGCCCGCCTTATTCGCCCATCTTCTTTAAAGAAATCGGAATAATTTTTTTTACAGAAAATCTGCAATTTTATTATGCACCAATCGTATTCCTCAAAACTATTTAGTACGGATTAATTTCTAGTTCAACCAGGAAGTTCTTGACGTAGTGTTTAGAACGTATCCCTTACAAGCAAAGAGTCGTGAGTTCGATACCGGCTGGGTGCATTTTATTTTATTCATTTTTTTTTTATTTTTCTTATTCTTTCAATCCAAATGACCTTTTAAAGGTTGAAAGGCCACAGGAACAATAAGATTACCAGTATTTTCCTTTTTCTTTTGTGCATAAGAATTTTTTCACTTCAATGGGAAACATTTGCTTATGTATAAATATTATATTACATATTATTTACAAGTTTACATCATGATAACTAGTATTCTCTTTTATTTTTGCATAAGATTTTTTTTTCACTCTAATGGAAAATATTTGCACATGTATACATTTTATATTATATACCGGTAATATTATTTACAAGTTCACATCATAAGTTTAACGTTTGAAAAATCTTATTACCTCTAAAAAGTGCAAAGTTTCGATGTTAAAAATATGAGACCGTCACAGAATCTTTATCACATATTGCCAGTTTGCACCTCATTATGCCCCCGTAAACTAAGTTTTGGGGGTATATAGTTTATGTTGTGTCCGTCCGTTTGTATCTCTGTCTGTTTGTCCGTAAAAACTTTAACCTTGTCCTTAACTTTTGATTTAATGGAGCTATGACCTTCATCATTCACGTATGTACTCCGTGTGACAAGACTTTTCTTTGTGTACCCCCGAAATTGACCTTCTGACCATGACCTTGGAGTTTGACCAACTTTAAATTTTTTTTAGCCTTGTTCATAACTTTTGAACGATAAAGGCCAGAACTTCCATCCTTTACATATGTATTTTATGTGACAAGACCTTACATTGGATACTAGTTACCTTGACCTTTTGACCTTGACCATGGAGATTTTTATACTTTTTTATACTTTTTTTTTTATACTTTTTTGCTTTGATAATATCACCACAAAGAGGTTCCTATAATTGGAGCTAGTGCTTTTCTTTGGGTCATACTCAAGTATATCGTGCCTTAATTATACCCCACCTCCACATCACCAACCAACACATTTAAAAGCGGGAGGGTACGTTTTTAAAGGTAAGACAAACCCCGTGGTCAAGGTCAAAAGGTCGTGGTTATTGGTTTCTGAACAAGGCCAAGAACAAGGGTCAAACGACTTGATATCCAATGGAAGGGCTTGTCACAAGGATTAAATATATGAAGTATGAAAACCCTAGCACTTACTTTTCAAAAGTTTTAGCCAAGGTTAAAGTTATTTCACAAGTACAGAAATCTCCAAGGCCAAAGGGTCAAGGTTGTTGGAATCCAATGAAAGGTCTTTCAACGAAAAATGCATTTGTGAAGTATACACATTTAAATGTCCTGGTACCTACTGTTCAAAAGATATGATCAAAGTAAAAAAATAGAATTTTTGTGATAAAGTGTGTTTAACTCGAAGGTCAAGGTCAAAACGATAAATTTGGTGGTACACAAAGATAGGTCTTGTCACAAGGAGTACACACGTGAAATATGAAAGTCATAGCTCCATTAAATCAAAAGTTAAGGACAAGGTTTAATTTTTGCGGACAAACAGACAAACAGCTACCCGAACGGACGGACACTACAAAAACTATATACCCCCCAAAACTTCGTTTAGGGGGCATAATAATATATGCAAAATGGCAATATGTAATAAAGATTCTGTGATGGTCTCATACTTTTAACATTGAAACTTTGTATTTTTTAGAGGTGATGAGATTTTTCAAACGTTAAACTTGATGTGAACTTGTATATAATATCATATAACATAAAATGTATACAAATATCTAACATTAAAGTGAAAAAATCTCATACAAAAAAAAGAGATCTGATTGTGAAACACTGATGCCCCTGTATGGCAACATAGTGACGATTAAACTTTTCTGAGATGCAGGGTTAATATATTGGTACCTAAAGTAGTGTCTTCTAACAGGAAATACAATTGCAAAACATGAAAGTCCTATCACCATTTGTTCCCAAGTTATGGTCAGGCTTAATTTTTTTCATAAGTACAAAAATCTTAAAGATCAAGGTCAGAAGGTCAAGTTTATTGGTATCCAATGAAAGGTCTTTCCACAAAGATAACATATTCTAAGTATGGAAGCCCTAGTCCTAACCATTCAAAAGTTATGACCAAGGTTAAAAAGATTTTTATGTACGTTTAACTCCAAGATCAAGGTCAGAGGGTCAAGGTTATTGGTATTGAATGAAAGGTCTTGTAACAAGAATTACATATGTAAAGTATGAAAACCCTAGCCCTTCCTCTTGGAAAGTTATTTCCAAGGTTGACGTTTTTTCAAAAGTCCGGAAATCTCAAAGGTCAAGGTCAAAATTCTTGGTTTTAAATGAAGGGTCTTACCAAAAAAAAGTTATATTTGAAAAATGAAATTCCTAGTATCTACCGTTTTAAACTTAGGGCCAAAAGTAAAAAATTGCAATTTTTGTGTAAAAGTGGGTCAAGGTCAAAATGTCAAGGTTTTTGGAATCAAATGAGAGGTCTTTTAACAAGAATTAAATATGTAAAGTATGAAAGCCCTAGTACTAACCCTTCACAAATTATGGTCAAAGTTGTATTTTTAAAGTAGGTCAAACTCCAAGGTCAAGGGATCAAGGTTCTTGGAATCTAGTACAGCGTTTTCTCACAAGAATTACATATGTGAAGTATGAAAGCCCTAGCACTTTCTGTTCAAAAGTTATAGCCAGGCTTAAAGTTTTTTCATAAGTACGTAAATATCCAAGGTCAAGGTCAAAAAGTCAAGGTTTGTGGTATCCAATGAAAGGCCTTGCCACAAAAAATACATACTTAAAGTATAAATGTCCTGGTATATACTGTACAAAAGAAATGGCCAAAGTAAAAATTCTAAATTTTTGTGTAAAAGTGGGTCAAACCTCAAGATCAAGGTCAAAAGGTCAAATTTGGTGGTACCCAAAAGAAGGTCTTTTCTCTAGAAATACACATGTGAAATATGAATATCATAGCTCTACTAAATCAAAAGCTATGAACAAGGATAAAGTTTTTGCGGACGGACAAACAGAGAGACAGAGAGACAGACAGACGGACACCCCTATATACCCCCAAAACTTCATTTCCGGGGGCATCAATAAAACAAATTTAAAATGCACCCAGCCGGTATCGCTTGCAAGGCATACATTCTAGACACTACGTCACGAGTTCAAACTTCGAGTTCAAACTTCCTGGTTGAACAAGACAGTAATCCGAACTAAATAGTTTTGAAATCAAAGTACTGTGAGTACTGAAAGACGGTGGCATGAATGATTTTGTTTGTTAAACACCCCTTTCGAGAATAAAATTTTTAGCAGTGATGGTTAATTTTCTGGCTAGCAATTACTGCGACACAGGATCTCAATCTGAATTAAGGGCCGATATCCATGTCACGCAGTGAGAGTCGAATCCGCGACGTAAGGACGGACTTCTTCAGGTCCGGGAGTCCAAAGCAAACCCGCTACGTCAAATGACGACTGGTAGTATATAAGAAAAAATGTTTTAAGATTTTGTAAAATGGTATGGAAATTATAAAAGTTTATTTCAATTTTTCACAATATATCTACCTGCATTTTAATAAATAAAAATTGTTTGTACTAATAAGTAAAGTGTTATGAATTCTCAATCTAAAATTGTAAATTACTATCTTCTTACAATTTTCATCAAAAAACATAGCAAACTTCAAATAGGTATATGCAGAAATAAACAATTGCAAATTATAAGATTTCATTTAATGTGTTGTGTCGCCTTACGACACACGGATGATAAAGTCAAAACGTATTGGCTGTCAACATTGACAGCGCCTTCCGCTATTCCTGTAGCTGTTTGTTCTACCCTTAGATTTGATTAAAACGATTTCGCTTAGAAAACTCCCATTTCTCTTAAGTACACTAAAGAGGAAAAACTCAACTGCTTTCCAGTACGTAGTATCGTCATCGAACGCCGCCGTTTTTCGTGTGTTGGATTTACCACTTCCCATTTCGAATGCTTGATAAACTGATAAATTGATAAACTAATTAAGCAAATGTCCTTAAATTTTCCAAAAGACAACACAATAGATGGTGAATAAAAAAATAGGATAATGTTTACCAAAATCTATTTAAAACTTTTATTTCGAAACAATACTCATGTATTATTTTTAAAACCGGGCTTTTTTTATCGTGCGTAAGTACATTAAAGCCTGTTAATGAAGTATTAATTTTTTGTCTATATTTTATCAAAAGAATTCAGATACACTAAAATATGATAAATAAATACTTGCGAAAAATTTCATCTTGCAGCGCCTACTATTATTCGAGAAAAACGCTTTGTACACGACAACCATCGTATACTGCTCGAAAAAAAACCCAGAATAACAAAGTATTTTTCTGTCTCTATTTTCCGTCGTCTCAAGTCACGATCGGAGTCTTTATATATGCGCATGGAGCTTTCTCCAGAATGGGAGAGGATCGTACATTTTGGCTATGGTTTGCGATGATATTATTTCTCATACGTAATATTCTAATAATTATGCAATAACCCTGCGAATCTTGCGCAATACATATTTACTGCTTTGTGAACACACCAGCCCAATAAAATCGCATAAAATCCTAATACTAGTATTATTTCATGCACATTATTTTAGTACCTTTTTCGTACACCCTTTAAAGGGTAAATTTATTAGAGGTACGTTAGAGTTTCTAAATAGGAATGAAATATATGGGTAAATTGTCCGTTATAGTCTTTGTAATTATAGCTTTGACAAATCTTTTATTCGTTGAGTCGTTTTTGTGTCCGAGATAATCAGACAAAGTCTTATTTTCAAAAACTAGAATGGTAGTAAACTTAGCAAATTTTATGGCATCATATACCTCCAACAACCGTTTTATTAACTGATTAAAATGTAGTGATCTTTTTTCTTCTTTCTTCAAATACATATATTCGTTTAATAATATAGCATTGTAAACAGATGTAAGAAATTCAAACAAAAAGACTTTGTTAAATTACAATAAACTATTTAAGTTTTGTTGTAAAAAAAATTCAGAAAGCAGTATTTAAGAAACAGCCGTGTGTTGTTTAGCAATATTACTAGTAATAATGACAAGTATAATTTGATTTCGGTGTTAGATAGTGAAACAATCATACAATTAAATCTTCAAATATTTTTCAACAATTAATTGTTAATTTTAAAGAAACACAATGTGCGTACGAAACTGATTTTTCGAAATTGTGAGAAAAAGCTAAAAAAAAAATTGTACGAATTGACATCTGTAGTTTGCATACGAATATACGAGTCGGTTGGTGTACGAGTTAGTTTAAGTCGGCGTAACTCAATGAATATTCATGAGGCGAGAAATATTAAGAACGGCAAATATCAGGACTTAGGCTTTGTATCCATCAACGAAATGTCTTTGAAATAACTTGAAAGTATTTGTTAACTATGTACATTTTATTTTCAAACATCGAAATAAGTCTACATTCATTATTTTGACTCTGCAAAAATCGCCGATAGGGTCCCGGTGTGTTTACACAGACCAGCAGCAATAGCCTGTGGCTATATATAGCCACCGTCTAAAAAAGGAATAACAAGAGTCTTGCGTAAAATTTAACACCCTTAACAAAGAAAAAAAAAACAAATTCTTAGAGTAGAATTCAACAACAAATTCCATTATTCATCATAATCTACTTCATTTTCTTTCTTTGTTACAATGAAAGGACTGTTTACTAAACCTCATCTCAAAAATATCTACACATTGTTAAATGCCCTACTTGTTTTGCAGCGATGTAATCCATTCTGACCAGAAAACCCTTCGTAGCACTGACACGTTACAGAATCATTGCATGTCCCAGGAATTCAATTTTATTTGATTTTATAGGACGTCATCAAAAGAGACAAAAATATGATTCATGTTATTTTGCAGGTCCTCAAAGTTTTCGTAAAAACGCGACGCAAAATTAGTTTAAAGATCAAAGTACTGTGAGTACTGAAAGACGGTGGCATGAATGATTTTGTTTGTTAAACATCCTTTTCGAGAATAAAATTTTTAGCAGTGAAGGATATTTTTCTGGCTAGCAATTACTGCGACACAGGATCTCAATCTGAATTAAGGGCCGATATCCATGTCACGCAGTGGGAGTCGAAGCCGCGACGTAAGGATGGACTTCTTCAGGTCCGGGAGTCCAAAGCAAACCCGCTACGTCAAATGACGACTGGTAGTATATAAGAAAAAATGTTTTAAGATTTTGTAAAATGATATGGAAATTATAAAAGTTAATTTCAATTTTTCACAATATATCTACCTGCATTTTAATAAATAAAAAAATTTCGTACTTATAAGTAAAGTGTTATGAATTCTCACTGTTTTCTAAAATTGTAAATTACTATCTTCTTACAATTTTCATCAAAAAACATAGCAAACTTCAAATAGGTATATGCATAAATAAACAATTGCAAATTATAAGATTTCATTTAATGTGTTGTGTCGCCTTACGGCACACGGCGACACACGGATGATAATGTCAAAACGTATTGGCTGTCAACATTGGCAGCGCCTTCCGCTATTCCTGTAGCTGTTTGTTCTACCCTTAGATTTGATTAAAACGATTTCGCTAAGAAAACTCACATTTCTCTAGTACACTAAAGAGGAAAAAACTCAATTGCTTTCCAGTACGTAGTATCGTCATCGAACGCCGCCGTTTTTCGTGTGTTGGATTTACCACTTTCAAGTTTCGAATGCTTGATAAACTGATAAATTGATACAATAATTAAGCAAATGTCCTTAAATTTTCCAAAAGACGACACAATAGATGGTGAATAAAAAA